>CM052132.1:12040133-12078314 GCA_028454255.1 Halictus ligatus | reverse complement strand
ACTTCATTGTGTCTGGACTCGAACGAAAATCAGAACGAAAGTCTCCCGTACTCGTTTATAATGCAGTACGCGATAAATGTCACAAAGCTACGCGTTATTGGAATTTATTTATTTAGCACGGGAAGGGAACGAAACGCCGTCAAGCCTAGAACCACCGAACATGATCGTTTATGATTGTTGAAGCTGCGACGGGTTTATTGGAAATCGTTCGTTTGCGGATTGGAATTGTAAAAGAGAAACGAGCTTCTTTTGTTGTTTAAGGGAATTAAAAATTAGAGAGTTCGATTGTTCGGTGGTTCTAGGGTTAAAGTTTACTATCGTCGCGACTTTGTATTGGTAGATCTCAAATAGTTCAAAATTGAGATCCAATGCACTAATTGCATTGAATGCACCAAGAGATCGACTGATCAGTTCAAAAGTATTTCAGATAACAATTTGCCCACCATAGCGCCCACTGTTCCCTTTCAAGTAAACGCCATTACCGAGAGGTACCGTGGGGCAACGAAAGAAATGGGAGCTATACTGCATCACTGCTATACAGTAAAATAAAAAAGGTCAATTTTCAAACGAAACTTCCAGGACTAGTGTAAAACAGTGTGGCATTTTTATACATTAGAATTGATAAGTTGCGCTGATATCTTTTTCGTTTCTGTAACCAGTTGCAAAAGCAACTATAGTTACGAGAGAGAATTTACTTGGATCACAAATACAAAGTGCGATTTCCTAGAAAATATCCTAGCTTATCGGTTAAGTATAGCTACGAAGGGCCGCAGCCCTTCACGAGGTTGTCCTCCGTTTAAGTACTAGTAATACTGATATAGGTCTTCGACGTTCATTTCGAGATTACGATCTTCTCATTAACGATTATTTGTAAAAAACCGTGGAAAAAATCGACGAGAACAGAACGCGGAAAATTCAGGGGTATTTTCAACTGTCTACCTACTTTACAATATACAATCGGACTTTGACTTACATAAAGAAATTAGAGCTGCTTTTCGACATTTTCGCGGACTAGTTTATAGATTGACGTTACTAAAAATTTGTCCTTAAAACCACAGATTTTGTCAAGTTTAGAATAAAATGTAATTTTTGTTACGCTACTGAATTTTAAGCGATCATGCGTGGACATAAATGCAACAAATTCGCGTTTTTTAATTAATTTACTTTCCAGCTCCTTACAGTAGGTAAGACGAGGTCTCAAGTACAAAACTTCATTCTGGTATGATACACTTCACCCCGGAAAGTGTCACGAACTCAAAGAAAAAAAGGATCTAGAAATGCTGCTCCAGAAACGAAGTGGATCTAGAAACGATCTATACTGTAAATCATGTCCTTAGTATTCGAGACAGACGATACCTGCGATTAAAATTAGTAGAATGAGTATTGGAAGGAGAGTATTTAATTGTGCTTCTTTGACCTATAGTGAGTTAAGAAAAATAGCACGGCTACAGTCAAAACGAAACTGTTCGGTCGTTCAAAGCCACAGAGGAGCTATCCCCACGCATATTGCTTGGCCACGCCTACTGGGCAGTTCCACCAATAAGTTTTACGACTGAGTGACCTTGTACAACCGGTTAAGTTTGTTTCGACTATAGAGCGCGTTTCGAAAGCAAGATACAACATTTTAATTACACATTCTGTTCAATATAACGATTGGAAAAACATGGGACTGTTAACGCTTAAATCTTTGGTCTCAAGATGCTTACAACAATTAGATTAGCAACGATCGAGTGTAAATTGAGAAATGATCAAAAAGTTGATTGGTACAAAATTGATGATTTTATCAAACAGGATGTGTCTTTAAAATATCTTGTTCCTTGTTTTTGAAATCGCCTGTGTATCGTGCGAGGGAGTAGACACGTGGGGTTCGTTTACTCTAAGAATACACTTTTTCGCATGGTATTTGAGCCGACGGAGGTTTTATCTGCGACTATATGGTGTGCCTCCCTATCGTTTTACAATCGACTTGTTTGGAGACCTCCGTACACGTAACTACTACAGTAATCCTACAGACTAGACGTATTATCGGTGGAAAAATATCGTATTTTGTTGTCGGAATATCATAAATCTGCACGTAATACATTGGACGTTCTATATCCAGCAGCTTAACCTTCTCCCCACTGTACGATAAGTAGGTTGAGCGACGGAATCCCATGACCCTTCCTCAGGGCACGCTTCCGGCGACAGGAAGGACTCCCATCATATCCCATTTTTAATACAAATTAATTTTAATGCAAATTTAATTTTATTGCAGTGAGCTTTGGACTTTTCGGGCCAAGGATCCTGAAAATTTAAAAGCTTGGGAATCTAGGAAAACTTTGAATATAGATCCTGGAACTCGGGGATCCAGGGACCTAAGGACCTGGGGGATCCAGAGACCCGAGGATTTGGTGGTCCAAAGACTTAAGAACCTGGTGATCCAGAGATCCGCAAATCTAGGCATTTGAATTGAAAATCAAGATGGAGGCTATCATCTCTGCGAATCTATGGATTTGAAAATTTGGAGATTCGGAAGATCTAGGGGATGATAAAACTCCAGGATCAAGAGATCTTTAATTTTGTGAATTCAGGGGTCTATAGAGCCAAGACTCCAAAACCTCAAGAAGGTTGGGTAGTGATTGGGATCTTTTCCTCTAAAAATGGAAGATTCTGGGTATTTAGATTTGGATTTTAAAAAATCTTGAATCGTCTAGATCTATAGATGCCTACAGAGATCTAGAATTAGAGTCCGTAACAGAATGTAGGAGCTAGGAATCGTTTCTTCCGCCGGAAACGGACCCGAAATGGCTCCGAGTATCGAAGCTCATGCTGCCGCCTCTATCTCTCACAACTATCATCAACCTCGTATCTGTTCATTCTCTTCTTTCTTTCTCTCTAGACATCATCATGGTAGCAGCGTGCACCATTCTTAACGCTTCATACGATCTAATCACCTAATCTATCTCGTACATAATTACCTAGTGCTTAATCGTGCACCCTTAAAAGGTATCATTGGCGTGTACACGACGAAACTGGCCAAAGGTCCTCGATCTATTCCGCGAATCGATCGTTCTATCTACACGGGGCTCGCGCAAACAGACGACGCGACGCCCGCTTCCGTAATTTGTACAAAAATTAATCACCATCCGAACGTTAATGGGTTATTGGGTCCACGAGTCAGTCTGAATAGGGTCGATACAACCATTGGGATGAAGAGTGTACCGATCTAGAGCCGAGTCCCTTCGACAACATCGATCGTCGATCCGGAAACGAATACTTTCACCTCCTGCGTTCATTTCTGCTTTTCAAAGAATAATGTTCGCAACTTCTTAAAATTTCTTGACTCGACGTAGGGAGAGATCCTTCGAATCGTGGTGGACTCGCTTGGCGGACCAGGTTTGTTAGAAAAACGGGATTCCACCGGATCCAGGACGATCAATCGATCCTTGGTAGCTTCTTTCTAAATCTACTAATACGTGTAACAATAAGAAGTCGATTATAATAGTCTATTGAATGTTAAAAACTGAAATAAAATTAAGTTCTGTGACACTTTTGAACTGTTTGGAAAATGGAGTTTATAAATTCGAAATAGACTGCAGGTTTTTATGCAAAATAAAATTCTCTGCATGAATTGCAAAACACAAGCTACATAGACATATGTTTTTGTTCTTAGTAATTATAATCAGATGAAAATGGTACAACAGGTTTAAATTCTTTAAACGTTTTCCTTATTTTGCACTTCACCCATTTTTATCATAAATGAATTCGCGGTCTACTTCTAAACGTGCTATAAATGCAGAAATATCTGGAATCTTCAAATTTTCATACCATTTAGAATGGTCGGTTAAAGAAGGGTCACAACGGACCCAGAGTCTGCCACGACCAAGGGTTGAAGGGACGCAGCCTATTTTCTCGGTAGCCTAAACAAACGCGCGAATTGTGCACAGTTATCAGGAACCGGATAGGTAGAAGACTATTATTGCGACACGGAGCACAGGTTCCCAACAAACTAATTCGGACACTCGATAGACAAGAATGAAATTACAATTAAGTGCGAAGGAAGTCGTGTCTCGAGACTCGTTCGTTCGACAGTTACGAATGAAACGTTTACGCTAAGCTATTTTACACGGTGCCTCGTGATCCGCAACGCCCACGAGTTCCTGATTCGTCGCTAATTACGATCTCGCGCTGTCGTAACCGTAGGTTCTTGAAGATGTGTTGAGATTTGGCTGGAATTCTCAACGTGAGATGCTTTTTTTTATGGAAGAGGAAATGTTCCGCGGGAAATACAGACTTATTTCTGGTCGAGGTACTGTAGTGGAAGTTTCGGACAAATTCAAAAGTCGAATAATCCCAAAAAATATCCACCGTCAGGACATGCGTCTTTTGCGTAGAAACAACTTCTTAAAATCTTCGATAGAAAACGGGGTTAGCCTAGAAAGTCACAAAACGGGCAGTGGTACAGTTGTACGATAGTTGGGGGTGGGTAAAAAAGTGTCGGACTGGCAACTGATCAGACGGGATTCGATTGTCCTCGATTTGTGCTCGCTTGCATACCTGTTGGAACAATCACAGTGATATCTTGAAACGCCGTTCGTTCAACAATGTCCATGTCCCACTCAAAATTTGGTTGATGCTACGTCATTCTTGAGATACTGTTGAATTGGCCACAAAGTTCTTTCTTTTCCTCGGTCTCACCATGTTGTTTCCAATGATCTTTTATGAAGCCTTTATGAACATAATCGTGGCGTTTTTCTGATTAAAATGAGTCTAAACACGACACAATTTGAATCGTACTTACTTGTGTAATTACGGTATAGTAGAACCTCTGTTATCCGAACCAGCCTGTCGAACATGAGTATTCGGAACGTAAAACAGTTACCTGTACTGATTTGTACAATGCATGTTGTGTATGAATGGCTTTAGTTTCATAAAATTTGTACAATGAAGAATTTCGATATCGGTTCGGATAATCGAGGTTCTACTAAACGGTGAATTAAACAAGCAGATGTAATCCGAACTGTATCATGTTTGGACTCGTTTTAATCAGAAAAATGTCACCAATACATCGGTACCAGTTTTACGCGTATCGAAATATTTATGTACTCAAGGTCAATGACTGATCAAATCAGCGATTGATTTTCCAGTTTTGGGCCAAATCATCGGCCACAGAAGATCGATCAGGGTGTGTACATTTTTTTGTAATATGGGTCAATGAAGTCACCGTGCTTGTTCCACTAGATATACTCGGTGGCCTCTTCAAAACCTGCTGACCGCCTCGTCGTCGGTCACGAAATAATTGGAGTTCTTGACGGCCGAGCTGTACATGCTGTACGTGGGACTACAAACGACTAGTCCTGTCGTACAGCCGCTCAGTTCCTTCTCGGTGGTGACTGATCCATGTCTTGCGATCGACGATCTTCTATCCTTCTTGACCAAGGTCATCCGACAATCCTCCGGGCGCAATGGCATCGAAGGATAAGTCGGCTGCCTCGCCAAGGTAGTCAGCGCGCGGTCGCCAGTGTCGTTGAAGCTGCGCAAACGTTTGAGAGCATAATCGGAGAGAGTGTTCGACGACCTTGGAATGTGGGGGTCATTTGCAAAAGGCGCTATCGTTCTCCATCATTGACTATCATCGTTGAGAAATGAAATTTTCGAGTCGCAAAATACTATGTCGTGTAAACGGAATTTTGTCTGGCTCGTTAAGTACTCCTTTACGGGAGCATTTAAAGAGGCAAATGAACGAATGGATTTTTTCGTATTATGGAGAATACAGAATAACGCACATCGAACATCATATTGCAAAGCGAGCTCTAATTGGTCAGCGATATTCAAGCGAAGCTTCTAGTTCTAGTAGAACGAGTCACTCGTTAAATGGTCGTCAGTTCTTTTTTTATTGTTAGCTGTATGCTGTAAGTGGTTGGTCTTTCTGCGATGAGCGTTCAACGAGTACGAGTTTCTATGGAAGAAATTTCGATAACACACAGAGCATATTATTTTGCGGAAGCAGTTATTCTAATTTGCAATACTCAAACAAGCTTCTAGTTCTACCGTGGATCCTACTTTTACTGCGGTACGGATTCGATAAAGGTTCGTTGTAGTTATTTCTTCTGCATCCTGATCCAGATTGCGGATTTAAACGGAAAGCAGTACAAAGAACTTCAGAACGTCCATATACTGCTTTGGATCTACTATTAAAATTGTTAAGGAAGATGTTTGGTGCAATTGGTGCCAACAATTTTTGTTTTACATAAAGATCCGCAGTCTACTAACTCATCTACATAGACTAGACTGGGAATCTTTATGGCAATTGCAAACGTTTAACCCTCGGGCACAGGTAAGTGGTCGATCGTTTCCGAGTTGCGGTCACTTATCGAGTCCCTGCTGCAGTAAAAAGCTACAGGAACAAAGCGAGGCGTCTATTATAGATACCTATGATGCCTGACGATGCCCCTCTTGATTCTGCAGTGTTCGTTGCCCCCTTGGCCCTCCAGAGCCGTTCCATGGGTTTTGCAGGCTTCCACCCCCATAGGAACCGGAGACAGAGAGCCTGGCCCGTAGGAGCCGCTACTCTGTCTTCTGTCCAAAATGTGAACAAGCTCCACCGACGGTGTCGGTGAGAACGTGCCCTACGGACCCGTCAAATCAACAATCCAACAACAATCCCGAAAAAATCCTTCCCAGCAACGAAACACAATACGAACGGTAAAAGAGGCGGGGCAGCTCTGCTAAGCTCCTCCCACCTTCTAGGAACGGGATGCTAATTGGGTGATCGGGCAAGGACAAAACAAAACGTATAAATAAAACTTTATTTCAAGTGATTTCATAAAACGGTGGAAAACAACGCAACAAGGTGGACATAAACTTAAAATATACGCAACAAAAATATTATTTAAACGTGACCGAATACATGGGAGCATCTGGGCGAATCATCAAAATGCAAGGGAGACTGTTTCTTCAGACAGATTCTATGTGATTCAACTCTTCAGGGACTAAAGAGTACCTCAAAGTTTGTTACACGAAATTAGATTGTTATGTACAATGCACAACACACATTCAAGCATTACCGTTTAGTTTCTAGAATTTAAAGGTAGCCAGGAAGAATATCAAACAGTCACAGCCAATTATGTTAACATCATACAACGTTGGTTCTACAGAAAGAAACTGGAAGTCCCACACCTTGATGAAAATATTTTTGTTTATTTTTTGGCGATTCTTCAGATGCTTCCGCCCGGTGACAACATTGAAGATACAAAACGAAAATTGAAACTACGAGAGATTAACAACAACGTAAGAGAAACGCGATCAGAACGAAACGTTGATAAGGTTTCTTAATGAAACTCGAGACTAGAGTCTTCAAGTTCGGTAATGCGGGGACTAAAGACGAATTACTACTACAAAGAGGTGACGTCCTGCTCGCTCACCTGCAAAGACGGTCTCCTCAAGGTGCCACCCTCCATGCCGACAAGCTTCACACCTTTCACATTCTTCTTCATCCCTATGGTGGTCAGCATGCTATCTGGAGCATTTTGGAACTCTGCGTTGCTCCTCTCCACGATACTGATCCTCTCGTTCTCCCTTGCCTTCTCGTTCACCATGGACGTGTCAACCACTCTGGTGTAATGGGGACCTGGAGTCATAGGAGCAGCCACCGTGCAGTTCATGGGGATTCCTCCCATACCCACAGTATTCCCAGTCGAGATTACTGGTAGCATCTGGCCGATGGAACCGCGTAAGTTCCTCACGCCTAAAATCTGAGCTCTGGACAAGTCGCTGGTCTGCATGGGGGTGTAATGGGTGGGCGTGGGTATTGGTCTAGGGTGCATCGAGTTCCTCAAGGTGTGCAGGTGCTGAAGACTCTGGTTCGCCTTCTGAACCGCTGCTCCAACGTTGTTCACCTTTGGTGTCCCTTTGTCGTAAGAGTCTCCACCTATGGTGCTACTGTCGCCACGATCCGTCATGTCTTCCACGGAGTTTGTGGTTGTTCTGTCGTCGTCGTAGCTTCCGGTGCCGAGCCCGTCGCAGGAGTCCATTCCTGATGTCGATTTCTAGGACAGGAAGACGAGAGTTGGCTCTACCAGTCCGGGGATATTGAAGATTTTCAAGCAATTCAAGGTTGTCTTAATATTAGTGAAAAGTGAAAATAGTATGAAATGGTGATCGATGTCTAGGAAAACATCAAGATAATATGTGATCACTGATATTTAGCGACGGTTAAAGATGCTTGATGTCTGGGAATAATTGCTAATAGAAAATTGAGTAGAATGATTCCAGATTGGTGTCTTGCGAGAAGATAGTAAAATTTGAACGGTTTCCAGAAGGGGATTGAAGTTGGACGGTTGATAGCCGATTAATATAGTCTATTGACGACCCGCCATTTTGTTTGGACCTTCTGAGGCACGGTAGACACAGAGCAGAGATGACGATACGCAGAAAGAAACGGATTCCGTGGAAATGTATTCCAGCAGCAAGTATCCATATCGAAAACGCTATTCCGCGTTTTTGATGTGTTTGTGCACACAAAATCGGTTCCTGTTCGTACCGCCATCTCGATGACCCTCCGCAACAAAGAACCGCGGGAATTATTCATGAATCGGTCGTCGAAAAAGATTGCAAACACTTCGGCGTCGAACCGTCGATACAACGACATATATTCGAGACGTTCCTGATGAATATGCAAACGGCATCCCACTTCGCTCGTAGGATGTTTTTGTTTTAAAAGCGACTCACATTAACGGAAGAAGTGTCCATTAAAGCAGCGCCGGAGCTGCTTTGCACCACCCCCGACTGGTCCTTCGATTTTCCAGGCGAGTAAACGCTGAGCACGTCGCAGCAACGCGGGAAATAGCCCTTCCCGAGGAGATTTCTGGTGAAGAAGCTCGTGATGAGCTGAGTGAAGAGGGCTGCCAACATGACGCCGGTGCGGAACGGAAACTTCTGTGTCTGCGTTTCCGTGTCGTAGAACGGGTACTCGATCAGCGCCGGCACTCCTAAGCCCTTCTCGCCGCCTAAATATGCAAGCACAACGTAAACTACCGTGTGTGCGAAGTGCTAAACGATTATACAGCCTGTTCAAACTATTACTATCCACCGCACACTCTCGTCCCGAAGTGCTAGAACGCTTGCTCGCGTTGCGCGCGACCGTCGATATATTAATCCAGCGGCAACTTTTTGGTTTTAATTGTTTTTTTTTAACTCTAACCGTAATATCGTAAAATGTCGAGCCACGTTCAACGTAGGAGATCCTGTGAATGAAGTTATCAATATTAATCCAGAACCTCTTGATGTTAACTATTTTTTTAACGAATCTTTTACCGACGTATTTATGACGTTGTTCTGATTAAAATGAGTCCAAACACGGCACGACTCGGACCATACTTGTTCGTTGAATCAACGGTACTGTACAACCTTGGTTATCCGAACTATCCAGGGGAACACGATTTCATCGACACCCAGTGTCGCCAGGGGAATTGAGGGGAATACAGTTTTACCATCTCTCTGTCATTGCCGGATTAGTCACGTGACATTGTGGAACATGCACGACAGAGACGAAACGCGTCACATGACCGGCCCGTGGCGGAAGCGTCGGGATATTCGCCGCCAGAAAATGGCGATACTCCGACTCCGAATTTCATTACAAAACTCATATCGGATGGTTGTCTTCTAGTAGGGTATAATGCAGATACTGTCGAAAAAATGATTGTTTTTGAACAGCTCACCGCAAAGACGTAGCACAACGGCGACGAAGTAGCCCGCTAGGCAGCCATAAGTGTCGACCAGAGATGGCCAATGGACGACAGCAAGCAATTGTGGGAACAGTACCACGTAAACTAGATCGGAAGACACGTACCTGAAAGGGACGTCTCTCGGTTAATTACGCTCCCCCGCCCTGTTTTTAATTGCGGTCGGACAACCAACCGGGATGGTCGAAAGAAGCTGATTAAAACGGCTCTACTCACGACAGATAATAAACGCTGTCCACCGTGAGGGCGATTGCGGTTGACAGCACCATGACCACGACCATCGCGATCCTGAGTATCCAGTTCAGCTCCCTCTCGGACGCCTGAGAAACGTTCGCGAGAACAAAAAGGAAGTATTAGCTCCGGCTCCCTTTCTTTATCTCTACATCTCGGCTTTTTGTGCTCTGTTTAATTAAATTGCGACTCGAGAGAATCCAGAGCAGCGGTAACAAGTTCGTAAGAGAACAGAATCGTTGAAATTGATAGAAGTTTGCAAAACATTGGAATATTCCTTCGTAAATATGGAGTATACAATTGTATTAGGAAATTATGAGGTTGACAGTTGAAATGGCACAGTTTGTCAAGGAAATGAATTAGTTTACAATTTTGTTCTGGTTTATTTGTACGCTGGTCTGAGACTGAGTTATAAAGTTAATAAAATTCGAGGTAAAAAAATTGGACAGCTGTGAAAAATAGGGGAGAGACTTCTTATAAAATGGAGGACAGTTTGGCCGAACGGTTCCTATCTCCTACGGTTCTTTTTCGGTACTTACCTTCGGTCTGAGAGTCAGTCTGTAAACGTTTCTAGTGAACATCGAACTGCTAGCCAATATAGCGGAATCTGCTGACGACATCACCGCTGCCGAGATCGCTCCCAACCCTGGTAATCGATTGCCAAGTATAAATGCGAAGAAATAAAGCAATATCGAGTGCTCATAAATCTCGTTACATTTGGCCCTTTATGGCTCTTGCTTGTTACGAATCGCATTTTGTTCTATTGATCTCGATTCCGCTGGTCTACGTATTCTTTCATTCTTTTGAGCTTCTCCAATTTAATTTAAAAATGTTCGATAAATCGATGCGGCAAGAATAATTAGCCTATTATCCCGAATTTGTTTCAATTCTGAAATAAATCAATGTGCCGGGGAAGTGTTCATTATTTTACGCTCTTGGGGCTTCAGGATTGAATTGAAATAGTTTAGTAAATAAATATATCATGGACAATGTTCTTTTGTGCTTTTCAATTTGTTTAAATACATTCATGAGTAAATCTATGCGGTAGGAAAATTTAGTATTCATTGCTTTATGCTGTTGGGGCTTTAGATTGAAATGAAAATCGTTCATTAAATCAATATGTTGTGAATAACATTCTCTTGTACTCTTGAATTTGCTTGAATTTATTCTGGATCAAATCAATGCATCAGGAAAATTTAGTATTCATTCTTTTTCGCTCTTGATCTTTTCCAATTAAATTGGAAGATTTACATTTCATCGATAGACTAGGAATAACAAGGTTCTTGTACTCGCGAGTTCCTTTAAATTCGAAGATGAATCAATGTGTCAGGAATATTGAAGAATTGTCCTTCTATACTGTTCTTTCGAAATAAATTTAGAAATTTCTTATCAAATTCAATCAGAGATAAAGCGATTGGTAATAAATCAATATACGAAAAATGATTACGTTTTCGTATTCTAGAATTTCTTGAATATTCATTTGGAGATGAATCAATGCGTCGGGAATACTTAAAAATCGTGCTTTTGCCCTGTCGCTGCGGATGAAATGTAATTTTCGCCGAAGTGGCGTGCAGCTAAAATTTTTGCTCTTTCGGCCCGTTCGGGTTGTACGTGAAAGTGTTGACTGATGGAAGAAACGTGGAAAGAATTTCGCTCACCGACAAAGGAGACCCACTGCGGCGTTAGGTACCGCAGCACTATGGGCAGGGCCGCGTTCCCGTCGTGTGACATCGAACTTTTATTGAATCCATCGACCAACGACCAATCTGTCGCACGTGCCACAACGCCAATTAACATCGATGGCAAAGCGAGAATCATGCAGCCAGACATCGACGCTATCGACAGCGTCGTCGCCATTGTGGTGCTTCTCATGCTTAAGATTCGTTGAAAGTAGCCCTGAAAGAGAGACACTTATGCGAAATAAAAATGGTCTTCACCAATCATCAGAAATCGAAGCTAAATTAAAATGTATTCCTCACTTCGATAATTCTAACAAGTCGAAAATGATAAATATTCATGAGATCGTGCTGTTTTTACACTTTTGAAATTCACTGAGATACACTTATTGATTCGCGATTCGTTTTTTAAATAAACGCATAAAATACGCAGTGCAATGATCACGGAAAATACGGGTCAAGTCAGTGTAGAAAATTGGTATGATTTTTATAATAGATATAGGATTGTTTAAACGAACTGAAGGAATAGTTGCACGAACAGAAAAATTGTGTAAAAGAAAAATTGTGCTTTCTGTTAGAGATTCGCATGGTTTGTTCTCGTTTTGGTCCGTACCTGCCACGGAATTCCGCCGAAGATCAGCAACAGCATCATATCCACCCACTCGCCCAGATCCTCGTTCCTAATCTCTCCCAGCCATTCGCGGGACGCTAAGTTCTTCTCAAAGGACACTGCAGGATGCATAACGGAGAAGGGTGCAGCCACCCCTAAGCCGACTATGATGCAGATCAATTGCAACGCGTCCGTGCATGCGACCGAATATAATCCTCCGAACATGGTGTATCTTCAGGAACGAAGACGTACATATTCAAATCCCACTTACGAAGTCACGGAGACCATACATTCGATCACTCTACCATAGACCTTCAATGGCAAAGCCCTCGAGAAGGGGTTTAAACTTGACTATGCACTTGCGAGTATATGCACAGATTCGATTTTCATTCTCTCACGGAGAATGGTTCAAAACCCGGAAATTCGAAAAAAAATTATGAAACTTTGGGGACACGTAGTGCATACGTAAAATTCATAGGGGGTGAAATCGAATCTTGAAAATTTGGTTATTTTTCGTTACAACAAGGGATTGGAAAAAAGTTCCTAGACAAAAGTTGGTCTTTTTAATGAGGATATAATTAGAAAAAATTTTTTAAATATATATAACCGGTTTGGAGGTGGTTGAAATCCTTCTGACGACGCAATACTTACATCACTGCGAAAATAGCAGACGCACAGACGCTGAGGTTAGGATCAACCCCGGCGACCACTGCCAACGAGGTGCCGAGAGCCCTGAGGACGGCAGCGCCCCAGAACAAATCGCCACAAAGTGCAGGTAAAAACAGCAAACCGCCAAACCCGGAGCCATATCTTTCTTGAAAGGGGTCCAGCATGGTTACGTACTCGGCTTTCCTCATTGGTCGCACGAACAGCACTGCACCTATCATCCAAAATCAATTTTCACAACCTTGTTAATATTGTCGCATTGCTTTCAGCAGGAGTGACTTAACAATCTATCAAAACTCGAGAATTGAGGATTTGTCAATCAATTTGTTAGTGGTAACAGCAATTACAGTCAAGAGCCAAGGGATCATCTCAGAAGAATATTTAAAAAAATATTTTTATATATTTCCCCACTCATAATAAAGAATGTGGGATCTTATATATTTTTCACCGAGCCCACGCCCATAAAACCCCATAACCGCCACGAAGAACGCATCTCATGGGATTGCCAATGTCCCTTCATCACACCATCCACTTTGCTAGATTGTTAAGGGGGGCGTTGGTGGCCGTAGGTGGATCATCATTTCGATCGTTCGATCGCGCTTTTAATTCGATTTTCGAGTGTAGCGCAAACTCTCTCTCTGTTGCTAATGCGTATAACTTTCATTAATTGGAGTTCGCCCGGATCCGTGTTCTGCGAACGACATCCATCCTCTCCTCGTTTTGGCAGAGGCTGACAGTGGCCAGTAAAAGGGCTCGATGCCAATTACTCGGCCCCGCCGAGTGCGGTAATCGAGTGATTCATGGAACTTTCTGTTTGCTCTGCGGATAAGTGGACCCCGTGGATCGCGTGATTATTTGAATAATTTAAAATTATTTGTCACGAAGTCTCGACTCTGATAGCGGGACTTTCGGGAACGTGTTTGAAAGCTTTGAACCGGTTTGGAACTGTGTCCGTTACGTACTTTCTATATTCACTGTGAATTTTTATGTCTGGCATCAAACTAGCTGATAAATTGCTGTGGTCGTAATTACGTTAATTTGATTTGTTTAGTCTTAATGTCCATTAAATTAGTTGTCTAAAAATTAGCTTGGACGTTTCTATAACGAGATGTACAATTGAAGTATTTCCTCTTAAAAGAAGAGAATTCGAGGTACTCTGATGTTCATAATTAGACTATAAAATAGGCAGGTTAAATGCAAGGTAGAAAAATATTTAATGAATTTTCAAATACTGTTACGTTATTTTCAACCGATTAAAATTATCAAGAAAATAAATTTTCTATGTGGCCTCTGCAATTTGCAATTGATGCAGACATTAATGCAGTCATAATAGTTGTCTATAGACAATAGACAAGAATAGAGTGAACGGTTCTTGTGACTATCGATGAACAATACAAGAGAGATTTTGTTTATATTAATACAAGAGATCTTTGACTTCTGTAAAAAATTCTGATAGCTATCAAACGATTTAAAAGAAGTAAGTTACATGCTGATGTAAGTAAGGAACCAAAATGGCGTCCTAAGACAGTCTCAAGCCTAAAGCAATACGAAAATGACCCCTATTACCATTTCCCACAACAATTTCCATAATGTACGCTGTGAATAAGGATTTCAAAAACAGATTTGAAGAGTAAATATTGAATCGGATATTGCTGGTGCTAATGAACCAAAATGGCGTTCGGAGGCGGGCTGTTCCAAAGCGACCGGAACAGTGCAAGAATCGATTCCCGGGAAGGTATCCAAAGTAAAGAAAGACTGGGAACATCGGAGACAGTAAGGGAGGCAGTCTTTCGTCTCTTCATAAAATCGTTGACACGCTGCTTCTATCTCGAATCCTATTATTCGCACGCCTTCGTTCGCAGACACTACGTCAGCTGGTTCTAGACACGTCGTCCGGGGTTGTCGGCGACGATGACGACGGATTCGAATTGAACGTTTCTCGATCAGCCTTAACAGAGACCTTCTGCTTTGCCGCGCGGCAAACTAAAAAGTCTCGGATAAATAAAAAGGTGCGACGCGTACGTGTTAAGGATAAATTTACCTAACGCCGGATGTCCTCGGCCTTGGCAATTTCCAATGCGACCGTGTTTCTCCATCGATCTAACTACCCCCTCGTCACCTCCCCCACACATGTCCATCCTTCGTGCGTGGCAGTTAAAGGGTTAAGGTTACACTCGGTGATGATACGCGTTATCGAAGATAATGATAGGGAAACCTTCGGCTCAAAGGGCGTTTAACTGATACGGGATTTTGCGTACTTAATGCTTGCAGCCCATATATATTTTTTATTTCGTTTCGCGTGTTTCTGTTTTATCGGTTTGTTTGTCAATTTTTTTAGACATATTTTTTAAGGAACAGACTCGGTAATCTCCCTATTCGTTTAATTAATTCACCAGAAAATATGAGAAATTAGAAATGTCGGGAATAGGCAATCAAGTATTTGCCAAAAATAAAGTTAAATGTGAGGGTGGCTTGTTCAGATATGTTCGAATTAAGATAAGGTAATTAAAATAAATGGAGAAGTAAAACCCGGGCTCGATCGATGCCGTGGTCGGTGAATAGCGCCGCCACTGTCATCGACAGGAACGCCGCGAGCATTAAATACGCTCTGTGCGGGATTCATGGTAGAGGCATTTTCATTTTTATTTGGTGGGACGTTTTTAGCTTGTATTGTTACTTATTTATAAATTTCATACCGAAGAGCAGGCTGAGGCTGTAACCAAAGGGCACTTGACACCAGGCCAGTCCTCTGGTGAACATGGCTTCCGCGGTCCCGTTCACGTAGGCGCCGCCGACCCACGTGGCTTCCCATGGAAAACAGAAAACAGATTTTTCACAATTAGTTCATCGGTCAAGCGTGATAATCGCTCTTTCGCGGGAAAATGTTACACCGACCCGGGAACCGGTGATCTGTAAAAGCTCTCCGTGAATTACCGGCGTGCAAGGGGTTGCCCATTGTTCGCAATTACGCGGACACTGTGCTCTTCATCTTCGAAAGCTGTCCGCTAAAAATTTAGATCGATTCAATCTTTGCTGTTTGAATTTTTTTACAATTTTGTTCCTAACATTTTAGGAGTGTTTCCGTTTCAAATGTTCTTGAAAGGGTAGTTCCTCGATCGGTACTAATTTTAAATAATTCTTTTCCCAACTATTTCCCAATTTTTTAAATATAATCCTATATTTAAAAATGACTAATCGAAGATTATACAGGGTGTAAAGAAATGTTTGGTCTGTCACTGAATTTCAAGGTCAAGTTTCTTTTTATTGCATTATATTCTACGCGTCATGACGATAAACAAAAATTTGTCCTTGAAATTCAAGGTAAAGGACAATTTTGTGGCAATATTTGCGGCAACATTGCTGCAAAATTTGATGTAGAATACGCCTATGGCAGACAAGACATTTCTTTGCACCTTGTGCATATTCAACTGTGCAATAATCACAATCATCTTGCCGGTGCTTTCGTCGCACGTTATCATGAATAATTCATTATGAAAGCAAGAGAACTTTTGTTCCATGTACACGTACATTTGAAGTCAAGCGCGGAGAGCAAAGGGACTGTTTCGCTATGACATCAAAGGCGTTCGCGTTTATTAAGTTTCCGCTCGAAATGATTGTCGCAAGTCGAACCGGAAGTTACAAAGCGGAGGTTCGACTGGAGAGCGGAAGTCGCCGCGAATCTCTTGAAGAGCGGCGAAAAGAGAGAAAAATCTGAGAACCCGAAGCGCGTATTCCTCAAGATCGCGGAAAAGCGAGAGCACGGTGACCGAGCGGTGGTGAATCGCGGGTGAACGTCGGGTGAACGCGTTCACTGAGGTTCACTCGGGTTCCTTCCATCGGTCCTGCCATTCATTCGGGCACGAGGCGGCGCGCGGCGTCAGAATAGAAGATAATTATGGCCGCGGCGTTTTTCCCGGCAGAGCGTTCATTAAGGTAATGGACGGACGGAAAAATGATTTTCCACCGCAGAAATAGAGCGCGGATGAATCGCAAGATGAATCGAGTCGAGCGGAGCGTAGTGCTTGAAAGCGGGACGGGTAAACGGAACGGAACGCCGAGAGGAGAGAGAAAAAAATGTGAATAAAAAGAGAAACAAGAAAACCCGGTAGAGAAACAAAGCAAGAAAAAACAACAAGAGAGAGAGAGAGAGAGAGGGAAAGCAGGAATAAATGTTCGAGGAGAGAAGAACGGCCGAGCGAGAAATGCAATTGACGGAGGGCGACAAAGCGGGATTTCCCCGGTGTCCCACTGCCTGTCCTCGATAAAACTCGCGTGTGCACCAGAATAGGGGAACGCCGGAAGAACTGGTTCCCACGGATTTTCTTCGTTAGCCCTGGAACCGTTCCTCTTTTCCAGCACGATCGTCAACGGGCTCGCCTAACTTAATCGCTCGGCTCACGGTTTGTTTCGCTCGACGCGCTTCTCTCGACGTTCACCGATCACCGCGTTCTTTCGATCCTATTTATCCTCTCTATTCCCACTCGATTTGCGGACGAATGTTTGTTCCGCTACCGTTCTCCAATTTCTTCCATTTTATTCTCTATTCGCTGCTGCAATTATTCCTCCTCGATTTTATATATTTTCTGCTTTTCGTTCTGTTCGATTTTCGGGATTACCTACACAGCAAATGGAAGCTGCATTTTGTTACTAAAATTACAGACAACATTCTATCCAAATTATTTTTTATCCGCATACTCAATTTCTGAACGAGTATTTGTTTTACTGCCGAGCTCCAATTTCTTCTATTTTGTTTGTTGCTGGAATTATTCGTTCTCGATTTTGTATCTCTTTCTGGTCGATTTTTTGTGGATTACCTCCACAGCAGAGGGAAGTTTTATTTTCAACTAAAAATATAGAAAATAAAATGGGATCCCTGAATTTATCTATGAAGTTGGTAAAACATTTCTTCCGCAAAATAATTACCTCGGAAGAATTTGGGGATGCGACATGTTCGTAATTATTGTTAATTAAATAACCAATTGCTGGTTTCTTTCTATATAATCGAAATTGTATTTTTTAATATTTTTCACAGCTATCTCTAAATTTTACGAGGCAAATAACATCTGTCTTATAAATTTTTAAATATTAATCAAAATTAGAGCAGAAATGTCGTCCACGAGGATTTAATAATAAAACAGAATTAAAAGGAGGGATGAAAAGGAGTCTCGACAAATTCGCTGACTAAGGATAAATAGATAAATTGAAATGAATAATAAACAATTAAGAGAATCGACGAGCCGAATTATCTTTCAGTTAACAACCGAGCGAAACGGGAACGAATGAATAAATAAGCATTTCCATAGGAGTGTTATGGTAATATCGACCCGCACTAATCGACTTAAATAATTCAAGCTCCTCGGCAAGGATTTCAGCCTAACGCGAATCTAACGGAGGCAGTTAGGATTATCAGAATACTGTTCTCGGAGAGCAACTTGTTCTTTCTCAAGCCTGAAGTTTCCTAATCTACGTAAGGACATGAACCCTTCCGAACATGAATCGTCCAATTTAAAGGATTATCCGAATACAATTTCGAAATTCTACTCGGGATATCTACCGAGAGCCTGTTATAACAAATAAACTTGGGTTTAACTAATAAGGATTATCAGGGTATAATTCTTAAATTCCCTTTCGTCGAAAGGCTACGAGCAGCTAGACCTCTTTAATGAGATTTTTAATTCATTCCTGATGGGGTCCCGTAAGTAGTTGACTTTTCTGCTCGTTTCAATATCCTCTGCTCGAATCCTTTTACTTTTTCAATAATACTCGCCCTGTTCTTCCCGATACCCTCTGTTTCAGTCTCTTTATTACTTCAATAATAACCGCGCCGCGCTCTTCAATATTCTCTGCTCGAGCTCTTTGTCTTCTTATTAGTCGCGATTATGAGATCGAGTCTCCAATGCAAACCGAACGATTTCACAATTGTCTGAAGTAATTACTTCAAATAATCATGAAATACAATAACATATTGTTTGAAATAATATAATATACTAAGAAATGCTCACATATTCTTATTTCAAACATGACCACAGGCACGGAAGTAGCTATAAATTAGCAGTAAACCGACCGAGCCATAAAAGTAACTGATGCATGTTGTCTTATAAAAATGACGAGATTTAAATTATTTGGATTTTGTTCGGTTCGTGTTATAATACATGCTCTACTAAATATATCTAGTTTATAATTGTCAAGTAAAAAATCTGGAACTGGTCATTTTCACCGGCGGTGGCAGGCTTAGTTTTAAATAACGTGATACTTGAAATAATATTTCAAATAACGTTACTTCAAAAATTTCCATTTACAAATCCGCAGTCTACTCGTCAATGCTTTGTCCGCGTTACTTTGAAAATTACTTTCTGCACGAATCAACGATAGAAGACAAAGCCCAGAGTGACGCCATCTTCGCCTCCCCCGAAATTCTGTTTACGTCGGACTATATCCCGACACGAGACCGCGAAACTTTTGTATTCACCATTCTCGCGTCCGTCCCCTCGGCTTCACGAATTACGCATTTAAATACCTCTGCCCTCCGGGAGAGTGGTCTCGCCCCCTTAACACAAATATGGGTCGCTGAAATAAAAAAAAATATACACGCGACGAGCATTTTCGCGAACTCCGTGGAAAGTTTCATCAAACGGGGCGCGCCACGCTCGGTTGGCGTTCTTTGTGCGTTCAGAATGACCGGCTTTCGAATGGCGGAACAATGCTGGCCGCGAGTGCGTCACAATCGAAAAAGGAAAAAATAGCAACGTTGGGGGATGGGCCTGTAGGAGTGATCGAAAAATAGAGTAGTGCGCGTTTAAATTTAACTGACGTCTTCACAGGTAAAAAAAGAAGGGAGGCAGACTGCAATCTGAAAACGAAACACACGCTATTGTATTTCGAAACCGTTTTGCTAATCAATTATACCACCACCTGTCACCATTGGGAAAATTCGTGTTTGACTTTCGGAGACCTTGAAAAGTTAATCCCACAGTTTGAGAAACGTTGTGTGTGACCTGACGAGTGGTACAACCGGGCAGGGGATGATTCTACATAGAAAGGCAAGCGTAAAAAAAGGAATAACATTTTTACGATGCTTCGTTTTCGAGAAAATCGAGTTTGAAGGTGCAGCGAATACGCGCCTGACCGTGGCCAACCAATTCTACTTGCCGCATATACTATAGCTCGTGAGCCTGACGGGTCTCCAAACTCAATTTCCTCGGAAACGAGGCGTCAAATGAAGAAAGGTTATTCTTCTTTTTCGGCTTACTTTTGCACGCAGAATCGTCCCCGGTTGTACCAACCGTTCGGCCACACCCTAAATTTAACCCTGTGCACTAGAATGGCGACCCTGAACACGTACTCGAGCAAAGAAGTACGCTAAACAATTTCTCGAAAAAATATTTCTATAACTCCACGAATTGTAAAAGGAAAAAAAATGTGAAATCCGTAATTTCAACGGGCTCGGTCTAGTGTGAACTGACGTAATTGAACCCGTGCACTATTGCAGCAACGCGAGAAATGGTTTGTGGGGTTATCGAATAAATCGGGAAATATTTTCGCGAGTGGCTTGGATCAGAATGGCGGAAGGTTTTGCCGGTTATTGGCGTGCTGGAGCGATGAAAAAGATCAAAGGGTGCGCGCGACAGAGAAATAGAGACAGAGATGGAGAGATAGAGGGAGGAAAAGGGGGTTGCTCTTTGACTCACCAATTAGGGTGAAGATACCAAGAAGCGGGCCGAGGCCGCGATTCGCCAGTATCATGGCATCCTGGCCTTGTCGTGCCTTTTTCTTCTTGACGACGGCCGCCCAAATGCCGACACCCAGCACAGCCAGATAAAACACGATCACGCCGACCACCCCTATCACGTACACCCCCATCGTTGCGGCTTCACTTTTGTCCTCGGCTGGGATAACCCTGTGATCCCCTGTAACTGTAATCACCTCGACGGTAACGCCAAGCATCTTGTTCATCCTTTCTTTCTCTTTTATTTTCCGCCGCCTCACAACAACGCCGCGGTTCTAATTATACTGCGTTGCGAGCGACCACCGGGGGTTGTATCGCGTCGAACCGCATAAGCATCGTCGCTTCTGTTCCATTGTTTTCAAGAAGGATGGGGGTACATCGTTGGAAAAGTTATAGTCGCGCCACCACCCGAGCATCTCGATTCGTTTACAGACAATGAAGGTTGTGCGACGAAAGCCGTAACCAATCACAGTGATCCGTAGTGTCGACATAAATATTTCAAATACCTTTTAATCTACGAAATTTTATTCGGCTTAAAAAAAAATAGTATTCTAAATTGGATATGTAATTTCGAAAGCGAACTACTTTTATTTTGACAATCTAAACTACAAAATAGATTTTTATTTCAAAGTTGTGCGCAGAGTTTCAAATATTTGAGATTGTTTTCAGTTTTTCAGTAAACAATTAATTTTATAAAGAAACATTGAAGTCGAATTTCTTCGCGTATCGGAAAACCCATAAATTAATCAATCTATTTGATATTAGCTGGGGTCTCCAAACCGGAAATTATAATTTTAACCCAGTGACGCCCACGTTCTCTTTATTTGTAGGAAAATAGACCTAATATAAATAAAATTGTTGCATTACTATTAGCTGCGATACGTAAATATAATCAATTAATGAACCCGGGAGTAAAATTTATTTTTAATTTGTCACTATAGAAGATTGACAGACGAGCCTGTGCTAAAGTAGGGTTATTGAGTTAAGAAACTAGAGGAAGTTTGAGCGAGAATAGAGGAGCTATTTACATGCGACCCGAGTAAATATTTGTTACGTCGCGCGACGTTCTCTGTTTGTGAAACTCGACGCCAAGTAAAATACGATATCAGTTTCGCTACTGTTAATCCTTCTTCGACTACAGGTGGGAGAAAATTTAAGGGGTGGTTCTCCAAGACAATATAAAACGACAATGCAGGATAAAAAATCTCATTTTTTAGGTATTATCGATTAAAAATCCGCCTAAGATGCGGCAACCCGACCAACAGAGGTGTACGTTGCTTACGTCACAAAGACGCGCGACAGTCACGTCACGTAACAAGTGACAGGTACTCCGCGTACCTCGCAAGAAATCACCTGGCAAGAATTCCGCGTGTAAACCGTCCGATTGGATCATTCCACACGCATACTCGGTTCTAGCCGAATTATTGGCTAAAGTGCGTGACGTCAAAGCCTAACCATTGGGCGCGACCGAGGGCCCCCTTTGATACTTGATCGTCGCGCGGCTTTGTGACGTAAGCAACGTACACCTCTGTTGATCGGGTTGCCGCATTTTAGGCGGATTTTTATCGATAATAACTAAAAAATGAAGTCGAAATCGCAATATTTTTACTCTTTATTATCGTCTTGTATTGTCATATAGGACCACCCCTTAAATTTTCCCCCACCTGTAGTCGAACACCCTGAACAGCCATCAGAAAATACATAGGCATCGTCGAGTAGATATAAATTTTCTATTTTCCTTCTTCTAGGAAATGACGAACGACAATGAAATTCGAATCACTGTAACCATAGAATAACGCGCACGGGTATAAAAAAAAGTTTCATCAATCCGCGAGAGTCAAAATGACATTTACAAGTACGCAGACAATATGAAAGAATGAATTGTGCGATTTTAAAGGGAGTGACCTCGCGGCAGAGCAACTTTATCATTTTCTGGACAAGCCGATTTTCTTATTGTCGCCGCGAGAGCGACGATAGGATTACGTATCGACGGGGTTGCGCGCGACATTCATCCCCCCGGGGCGACTGTAATTTACTTGAGAAGTTTAAAGGCATTGTCGATGCTGGCGCCAAAGGAGAATCGTTAATTAACAGGGTGACAAGGACAGGCTGGTAATTGCGCGCGTGTTTTGCAGACAAGGAGACCGTGGCGGAACCCGAGGAACACACAGCGAGGGTAAGAGTGAGAAAGAGAGGGGGTGAAAGAGAGATAGCCAGAGAGCGAAAGAGCGGGTAGAGGTTCGAGTTACTGGAATCCGCTCGACACTAATTTTCCGGCGGGCGTAATCAGTATCGATAGAACAATCGTGATACGCCGGTTGTTCTTCCATCGAGGACCTCTTGTGCCGCATGAGTGACGTTCTCGATGACTCGGCCGACAAGAATCAACTGTGTCGACGGTTCCGTATCTGGGATAATGACGGTCGACCAATCAGCGAGGCTGACGTGCTTCGCGGGTCGAGACGATCATCGGCAAGAATCTTGTGTCTGTCATTTTGTGTTGCCCGGTGAAAATCGTTGGTTTGCTTCGCTCTTTAGAAGAAAGGACGTCAGACTCTGGGTGATAAATAACTAACGCTTTCTTTCTCGATTCTTTATATTGAAAATCACAGTATTATTAATCTATGTCTTAATGTTTAATCCTTTGAGAATGACATCAGTGCTCTGTATCAACCCTGATACGATTTTAAAATTTATTCAATAAGGTTAGAGGTCAGTAGATCGTCTTGCATCACATTCTAGAGTTAAAAATAGGTATGAAAGGAATCGAATAGTCTACGTCAACAAATCATACTAAGAATTTATTGCAGTATACACGTTGTATCAGGTTGTTCCAACAATTTCTTTCGCAATATGACCATTTAATTTATTTTTACATAACATACACAGAGCCGCTCGTTTATTAATATTTTATTACTTCCCACTCGGAATTTGTGGACATTAATGAGAAAAAGGAAGTGACTTTTGGCACGAGCGAATATTTGAAGTGTCTGATCCTGACCAACCAATTCTACTTCTTATAATGTCGAGTGGTCGACTTCTACTGATTGAGCAAACTGAATCAGCAAAGTTTATGTTTGTGAGAAATAATTCATGATTATTGTATACATACTTCGATTCACTTGAAACTTGACCTGTATAACCTAGAGAGGCATACCTATTTATAATGTTAATAATATTTCTGTAAGTATTGTATAATATACTTATTATAATAAATAAAGTATTTCATGGTAAGTGTTCAAATACTTCATGAGTTACTGTATACGCTCCGGTGATAGTGACCAGGAAAATTGAGCGTATATATACGCTAATGATGCAAATTGGTTCATAAACATTGAACGGAAAGCCAAGAAAGACCGATCCAGCTTGGCACGTTTTAACTCTTTGCGGCACAGGATTTCCGATGAAAAATAGACCCACGTTGCACAGGAATTTTATCGGGTTTTGAATGAAACAAAATTGGTATATTTTTATTAAGGTATAACATCATGTAAAAACATAACAAAACAGTAATAGTCAATTAAATTTGTTGTTATTGGCTGCGGCTCAAATAGTCCCACCGTGCTACATAGAAAAGACGAAATATAAACCTATGCACATGCAGCTATTGCAAGATTTCGAGGTGGGACTGGAAATGTCCCACCGTGCCGTAAAATACATCAAAAGGTGGGACACTTTTAATCCCACCGTGCCCCAAAGAGTTTGATGCCGACGAGACGTCCGGTTTCGGGAGATCGTGATCGTCGACGATGACGCTTGTCAGCGCCGGTGATTTCAACACTGCGGAGAAGCGGAGAATCGTAAAGAACGCGTGCGGTCGAGACGCTGGTGAAAGAATTTGGTTTCAATTGGCCCGCGACAATCGCTCCGGGCGTGAAAGTATTGATCGCGCGGTGTCCAATAAAATCCGCTGTACAGTTTCGGGTATCGTTTTCACCGGAGGAGGTTGGAGAGGCGAGCGGTGCGTCCCGGCACGCTGCCACCGGAAAAAGAGACCGAGAGTGAGAGAGGAAGCAGAAGAGAGAGAAAGAGAGAGAGGGCGAGAGAGAGCTAGAAGAGTGTGACAGAGAGCAAGGGGGCAAAAGTTAAAGCTCGGTAAACTCGTCGGGCGAAAGAGAGCTGGAACAACCGAGACAGAGACGGTGAGATAGAGCGGGAGAGAGAGGGAGAGGGATGGTGAGCACACGGTGAAGGAGCTAATCGACCGCGGCGGCAATTGCAGCGCGGATTAAAATTCAAGTGTGGCCCAGATATCGGACACGTTGAGTCGTCGGGTCGTGACCCGGGCTCCGGCAGTGCTGTTCGCATACTCACGTAAAGTTCAGCCGATGCTCCGCACCGCCCCTACCCCTCGGCATTATTAATTCTGTATCGGGGCCGCTCGCTTTTTCCTTTTTGCTCGTCGGCTGGATCTGAAAAAAGAACAAAAAAAATACCGTATGCGCGAGAAATGAGAAAGGCTCGGTTTGTTCCCATTCGAGCGGGGAATCACGCGCCCGCTGCCTGGCTATCGTCTCAATTTAATCGGCCTCCCACCACAGCGAAACTCTTTTGCCGTTTTTCCAAACATACCCGATTTTTATGCCGCTCTTTTTTCGGGAGGTGTCTACTATTCGATCTCTAATTCTCTAGCCCCCTCGAAATCAGCGCGCGAGCATGAAGAATGCTCCGGCGCACGGATCCGATTTTCCAGCTGAAATTGCTCGATGTTTTGATGGATCGTAAACTATAGTGACTCGAGAGGCTGCGAAGAGGCTGCCGCCGAGCATGATGGATCGGCTGGCAGCCGGAAGTGTTGGTTTTAATGAAAGTTTGTATACAAAACTCGTAGGCTAGAGAACTGTTAATGTCGGATCGGAAATGTAGATCGCGGAGTTATGGCACCTTAGGGTCTTTTGAAGGTTGGATCGTATACGACTTGCGTCTTCCGGTTTTATGGCCGACGTGGTTATGGCCTGGATGTTATGTCCTTTCGCAGTCAACGTTTATCCGTTTCGCGTTCTTCACAGTAACTGTGACGCTCGTGTAACGTGATCAAAAAATGGTTTCACCCCCATACGGTCCTCCGAAACATAAACGATCCTAGAATAATATCCCACCCATCTTTGCTTTCCACTTTGAACTAACAAATTATGGTTCGTTTATGTTCGCCCTGAGGTACGTACCAGGGATAAAAAGACCACGTGTATCTTCTGTGGCAGTTTTTCAACAATCTTTTCTATATATTTACTATAAGATACGCATACACCTTCTTTTGAAATAATTTTTTCGTTATACTGGTGTGACTGCTTTTCTCCAACATCTATGTTACCGACCCGAGGTTATATAATCGTTTTTAATATTCGAGGCAGAGGTTTTTTGGGGCTGGAACGTGTTCGGTAATAAAAATCAATAGTGCTTCCACTCTATTTTCATCGTGAACAAATATTCAGCAAAATACAGGATGTTCCCAAAAAAACGTATACACACCTTAACAGCTCGCTTGACGCTCGCTGCTCTCAAGTTGAAAGAGTGTATACATCTTTTTGGAACATCCTGTAGATTTAGTCCTTAACATTTAGAACCTACACTTGGTCTTTTTTTATTTGTATTGGCTGTACAAATTCAATCGAACCACTTTCTCCTTGAAGATTTAAAAACAGTCGAGATACATTTCACTGTCGAAAACAATAACCATAATTTTGATGCATTTACTTCATCTTGCAAAGAATCTTTGGGGGATAAAATTCAAAAAATGAATTTGAATTTAACACTAGATTTACGGCAAAATGACGAATTCTAATGTTTTTAGTTTACGATTGTTGTAAAAGATGCAACCATGAGGAATCATTTAACATTTCTTTGGGTATATATTCATGTTATTTTTACAAAGTAATGTAAAATAGTCGTTTGTAGTGCTCCGGAAAGCTAGTGTTGAAGTAACTGGCGAGGGCTAAAATGAATTTGTACTCCTAACGCGAATTGTGTTTTGTGTTGCTCTGCAAAGGTTAGTGTAGATCGGCTTAGGAACCGCTTTGGGAGCCATTGGAACGTCGCCGAGCATCGAGCATTTCCGTACAGAGCACGTTCCACGGCGATTTCCTCGCATAGGTAGCAACCGTGGAGCCTGAAATCCATTTACGACAGTTTCGCGATGATTTCAAAGTGAATTCGTTAACATTTCACATCGTGAATTCCCGTGGACCCTGCGGAACACGTGTCTCGAGTGCCGGTGCGACGGGAGTGCTTCGTTTTCGGTAACTTTGGTGGCGAAAAGCCGCGCTTTCTGCAATCAGAGATGTTTGAAATTCGCGAGGTCGCGAGTGAAACGAAGTAGCGTCGCCTAACTCGAACATCGTAATAGTGCCTTTCGCGGACACGTAAAATGCGCGTAAATGTTTGACGCACCGAATGCTCCCCGAGATCCATAGTCGTTTGTACTACGTAATCGTAAACCCGAAAAGCCGCGAGGCGAAACTGCGACATAGACTTATTCAAGCGTTTCCGGTTTGCTCAAGAATGTGCTTCAAAAAGTCTCGCAACAATCGAAGAGGATTCAACAATTCAAAGACCCGGTATCGTTGCGTGTAAACACGGAGAAATAAGCGCATATCTCGGCGAAGTACGAATAGCGGAACACTGAAATGAACATGAGAGCGGAACCGATGCGCGCCATTTTGATTAACGTTGATGAATACAAATTGTCCGCCGAAAACCCAGTCGAATACGGATCCGATAAAAAAAAGAGGGTTTTTATGAAAGAAAATGCTAGCGGGATCACGAGAAAATTTTATGCGAAGTTGCATTTTCATAAACGAGATGAACGCGAGCGGGATTAAATGAGCTGCTCCCGGCAAATGAAAATTAGATTGAACGAGCGCCATGTTCGATTGAGTCCAGTGTATCGTAAATTTTCCCCGAACATTTCTATACGTCATAAACGCATAATGTTTCTGGTGGCGTAATCGCGAGGCGCGCATTATTCTGTCGTTGCCATTAAAACGACTGTAAACGAAACGCTGAAGGATTATGTATGTATGCGGCAGCGCTAGGCGCAAAGGTTAAAACGAATCCCATTCAGTTGGGCCAGCCATCAAGATTTCCTTTTTCGACGGTTTCCGTTCCACCGATGATCCACCATTCTCATTTACAAACCAATTAAAACGAGCACGAGCGGTGTTTACATATTCTGCCCCAATCAGAAACATCGCATTAAACTCTCCAAACACGGAAAACCGACAATCAATAAATTAACCCACGCCGCTACCCAATTGCCGATCGCCTCCGTGCAAACGATCAATTTCTCGCTGATCTATCTTTGCTGCAAAAGTAACCAATCAAAATTATCTTGTCTGCGCTAAACCGTTGATATGCAACCACTCTTCCTTCGATGCGCATTTTACTGCGGACACGATCGATAAAAAAAGGTATTTTTCCACCCGAAGAATTTTCTATGCTGCAGGCTCCCACACAACGCAATCAAAAAATTATTTAAAGTGACTGAAAATTATTTAGAGTTTACGGCAGTAAGTATACAGTCTTTTTGAACAATGTTTCATTTATTGTCACGTGAAATACCTGTATACAAACTTTTTAAATAATTTCTCTGAATGAAAATGAAACATGACAATGATTACGCCCCTACTCTTACGAATTAACCCTCCAATGGCGGACCATTTTCATGATTACACAATTGATATTCCTCAGCATCATTTACAGCGGTATTCATTAATTTCTTTTTAATTGCTTTTTTTTATTTCTTTTTTTGTTTTGTCAAAGTACCTTTTTCAGACCCGTCTAAACTTTCTATCTGTTTTAAACATTCAAATTCAATTTTTTAGCAAAGGCTGAGCAGTAAAGTGGCAATTTTTATTCTCTGAGTCAAAATAGACCCAATCTCCGCCGTTCAAGTGTTAAACTACAATCGAGGTGACTCATAATTTGTGTAAGCTCCATGATGAATTTTTATATAAATTCAAGCTAGCCACTGGTTACCGTAAAGGAGTGAGTGGTAAATGTTTAACGTGAATATTAAATGTTTAACGCAGGCATCAAATGTTCAACTTTTCCTGAGAGTTAAGGTAGAAAATCTTGGTAGAAATGTTGGGTAATTTCTTTGCTTTTTTAGTGTTCTTTATGATGCGAACAGCCCTTGCGGATCAAGCGAATGTTTTCAACCAACGTTTTAATGAAATCGTTAAATACTTAGAACTGGAATTAAAAAGTTTCCCCCTTCGATCTCATTAAAATTGTATTTTATAAGTTTCCTTATGCGCAACAAGGATAACTTCTATAGTAAATAGAAGATGAAAAATATTTAAAGAAATAAATGAAAAAGGTTCTAAAAATCAACTACATCATTCTGATCACATGAAGCGGTGATAAATGAACCCATGAATTTTATGCATTTGTAAAAAAAATAAGTAGATCAAATACAAATAGTAAGGACATATAAACAATACAAAAATATCGTGGTATTATTTCCAACTCATTCAAATTTCTAAGACAAGAAATAAACACTTACACAGCTCCAGACAATTTTGATTTCTCCTAAAAGTCTGCAGTCTAAACATAAGTATCAATAAAGAGAGTAGTAATTATTCAAAATTCGTCTTATTCAGACCAAATTTAACTACTCCCAGTCTTCGAACGGCAATTTTTGCCTCGTTTTAGATCCTCATACTGCCACATAAAGCGTATGCAGCCGACCACGCCGTGAAATAAAGAAAAACAAGGAATACACAGTAAAACTTGCGTAACGCTTGTAAACGTTTCAGGTATAATTGTCCGGGAACAAAGCTTGCTGGTGGCTGTGACAGGGGTCGGTAGTTCGTTACTGAAATCGCTTACTAATTAAGTGTAACGAAAAAAATTAACGAGCGGAAACGGCCGCGGAGACAAGAATAAATACCGGTGTAGGGAGTGGTGGAGAGCTGGAGCGCGATCCGAAGAGAGCAAGAGAGAGAGAGAGAGAGAGAGAGAGAGAGAGAGACCGGTCTCGTTATAAATTTGTAGAAAACGCGGGTGAATTGGAATGGATGAAAAGCGTTTCAGAGCGCTGTACACTGCGAGAGCGGCTCTGAAGAGATTAAGGAACGGTGCGGGGGTGGTTGCGGAAGGGACGAAGACGTCGAGGGTTAAATGACTCGTCCGGGGAATAAGTTTAAGGACCCGACGGTCTGTTTCCTTTCGAAGAAAATTCGCTCGCCAGGCTGCTCGATTATCGTAACATTCCTCGGGTTTTTCCTTTTTCCGTGTTTTCCCCGGGCCCGGTGAAAGATATCCTCCTCGATTGCGGATGATCTTTCGGCTCCGAGGAAGAGTCTCAGCTACGGAATCACAGAGACGGGGTCGCGGAACGGGAGGGGTGGGGGTTCATTGTTTCTGGTACTTCGGAGGACGAAACTCGAGCCAGAACCGAAATGAGCGAGCAATAATCGGGTCCCTTGAAACAACGTGCCTCGGGCCAAAGACCCACGATTGGTCATTTGAACAGGGAGGGCTCTGTTTAGGGATTTTTCTGACTGAATGAGGGATTTTGGAACCGATGCCGAGTGAATGGGGTGTACCGGAGTCGATGGGGTTGAATAGGGGATTTCGGGACCCAGAGAGTAAGAGGTTTTTAAAATTCTGTTTGTTGAATACCGGCTTTTACAGTCGACTCGCTCTCGTCAACGGTTTAAGTGGGGTTTTTTCTATTTTTTGGGGGGCAAAAATTGCGCTTTGAATTTTTTCGGGATATCATTTGTTTCGATAAAAAACGAATTACTGAAGACTTCAGATTTTTACGAAAAAAATTGGAGCCCCCGGAAAAATCGATAGTTCCTTTGTTCGAATAAAAAATGTAGAGTTTATGAAGAACTCTTTCAATTAAGGACGAATTATTTAGAATTTCGCAAAACAGAATTTACGAATAAATTGGAGCTCTGGTAGAAGAATAGAGGTAGTTCATTTGTTTGAATGAAAAGTGTAGAATTAATAGCATAAAGATCTTTTGTAATGTCTTCAGGATGTCTTTAGGTTTTAGTATTATCGCGGAACAAATGCATTCCTCTGTTAGTTGGAGCTCAAACGGATCCCCCCGTTCATAGAAGATTATTAGATTTATATGATCTTTGTAAAAAGAATGGTTTACCTTTGAAAAGAAATTGTGTTCACCTTTCGCTTTTTAAAGGAACAATGGCGCCTTTCATTATTTACTTGAAGGAATTGGCTCGTTGTGCTTTTTACCTTACAGAACAGCGATTCGTTCATTTTTAAGTAGACGAGAGCGCTCTTTCATGTTCTATTGACGGGAAAAGCTAGTTCTTCATGCTCTCTTGTCATAGAATTCGATTTGCTGGAGTTCTTTTTGGTGAAAAGAGAACGACGCAATACTTTCATTCTCTAGTAGAAAAACATGATCTCTTACGCGAATTTAAATTTCATTAATCCTCATGTATATTAATGGACCACTTTGAATATTTCCGTCCTGCAAAGTGCAAGCAAAACTACTTGGCTTTGTGAACTCGGCCCATTGAATTTTATTCGAAACAAAAACAACATCGCGACAGGGATCCTGGTGCTCGACAATACACCACATTCGATGTCTATTTCGAATGAAAAGAATCCACCCTAGGTCGCGTGACTCATCGTCTCCACCACTTCGCCAAATCCCCATGGGCTCACCAGTGCCATTTTTCGGAAATCGTTCGCGAGATGCCAATATTTTCATAGTTAAAAAAAAGTCGTGGACATTGCAGCGAACAATTTTGTGAACAACATTAACACAGTACTATTCGTTACAGATCATGCATTGCCACCTAACATCATTGCCCCTATCAATAATACATAAAATACTACATTACATATTATTTAATGCAAGATTGTAGCCTCTAGTGGTAAAATTTCGAATGCTCTCACCATCACCACCATTGTCGTCTCAGTGTCTCAAGCTCCCCATAAACACTTGTAAAAATTGTTTATATCCTTATCTTCGATGGTTATGTTGCCATTTTACAACGCAACATCCAATCTTACTAATAAAGAAATGAATACTTAAGAAAACCGAAGAAATCTAAACCTTTCCCTGACCACCACCATAATTCTCTCCAACCCCAGTGCACCATTAACCCCCACCATAAGCCCTACAATTCCTTACAACCCCCTCGCCATTAGAAATTGATCCTAACTGTGCTCACTAATTTCCAAAAGAACTCCCATGACGACCACAGCGTCTTTTCAACCCCCATGACTCACCCTCATTCAATAAATTATGGATGCAATTTTTTGCGAACGTCTCATACACTCAGTATAAATATTAAACATCATCTTGTCACTCTTCTAAACACGATTTCCAAAAGAAAACCACTATAACCACCACCAACATCCTCTCAACCCCCACTATTCACCCAATCCTACAAACCCTGTAATTTTTGGCAAACCTCTGGCAATTTTGAATGTAAACATCAAAATCCCTCACTCCGATATAGCAAATACAACTTCCAAAAATCCCTCACAATCAACACACTTGCTTCAACCATCGCAATTCACCCCAAAGCAAACTCCCTAATTCTCTGCAAACCTCTCACAATTCTGAACGTAAACATCATAACACCTCGCTACAATATGCTAAGTACAACCTCCAAACATCCCTCGCAGCCTTCACAACAATTCTTTCAACCCCCATGGTCGCGATTCATCCCATACACCCTACATTCTCCCTGAAACACGGGCAAACTTCTCCTACCGCTCTCCGAATGTCAAACCGGCCAAAATAATTTCCAAAACTTATCATTCCCAAAACCAGCAACACCACAACCCCGCACCTCCTCGCTTCGGACTACCCCCACCCCATAGCCTCGATACCGACCCCGTGAAGCCTGCACGTCCGAAGCGTCGTCCTGGGTGCCCGAAATCCAACGGGTCGAAGCACAGGAATAGACCCTTCCACGCAGAGGAAGAAGAAGAGCGAGAGAGAGAAAGAGAGACAGGGGTGGGTGACGATGGCGACTTACCCCGGAAGAACACGCCTCTCACGTGAGAATCCCCATGGCGGTTCGATTCGCTCCGGGTCCGAGAGAGTCACTGTCGCACGGGGTTCGACGGATCCGTCTTGAACTAGCCGGGTAAATCACGAGGACGAGGACGAGGACGAGGAGGAATCACAAGGACGAACCACAAGGACGAATCACGAAGACGAGTCACGAGTATAAACCGCGAGGATAAACCGCGAGGGCGAGTTGCAGGAGGATGAAACGCAAGGAGGACAAGTCGCGGGGAGGGTGTAAACTGTGAGGGGGTGACAACTGCCGGGGGGAGGGGGTGGAATGGACGCGCGTGAACGTCCGACGACGAAGTAGAAGAGCTGTTCTGCGAGTCGGCACGCGGACGCTATCGACGTCTCGACGAACGCGGTAGACGTCGACGGATGGGAGCCAGGCGTACGACTGATCCTACGCCGGACTCAGCATCCCGTGCGGCCGACACGATCTGCGCGCTGGACCGCCACCTTGCCAGGGGGTCGTGTCGCAGAGGGCGAGAGACGAGGACGGAAGCTGTTTCCGGGGGCGGGGAGCAACGAGGCACCGAGAGAACAAGCGAGCAAGAGATCCGGTGAGAGCGGGAGAAAGAGCGTGAGAGATCCGGTGGGCGAGGGAGATCGTGCGGGAGGGAGAGAGATTGAATGAGAGCATGGGAGAGACAGAAAGGGAAAGAGAAGAAAGGTGGGGGAGAGCGAGGAGGGAGATCCAAAGGGAAAGACTGAGAGTGACGCAAAGGGGAAGAGAGAAAGAGCAAGGGAGACTAGGAGGGAAAGAGAGAAAGAATCCTATCAGAAGAGAAAGAGCGATAGAGCAGGGAGAATGAACAAGAGAGAAAACCGAGGGAGATCTAGAGGGAAACATACAGAATTTGAGAGAGTAAGCGAAAATTGGGGGAGGCGCATGAAGAGGGTGAGTTGAACGGGATGGAGGGGACAGCGTTTCGAGGGGCAGGGAGGTCGAAGGCAGGCTGGAATTAGGAATGTGTGCGGAGAAGTTTCAGGGAGAGAAATTCTGAGTCCACGTCGCGTAGGGGATGAGCCAGGGGAGCAGGGATCGAATGAAACTGTTAACTTATATAAATAAAAGCTGTTCATCGAACTTTTCGATCGTTCCCTTTCTGTTCGAAGTTCGCTTTGAAAAATTCGACTCGATCGTACTTTAATTTAACGTTAGGAGCACTGTTTTAACAGTGATTTTGTGTTTGATGGAACCTTTTGATTCGGAATATATTTGTTTTATCAACTGTTTTATCAACAGACCTGGGAAATGAGCATTTAAGGGTAGAATATAAAAGTTAGAGAGACATGTTATGAAGGATTTGAACAATGGTTGGAAATAGACAAGCACCCAGGTTATCATTTCTTTGTCCTGCTCGTGCTGCAAGAAAGCTGAGTGCTCCATCAAGCACTATTTCGTAGGATGGAACGGTTCAAGGTTCCAACTTCAAATCTGCCTACTCGGCAAACATTTGCAGGAAATCTTTCCCGGAATAAATGTTTCTGTTTACCTTGAACATATTCCCTGCTTTCTGGAAAAGAGAAATTTTCGCTTTACACAACAATGTACGGAACGAAAGAATAAATAGAGACAATAAGTAGGGTTTAAGGTGGCTATAACCAAACAGCGGATTTTTGTATACATTTATGGCAAAAATGGAACAGCGACAACATTCGAAGAATTTAAAAATATTTTTGCATTATTCCCAACCTATTAAACATAGTAAGAAAGAACATTTCCTGTTTCACTCAAGTTTGTTACAATTCGGGAAGAAAATTTTGATTTCGGGCAAAATACTAGATTTACAGGCAAAGATGCATCAAGTAACGAATGTAGTTCTTTGGGCATATATTATTTTAAAAAATGGCAAAAAATTTGGATAGACATATTCTCATTATTTTTTACAAAGTAATGTAAAATAGTGACTTTTTATAAGCCTAGTATTAAGAAGCAGGGGATAGGGAGTAGTGTGGGACATGGAAGAATGAGTGACATGAGATGAATAATGTAAACAGAGTGTGTAGGTACGGAACAGAAGTTTCAGTTAATGTTTCAGCAGTCTTCTCGCAGCATAATACTCCTAAAATAGCAGTTGTTGCGTAACTAATCGAGAATTTTAACAGTTTCATTAGACTGCCAGTTGGAAGAGGAACGGAGGAGAATTCGGGAAGAGAGCGGATCTGTTGTTAGACCAGGGAGACTGCGAGATCCGGTGGAGGACGGGTAGCAGATTCTCAATGAAGGCTGAGGTCAATCCAAGAGAGCCGGAGAGCCAGAGAAAGAGAGACGGAGTTTTATGGATTAAGAGGTAAGTCTGGGAATGCGGGGGGAAAAAAGAAGAGTGGAGTTTCAGAATATGGGGAAGGAGACGGGGGAGAGGTTGTAAGGCCTGGGAAAATGAGTTTGGCGGTGGTGGAAGAGGATTCTGAAGTAGGAGCGTGGTCAGTCTAGGAATATAAAACGGGGATGGGGAAAGGAAAATGAAAAGAGGAAGGAAGAAAATTACATTTTCGGGTTTAAGAGGCGAGTCGGGACAGAATGGGGTGAGTTTGAGACCATGGAGAAAGGGATAGCGAGGACAAGTTTGAGGTTGTGAGATAGCAGATCTTGAACGAAGATTTATTAAACTGGGAATACCAAGACGAAAAAAGGGAAAGAAAATACGTACGGGGTTGAACTGGAGAAGAAGGAGAAATAAAAGTGAAAGTGTGAGACGATGCAGATCAGAGAGAAGAAGAACTATGAGAGAACGACATTTTACGTTTTAAGGGGTGGATCGCGAAGAATGAGAGAAGAAAATGCGTACGTTGAACCAGAACATACGAAGAAATGAAAATGAAGAGGAAACGAAGCGAAAGGAATGTGTACGAACGTAAACTGGGAACTTAAAGGATAGAAATGAGAGAAAAGTACATCTCGCGATTTGATGGGTGGATTTGGGTGAATGAAGAGGAAAGATGCATATGGAAGTTGCTTCGAGTCGGAAAATAAGAAGAAATGAAAATGAAGGTGAAACGAAGCAGAACCGAATGTGGAAGATCTGGAAAAGTTTGAAGATAAGGGATGAAGAAGGGATCATTGAACAAGAGAAATACAAAGGGGTGAGTTTGTGTATAAAGAAGAAATGAGGCGAGAAGGAATCGAATTAGGGATGCAGACTCGAAAAAGAGTGTTGGGCCAGTAGGGGGTGAGTCATGGGATTTAAAAAGGATGCAGCTGGAGGCGGAGAAAGAGGTTATTGGCTGACGAGGGTGAATCCATAGACCCGGGAGGAACAGAAGTAGACTTCAAGTGAAGAGCGAGGCGGTCTAAGCACATGGAAAGGACACAAACAGAAGTCATGGGCCAAGGGAGACGTGTCTGTAGACGCGGTTGAACCTGGCATTCTTTCGACTTACACGTTCGTGAAAGATCCTTTAAAAGCAGGAATTGGCACGGACCTGGCCTGCCTTGTTCGATAGACAGAGTGTCTAGGGAGAGGATTAATCTCAACTGCGAGGAGGGAGAGATAGGGGTGGTAGATAATGGTATTGCAAAGATGGGGGGGCTGTGATTAATTTCGCGGGGTTGAGGATTGAATAAAAAAATTCCTCTAAAAAATTGTGAAACAACTGTATAATTTGAGGAATTGCGATGGCAACATTTTTGAAAAGATAGCTGAGACAATTCGGTAATAAGAACACGAAGAGCTCATTGAGCACCGAATTTTTATTTTTAAATTTTTACTCTAAATGCTTAGTATTTACATAAGAGAAAGCAGGGCGAACGCAGAAGCGTGTACATCCAACGAACACCACGATGTCTGGTCACAGTATCGTCTGGGACAACCATGACGCCAAAAAGAAGAGCAAGAAGAACAGAGGGCGTTCAATTGGAAAATAAGTGTCAGGTGCTCTAGACAAAGCATTAATAGTACAAATGACGGTGGATCTTTATTCCATCACTTAGCGCCAATGGAGGCATCCGAAAAGAGATCGCGTTTAAGTGGCCGGCCACCGTGTAACTTTCATGGTCTATCAGCGTTACCCATTACGGGGATTGGGACAGAGAAAAACAGTGACAGGGAACAAGCGGAGAAATAGGTTCGCCGACAGTGAGAAAGCCGGGCGATAGGCTGGCAACAGGGAACACGAGGCGGCGGCAGCGTCACGAAGACGAAGGGGAACCATCATTCTGGGGAAGTTTTGAACGCGACGCATCGCAGAAGGTGAGAACGAGGGAGGCGAGATAGGGGAGACGGATGATGGTTCGTGACCGGAAATATAAAGAAAAACCTAACCTGGACCTGAATCGGAGTCCGAGCAGGAATTAACGTCGGCGAACGCAAAATTTACGGTCTCAAACTATCTTTTGTTTTTGACACCAGAAGGTCAGGTCCTTTGGCAACAGTACAAGGGACTGTACACGGTTGTATCAAGGCTGCCAAAGATGTCCTTCCTTAATGGCGAAATACTGCACGCCGCGATGGTCATCGACGGCGCTATGAAGTTACTTAAAAAAGGTTAAAAATAAAATTAATACCACTGAATAACAGTCTATTAATGTAGAAAAAATTCCAAAAATATGAATCAAGCTGGCTTGACAGACAAAACGCTGCTTTTTCATACCCTGCCGGCGTTTTGAAAATCAGAGTGGGCGTGTTTTGAGCAAAACGAAGAGCAAGCATTCTACAATAACCTAGACGAATGGCACCGGAAAAAAGTTGGTATTTCGAACGCGGACGAACGCGGATAAACCTGACCAGATGGATGGACGAAGATTAAAGGACCGGGAGCAGAACGGACAGATAGCAGAAGCGTCTACGAATGCGTGGATGAGGGGAACAAGCGAAAAATCGCGAACGGGTGACGTTATCAACGAAGCGATAGAGGGAGAGACGCGGGAGAAAGAAGGGGGGCTTTGGTAGAACTACAAACATGGAGAAACACGACAAAGGGAGAGATCAAGGGATGCCGGGACAGAGGAGAGCCGCGTTTAAACAGCGGAGAAGCTACGAACGCGGAATAGAAGGTCGGCGGAAGGTCTAGGAACGAAAACTGGATGGAGGTGGATCATTGTATGCAGAAAGAAGCGGGGTGAAACGAGGGTTGAAGCGGGAGGGTTCTCGCCGGGGATAGCGAAGCCGAGCCACGGATAGTGACGGGTCCGCGAGCTGTACCGAACCTGTTCCGATGTACTGGGTGTCCCGGATGCATCCTACCCCAGAAAAGTACCAAAACTTTCCTCGGGGTGCGGTCAACTTGTTTGGAGAGATGAGATGGATGATGTTTGACCATTTATTTCTCATCTCGGTAGTAAGAAGATACGAACGAATTCGCGATCTTGGATTTTGTGATACAACGAGCTTCTATACCGGACGAGGCACCTTCAAATATTGCTAAGAAAACCTGACTCTCTTACTAACGTCAACTTTGTATTTATAACTTTAAATTAAAATATCTGCTAAACTAATCATTTTTGCATGGTCTCAATACTTTTTATAGAGAATACAAAACTGCATCGTTTGGTGCATAAGAAAATATACGGTTCCATTTCAACAATCGATGTTGAC
>CM052132.1:11570526-12040033 GCA_028454255.1 Halictus ligatus | reverse complement strand
CTACTCTCGATTTCGTCCAGAAAACTCGTCCAATGGTATAAAAATGCTTGGATTCCACAGCATGCACATCGTCAATTTTTGGCCTACTTCTATTGCTTATATTACCAAAAAACTGCATAATCTCGGCAGCACCAGACCACAGCACACTAGATTGAACCTTCCTCTTTCGAATGAGCCCTTTCCCAGCGAAAAATATTCTCATATAAGGACGACAAGTTGAGACAGGTAAAACCACTTTTTTAATGGTAATGTAGTCACTCTACCTTATCGCAAATCTACGAAGACGCATCTCCAATCAGTTTCGTATGAACTGACGATGAGACCCGGGTGACACCAACGGAAGCTGGCCCATCAGCGGATTCCCTCAGTCGCAAAGAAACCGCAAGCACACCCTCGTAATCGTCTAGGAACCTAATTTCGATGGCGGTTTATCGGGCGTGGAAAAAAGAAGGGGACTGTCTATAGACTTTCAGAGGTAGAAGGCGACCCGGTTAGCAGTGGCGATGCCGGGGACCGAGGACGTCAAGGGAAGACAATTCGCGGACAAGAAGAATCTTGCCGGAAGTCCGGGGCCGCGTGTACCTTGCCACGGAGCGGCTGGAGGAGGCGGGCACGCGGAAATACACGCTCGAGTTGGGAAAACGGGGGTTGGAAAAGGGCTCGCAAGGGCTGGGAAGGGAGCGGAGAGGGTCGCGAGGGCGAGAAACCGAGGAGAGGGAATTAAGCGACGCGTTAGCGACGGCCGGCTGGACGATCAGAGGAGGCGAAGGACGAGGAGGCGTTTCGTGCGACGGAAGCCTACGAACGAGATTAGAGAGACGGAAAAGGACGCGAGCCATGCCGAAGAAAGGAAGAAAAATGAAAGAGGAAAAAGCAGAAGGGAAGATGGAGCACGAGAGATCTCTCAGGCCGCGGACGCGAGGACGTCTAGCCCGCAGAAGAATTGTCCCGAGCAACGCGATGCAGAAATTGGTAAACGAAACTCTCTACTGGGCTGTCTGACACTGATAACTAGACCATTTTATGCGATATACATATTTTCCCCGACTGTTGCGAGACGCGGTAGGATACTTTTCGATTCTTGCAACCCCTTGCGTTACAACGTCGAGTCAGCGATGAGTAGAGTGCGAATCTTTATGCGCAACAAAAAATGTTTGCATTCATTGCTGAGCACAGGAGGCAAATAAAAAATTTGTTCCTCTTTTAATTATCTTATTCAACTGAAAGTGAAATCTTTTCTGTATGATCACTGCTTTAACCCATTTGCATCATAAGGAAATATGAAAAGAAGGCTTTTATCACTAAACTTTTTTTTATTATATTTAAGTACAAAAATAAATACAAGTAAAAGAACTTCATATTTCAGCATTATAAGAAAAAATAAATTGAGCGTATATATACGCTCCGGTGATAGTAACCAGGAAAGTTGAGCGTATATATACGCTAATGATACAAATGGGTTAAATTGTGCGTTTACTAAACGCAAAACGTATTTCCGTTTACCAAAGTACTTTTAAAAGATTCGAAACTGTCTGGCATAGGTTCAAGTATACTTAGGAGTACTATTTCTGTTTCTCGAAGTACTTATAGATAGTTCGAATTCAGTCAATCAAAGTTCGAACCTGTTTGCGAGGTACTTGATCCCATCCCCAATCTTAAGTCCGAGTCTGAAGGCTGTGAATGGAAATTATTCAGCAGTTACCGATCTGCTGACAATTTTTATGTTGCAGAAGAATCCGCAGTTGACCGATCAGCTCGGCGAGTTAACATTAGGATACGTACAAAGGGCCTAGCAGGATAAGAATGGTCCAACGGCCTCGGCAACAATTTTTATCGATATTGTGTGCAAAACAATGGTTTTAGGTTGAAACATAATCCCCCAAAATTTTACGTCGCTAAGCCTTCATTTAAGGATAATATGAGGGTAAATACCCTTAACAGTATCTTTTTTTTCTCATATACAATATCTCATATATTCAGAAGGAACTAAAACGAAAATACTCGAACTTACCTCCTTCATGTCATATATTTTTTCACAATTGTAATCAAATTATTAAGGGTAGAAAAAAATTATTTAATTTTTTAGGGGTGGGGATTGCAAGCAACCCTTCAAGTGACCACTTCCAAAAAATTTAAGAACAATGTTCTGTTACCTATTTAATATATACAAAAGTTTCAAGATGCTGAGATTGGTGGAACATAGTTAAATATTGAAAAACAAATGAAATTACGCCATTATAATAGTATAATGTATGGTGCAGTGTTTCTTACGACTCTAATTAATAATTCTTATCAGAAGATTAAGTCTCCCCTTGATCAATTATTACTTTTTAAACGCGATGCATCGTATTATATTCTATTCTTATCTTCCCGAATTTATAAATAGACATTATGTAGGTGTAAAAGAGAATTTTAGGAATCAAAATATAGATTTATATATTCAACCTTTGTAACTATTTTCCTCAATAACTGGTACGGTATGCGCATGAAGGAGGTAAGTTCGAGTATTTTCATTTTTGTTCCATCTGAATATCTTAATTAACAACCGACAAAAAAAATGATACAGTTAAGGGTATTTACCCTCATATTATCCTTAAATGAAGGGTTAGCGACTTAAAATTTTGGGGGATTATCTTTTAACTTAAAACCATTGTTTTCCACACAATATCGATAAAAATCGTTGCCGGGACCTCTGGACCATTCTTATCGTGCCAGGCCCTTTCTAACGTGCTTGTCTCGATTCCTGGTGGGTAATGGCCGCGAGCCCGAGACACGAACACGCTCGTGTGACCACGGCCTTAGGAGAAACAGACGCGTAGAGATCCGCGAAACTCGCCGAGCCACGAAGGGAAAACAGAGAGAGGGAGGGCATATCCACGCGCGCGGGGGCAGTATTGATCTGTTCGCGCAAGCTCCTCGCTCTTGGGTACGCTCCACGGCCAGAAACACACCCCCGTAACCCCCTAACCCCTGTTCCGGCGCCCCCCCACCGCCGTTCTCGCGGCTTCCAAATACCCGTCGACGCCGAAAGTGCTCCACCAGCTTCAACTATGACCCTGGTCATCGTCCTCCGACGAACCACACCGGGAAACCCACCCGAGAACACGGCTATTCGCGTAACCGTACTAATCAGTCGGCTCGCGATCGACTCCGACGATCGTCAAAGCACCGGTCTCTCATCGGTTCCCAGCGATTTCCTTGATGATCTGTCCGTGAAAGGACCTGGACAACCATGGGAACCGATGGTGCCTCTACCTAAGGGATCTATCGAGGTGTTGGAGGAGTGGTTTATCTAGGTCCACGCTAGGTTGTAGGTTGGAATTTTGATAGGGGATTTGCTCGGATGCTGGGTTTATCTGGGTCTCTTTGCGGTCGCGTCTATTTAGTTGAAGCTGTTTGGGGTCGCCCGAGTGTGGGTCTGTTTGCCGCTGTCGAAACTAGGTGTTCGATAGGATCATCATCGTGCTCCAGGTACGATAGTGCCCCAACTGTTTAGGACCGTTTGCACTTTCCCCGGATTTGGAAATGACGGATGTTTTGACAGTAGCATTAAACAAACAGCTTTTTTCTAACTAAATCTTGCTCAACAAAAAGAGTGCCATTGCGATCAACGTGCACGGTCAACAAGTGTTTTGATTGCACCACGGTAGAATTTCCTTATCGTTTTCTTCTTTCTTATCTTCCATGTTGATAAGACCGTCATCTCAAGTTTTCAGTATTTCTTCAGACGCAATGCTGTCGTCAATACGTAAGACGCTTGCTCGGGGTGTTCGACTAAGCGGAGTCTGTTGAAGTATGAAAATAATTCGCAGACAATATTTCACGCGTGGGCAGCGCACAACGAGCGTCGTCGCGTTCGACAAGCTGGCGGACAGTCGCGAACGGGAGCCGCTCGTTGTTGGCCGGTGTTCCAGAAAATCCAGGCGTGTTGTATTCCTCGATCGGAAGGTATTCCCCGCGGCTCCCCGCTTACAATTGAGCGCAAGAAAATTGAATGTATCCTAACGGGGCGCTCGCGCGTCCCATTAAATCGAGCGAAGCTCAACGACGACGCGACGCCAACGACGGAGTTCGCAAAGCCCGGAGTTGACAAACACATCCCCGCGGACTTATTCTCGGAGCGGGACGGTTCTCCGCGTTTTCCCGGTGAGCGACTAATAAAGCGCGTCACAATATATCAACGCGTCTGATCTACAATGCATTAATCATCTCGACCGTTACGCTTCACGCGCCGCGCTAGGCTGCTCTCCCGTTGTCACGCTTCTTCCATTTTCCTCGTAAATCGGCATTGTAAACACGTCCATCGAGGAATCTCATCCTCCCCTCTCCGGAAACCAGCATCTGCTTCACCGCGAGCATTATACATCCGCGACAGACACCGTGGCAACCGATGCGTCCGATAGACACGAGGAGATTTAGATTGATCCGCCGCGTTCGAACCGGTTTCAATAGGTTTCAATGGTTCCGGAGGGGTGCCCGACGATCGAGAGGGAAACGATTTGAGGAGTGGTAAGAAAACGTAATGTTAAATTATCCCTTGGACCAGTTTTCTAACTGTACAATTGATCTTCCATTCGTAGGTGTATTCGAAAATTTTTTGAACAAATTTTTCAGTAGCCGTCACGATCCTGAAAGAATTTCGGCCCTTAGTATTCACAGTCGTACTTTCTTAACGAGAATTTTTTCCAAGGTCCTAGAGCAAAATAGCCTCTTAGGTGTCTCTGTGCCGTAGCGATCGGAGGCTTCAATTTGACGCCGCATTCCTTTCTCGATCAATTTGTTGCGTGTCGGAATCGTCCGGCTGGTAAATGCGAGGGCCTAATCCCGCTAGAACCGCGCGGCAATTACGATACGTCTACGGCGAAGCAATTTTCATCCGCCACGAGACGATCAATTTGAATCGGAACGGCAACGAAGGTCGCCGACTATGAAGACGTCCGGTCTGCTGAACGAACGATTACTCTTTATCTCCCTGAAAAATAGTAATTTCGAAGAAATCCACACATAGATCCAGCTCCCACAATTTTCAATCGGATGTCCCGTGAAAGTACTATTACTTCAAATACGTACAAATACACATACCTAATTTCAATGTTCTAGGTTCCATAATTTTAGTCTACACCTTCTCGGAAAATGTCTCGGCTTTTTCTAAGAACTCCTAAAATGGCGAATCGAATGCAACAGCACTTTAATTCGTTGACTGCGAACCGAAATCGATCGTGGGCTACTTTGTATGAAAAAAATCGTGATGATTCGAGTTTCAGAGGGTTGTTTTCCGGCGGATCTACACTTCTCTTTAAACAGACAGAGATCGCGGGGGGACGGGGTTGAGTTCGACACGGTTCGACCCTGATTTTTCCGCGGAAAAGTGGAATCCTCTTTTTTTCTTGTGGAGCCAGCGAGTAATTGGTGGCACGTCGGTATCGCTTGTTTAAAGTTAACGAGCGTTTTTCATTTCGAAGCGCAGACAGCGGTCCCGAGCGGAGAGCCAATTAAATACAGATGGGAGATCGAGCAGGAACGAGTGCACCGGAGAGATCCGCACCGGGAAAATGTTGCAGCGAGATCGAACGACGGAACAAAACGACAAAAAAATATAGAGATAAGGGAAAAGATAGAGGAGCGGGTGAGAGGGAACGCGAGGGAGGCATGAAATTGTAGATCAAGATGAAGCGACGCCGACAGAAGAGGCTCCGAAGGGAAAAGCCATCTTCGATGGACCACAGAAAGAACTAAGAATATTCCTCGCGTTAAATAATTCCGTTGCTCGGAACGCTTTCAGCCTTGTATTCCGTGGCCAGGATCGATCTCCCAGGATATTATTTGCCAGGAGCTGTTCGCCGCTTGCAAATCGAGCCTGGAACGTGTTTAGCGAACTTTCCTACCGCTCCATAAATTCTGCGAGTAGAATTTCTCTTGCATTTCTACTGTATCACATAGATATTACATGGATATTACAAAAAATTGTTTTTATTGTTTTTATAAAATCTTATAAAACATTGTACTTAGAACATCAGTCGAAAGAAAGCAAATCTACATTTATTTGAATCTAATTTCTGTCAATTGAATACACGTTTTGTGTATTGTACAGCCTACTTACAATTATCCTTAATGGTGTAATGATGACGATATTTTCTTATCACTTATTCATAAGCTGGTAATGTAACTTACACGTAAAGTATGGCGTTTTCTTAAATTATTAGAGGTATTCCGAGAAATCAAAGCAGAAATTATTGTGGTTATGGAAAATGAAATATGTTATGTTTTTGTGCTCCCTAATCTGGAATCTCGTTGCTACGAATCGTCCGAGCAAATCTCAGCCGGGACTCATCAGCCGGATTACGATTATCCTAACTAATAAATCAGCCATTTGTAAACGGCATGCGTGAATCATCTATTTAAAGCGTCGTGGGCCGTCATCCGTCATGAGCCGGGACAGAGAAAATTAAGTTATTAACGTACTCTCGTACATCTATCACAGTGGGACGATCCGCACGAGGCATTTGAGCCGCCATTTATCGAGCTATTTGAAGTACGCGTTGGATAATTCGAACGATTTACATCTAATGGTTTACACCTAATTTGTCTGTTCGAGGAGCCGCGACGCGGCCATCTTGAATCTCAAGCGTACGTTTTCTGCCTACGAACTATCGCTGTTATAAATTATTGGTATCGAATGTATATACATTAGCAATACTTCCTTTAATTGTATAGATCAATTGTAGGTACTATAGAAAGTTTCCCGTTGATTGCAAAAGTCTCTCGTGCGACAGTGGGAGGAAGAAAAGAAAACGTAGAATGAAAGTCGCACGATGTTCGGAGGAAATTGATCTTTAATATTCGTTGAGTGCTATCGAATGGAACTAAATCTTTCCCCAAGAAACTGCGAAAAAGAAACTTACGTTTTTCATTTCGTAAAAGTTTCAGAAGCTGTCGACAATGAAAATGTTAAAAAATTGATATGGATATTTTTGGGATCATTAAATTAAAGTACTAAATTCAACCAGAGTTTTCAATAGAAAGCTCTATTAAAAAATTAAATTTGTTTTTTTTTTGGAATTTTTACACTTAACCGTTTTAACCGTTCGATAACCTACAGAGGTCAACTTTTTTTTAGATTTTCACAGAATGCAAAGAATGCGACTTCAGAGAATCTACTGGACCTACTTAAAAAGACCTAACTAATTTAAAGAATGCTTCATACTAAATGAACCCTTGTGCGAGCAACCGGACAGTCAATCCTGTACTTTCTTCGGCATTTTTTAAATACTGAAATTTCGAAGTTAACCATTTCGGTTGGCCACACGAGAGTTAAAAGCTGAAATGATATTTTATGGTACTAACTAAATGATCTCCTTAACACTCAACCTATTAAATACAAAGCGTGACTTGTGTATGCAGCCTTATAAGAGTGAGAAGATTGAGTATAATTAGAAGTCTACTCAATCGTTTCCTATGAAAGCGTGCTTACAATTTCAATAGTGATCAAATAGACATGCTCATTTGACCGTGATGGGTTTAGTATTAAGACTATACTTGAGGGGACGTCCTATTAACACTTTATCTACCGGCAGCTTATTAACGAGATTTACAATAATTGTACTGTAATAAAAGCAAGCTTAAAAATTACCATTTGTATAAAAATCCCAAACGAGATCATTACATTGTTTTACTGAAGGTGAATTGTTTACAATTAAAACTGCTATTACCGTTAAAGGATCTACGATCTATATTGTTACAATGATTATAACTTCTTTGACGTTTATAATTTACTAGGGAAAAATAAAGTTTATATTTATTGTACACCCACGTGTTCTCCAGTGACTGCGTATTGGCCACAATAAAATAGAATTTCATTTCAATTTAAAGGAGATTGACTCGATGTTATAGTGCAAAGGGTTAAAAAATCCTCAGACGGTGGACTAGAAAATTAAAAAAAATTTTTTAAATTATAATCGCCGGTAGATAATGCGTGAAATTTTTTAACATTAAGAATTTGCCTCGACTACGCAGTCTTATCCTTCTTGGTAAAAAGAAGTTTCCTGGTCAACGTGGACGTTGTTGAAGGCATCTGTTTCTGCTCGTGTTTGTCGGGCAAGTGGTGAAAGGATTTGTATTCGTTGGCAACAAGACGGGCAGTTATGGTCATCATGTCGGCCAAATCGTGGGTCTGCCAGTGCTTCTCTATCACCTCGCACAATTCTTTCACGTAGACGGTGCCTTCGACGGTGCTACGCCACGAGTAGAATCCTTTCGAACAGGAAATAATATGTTAGCTGTGACATACTTCAACCTGGTAAGGGCGGAGGGCTGAAATGGGGTTGAAGTTTCGACTAATCGACGGAAGTTTACCTTCCACAGTGCTGTGTGCGATCAGGAAGTCCGCGTGGGTGGGAATTTTGTAGGAAACTATGGGGACCGAGTCGGTCTCCGAGTACTCGGTATTGTACACCCGAACACCGCTGTCGTAACTATCGCCCCTGCAAGCCTGCGAACCAACATATACATCATCAGGTTTCTCCGCAGCCTAACAACCAGACTGCGGATCATTCTGCATGCTCGAATCTTCGAAGAGTATTTCACTCATATCGTCTTCAGACACCACTTCTTTATTTCTATCCGCTAAATATGAGATAGGGTAGAAATATTAGACACCGATTGCCCTTGACCAATACCGATACTCTTACGAATCATTTTACGTCACATATTATATTGACTAAAACACTTTCCCTTAGCGAAAAGTGTCACCAAGCAACGTCGCCAGATTAAGACTTCTCTCCCACTCTACCTCTCTCCTTCTAAAACGCTGTTCCCCCACGCTTCCGCCAGGGCCCGGTCACGTGACGCATTTCCTCTCTATCATGCATATGTCACAATGTCACGTGACTAATCCGGCTCTGGCAGAGAGAGGGTACTTTCCCCCCTGAATTCGTGCTCCCTCCCCTTATCTGGCGATACTGATTCACCGTGCTAGGAAGTTCTTACACTTGCTTTTAAAGGTATATTCTGGTTCATTTTGTGATATCCGGAGAAACAAAAACGGTAAATTAGACTATAATCATCGTACTATTAGTAGGTCAAAGGGCATTTGAAGTTAACAGAAAATGCCACAAATATGTTGGTAAAAGTTTCGTAAAAAAAAAATATTTAAAAACAGAAAGGGTTACGAGCACGATTGAGAAATTTCATCTCGAAGATCAATGTGTGATCTATCGACTTACTTGCACGAAGAAAAGCTTCGGTTTTCCGACCAGCGTTTGACAATGATTCCCGGTAAACTTTTGCCAGACGGTTCTCAGAGAGTACGAAGAATCCTTCGAGTACAATGTGTCGCTAGTAGTACCGTGAGTCAGTATGAACATGCAAAAACAGTCGTTGTCTTTGTGATCCTCCTTGCTCACTGCAAATGATGGCGTTCATTCAAAATTCGTTGGTCAACAAATTATTTCTTGTCCTGCATCGCGAAATTATAGATCTTTGTACGAAACAAAAATTTTCAGAAGTAACTGTAATAAATGTTTTTATATGAGCTCTGTAAATATATAGCCATTCCAAAGAAGAGAGTTACGTGTTTCAGCTGTGCGCAGGACCTCTTCGGTAGTCAGATCATCGTGGATGATCACATCGAAGCCTAGCACGTTTTGAAAAACTGACGTGATCTTCAGGACGTCGACCTCGGACCCTTTCCGGTTCCAGTCCGTTCCCAACTCGAATTTGCTGTGATTGAGTATCACGCACCTGCCTCTCCTCTTATGATTCATATTATAATGCGTGTCGTCCTTCATGACCGGCGATTTCACCAGTATAGTTGGTTTTCTACAACGTAGGCAGAACTTTAACTAACTTTTTTAAACAAAATTTTGAATTGAAGCTTTTTTTGAAAAATTCTCTTACTGAAGGTATCTATTAATATCATCATCCTCGTCCTCGCGGGGACTGTAAAACATTGAAGTATCTGTGGAATCGCTATCTCTCGAGTTCTTCGTGGAAGCTTGGTCCATTGATCCGGAAGTGGATGACGCGTGGCGCTGGAAGTCAAGAATGAAGAAGTATAGAAACGTTGATGCTAGTATGAATATCTGATCACGAAAGATGCGCGTAGGTTTTTTGACAGATACGTGCTCTTACAACTCTGATCACCGTTGAGCTATTTCGACTACTCGAAACAGTAGGTTCGAATAGCTTTGAACGTTCGAAGTGGCAGTTGGAAGCCTAATCTGACGTGATTCACTTTGCATGACCGATTTATGAAAAACGCCGAAAGATTGCAATTTCCGCCGTCAGACGACGCAATGTGGGAATAAAAGCACCTGCGTCTTATCTGTCAAGGTGCTTCGATTATCCTCGAACGCATCATTTTTCCAGAAGCGTGAATCTTCGGTGCATCGATCGGGGGTGATCACCGTTTATCAGGGAAACGTGCCGATTTATCGCAAAAATATGACCAATACGATAAGCCGGTATCATCAGATAAACTTTGAATAGAGGATTGTTGGGATCGATAGAATTAAACAATCGTGATTTCGTCGCGTGTGACCTTTCGGGCTTGTCTCCGGAACTTTGGTTTTGAGTAGTTGAATCTATTCGATTCTATTTAGCGCTGTTAATCACCGTCCCCTTCTATTGTTTCTACGGCACTTCGTTGTCTTGGTATCTTTCTAGGTCACTTCCTTATCGCGACAGCACCTTATTGTTTAGGTGCACCGTGCATCCTGTTTTTCTTTCTTTTTGTCGTCGCACGATATCACGAGGAAAAACTCGATCTTTCGTCTAGGAGAGATTCTAAGTTAGCCGGATACATCGTGGAAGAGGCGACCGATGAAGAGATAATCGAAGTTCCGAGACGCGACCAGCAAAAATTAGATCGCGAGCTTGCATTTCGTCTTTGGAGCAAGATCAACGAACTCAGACACAGTCCAGCACCTAATTTTTGCAAGTAGTCGCCAACATAATATTGGTGGACGAAAATATTTTCCTTCTGATCCATATTAACACGTTCGCCAACACCATTTTCTTCAATACTTATGTTTGATTAAATGAAACGTATCTTCTTCGTAAAATATTGATTTAAGGAACGAATCTCATACGCTCCACGTATGTTACGCTTATTCTATGATTTTAAATAACAACGTGCACAAAATGAAATTTGACTAGTTGCATTTAAACTACGACATTGTGATGTTAACGCTTTCATTACCATCGTATCATATTACTTGGTCAACCTTGATCATAAATGTTTGTATTAATATATTTGTTTGAATGAAAGTCTCAGTATTCATTTTATCCAATTTTTAGCGTAAAGAAAAATAGTTCGGTTGCGCTGCCTATTCGCTTCAAAATGGACGGGACCGAAGAGCCGAGAAAATGGCCTCAATGAAGCAATACGAGATTGAAACAAATTCTCTATTTCCTCTTCACTTTCTGCGAATTTTCAAATCGAGCATGTTTTCACAGTGATGAAAAGAACTTCAGGAGAGAAATTATTTTTAATCAATATTCTTCGGACTCGGAGCACTATCCTCGTGTGTTCAATGAATTTCTTCAGTGATAAAATCTGCATTACGCAACAATCAGGATTAATTTGCGTGAGTCATTGGAAACTATGGTTTTCCAGAAGTTAATGAAATACGCAACTTGAGAAATCGCGGCATATTGCAAATCTTCGGAAATCATTTCTCAAAATAAAAATATGATTTAAAGAAATCTAATCCTATTTCATTTTCTCTTAACATATTGTAATTGTATCTGCTTCATGCAGTTTCTAGCCGAAAGATAATTAATCAGGTAGCAATCAGGTACAAAAATAAACCGAACAATAGAGCATAAAAATTGTGAAACATTTTATCAACTGTTTTCAAAACACTCGTAATCGTTCGTTTAATTCTTCTCAAATTACTACAATAAAGGCTACACGTCCACAAAAACAACAAAACAATCGTCCACCTTTGTCTATAAATTAACAACACATACTGGTGATATCAAGGTGATAAAAATAGTTTCGCTGGTTAACCGTTAATAGTCTATGAATCATCCTCGCACGTGACATCACATTACTTTTTGCGCAGTTTATTGAAACAATGTTGCAACACAATATCGGCGTTCTGCTATAAATACCCAGTTATTTTATTCAAAAAATTTGTAACTTTCGGCAGAGTCTTGCAACTCTCTACCCACATAAAACTCATGAAAATTATGAAACCTGGCAATTGTCCAACCAAATGGGACGCCACAAATGATCTTTAAATCCCTGCACTTTTTTAAATATTCACATAGAAGCGAGTAGAGATCACTATATAAATATGAATAAATAAATATTTATATAGCAACGTAACGATTACAGGATTAGAAACACCACGAACACGTGTGAAACCCTTCTTTCCAGAAATGCGAAATTTCTTCCCCAGAAGAAAGATTTTCTTTTTCAGCGGAGAGAAGCTAAGTAAAATACATTAAGTAAATGAATTACTTGATCGTCCATAGTGTTCCTAGAGTCCTTGTTCCGTGGCTTGAGTCGTCGATCTTCTGCACCAAACAACCGACTTGAGAGGATAGCTATGGCGGTCCGGGTGAACGAAAGTACACAGAGAAAGAAGACAACCATCGTTTCTTTACTGACCGGGAAACGATATTGATATGTGCCCGTGGACACATGGAGCACTTAAATCATACCAGTCTTATCAATCATTATCGCGGCTTTGAGGTTTATCAGATGCGTTGCCCAACAACTGCCGCCTATCGGGGGCTTCCTTAGTCGTGACCGACTAAATATTTATCAGCTGGCTAACTAATATGTGGTCAGTAAACCAGTCCAATGTCAATAATTTACAGTAATCATAAAATAGCATTCCAAACCCAGGACGCGGAATTGATTATCTGCGCTAACGTTTTTGACGGCTTTCATAGTCATAATTCGACTGCGGATTTTATGCGTTTTTAACAAAAATGATCGGTGTGTTTTTATACGGTGTAAAGATTAAAAGAGTTGAAGAACGTCATCACATTTTTTGCAGCTTAATAAAACCACTAAGGAGAGGAATAAATTCCTATTTGATTCTTTGTCTTGCAGTTAATGCAAACAATTTTTATTTTGCATAAAAATCCGCAATCTAGTTGTAATTATATTAATTATTATAAATTATGATACACTGTATTTCATAGAATATTATAGATTGCCTGCGGAGTTTTATGCGATTTAAAAATGACCTGTATCAATTGCAAGCGACAGAAGGAAGATATTAGGGTTTGTTCCGTATGTAAATGTGAAAGAAAAATATTGTACATCAATGGTAAAAGGCGCGGGACAAGTAAAAAATTCTTTCCTTCTTTAACAATTTTAATAAGTTCCCTTAATCTTTTCACTATTTTAAATTGTACCCATCTCGCAGTCTAATCATAAAATATGGAAAAGTGACATTGTTGCAGAGGACGTTCTCCGGATGTCATGCTGTGCGAGATCACGGATGTCACTCATATGTCACGCAAGTAGTGGACATGTATTAATCCTGAAACATGCGCACAGTAGAATCAGACAGCATTGGGAAGACAGGCTCAACGATGTCACGCGCGTACGTGACATTGCTTGGTAACCGATGACTGAACAATGGTAGACTGGATAACTACCTTATCGATCTAAAAATTCGAAATCGATTGGAACGTCCTCTTTTAATAATCGGCTGAAGTTTAACCAAAATAGCATTAAAGCGCTTTTTTTCCAGTGATCTACTGAAGAACTAACAACCACATATGAGGTATAGGAGCAGACCAATCAACATATGGGATTTCGTGTCTCACGATCTGCAATACCGACATCGTTAACAACAAGTAAATTTCTTACGCCCTCTACGCTGACGAACGATAAATGTTGCAACTAGATCCACAAGAAATTCAGGCCATATACCTATAATAAACGGAGGGACCTCCGATCGGAGAAATTACAACTTTAAGCAAAACCTAACACCAGCTCACGAGAGCCAAGCTAATAACCCTGCACACGAGTGCGGCATAACCAACAAGAATTCAACAAAAGTAGAAGTGAGAACTTCAAATTACTAACTAAACTGGGAACGCAACGACCTAAAGGCGCTTCGGGGTGCCCCAGGTTCGCCAAAACCCACACTCACCCACGGACCTCACCCGTGAGTGAGCCCCAGAGGGACCATCGATCGGAAGAATACCAATTTAAAGCAAAAAATATCAATTTTAAAAAAAGGAACTTTTGAAATGTTCAGAAGCAAATTTCAATTAGAAATCCAGAAAAAAGTTGACGACATTCATTGAATGACAAAGTAATCCGATACAAAAACTGGGTGTTTCGGTTGATAATAATTGAAAGGAGCTTACCGAAAAGGTGAAGGTGGATCAGAGGAAAACAAGGAAAGCATTGAAGGCCCACCTTGGCCTATCCAGAGCTAGCCTAAAGTAAATTCAGACACAATTCAATTAAGTACACATATTTTTATAATTAGTAAGCCTTAAATTCTATTTTACAATATTATAGCAAATTATAGATGAGCAGCTATTAGCTCGATATTATTTTCTATTTGTAAGATACTAGAAGTTCTTTCAAATAGAGAATAATACCGATTGCCCAGGTCTCACCACGAGGAGGTTGCTGCACGAGAGACCCGAAAGGAAGCCAGAAGGAATTCAATACGATTCCTTCTAACTCCCTTCCTTACAACAACGATTTACGGTCTTATAAACTAAGTTTCGCAGATCGCTAAACGGTAAAGATTCCTTTTCCACAGACGGAAAAGGTCACTTCACCATTTAGCGTATGTCGAGTAATTATTGCGGGGCAAAAGGTGTGAATCGGAAAAGAAGTCTCCGATCCACGGGGGATCAAGAACGAATCAGGCAGAAGGCTCTGATTCTTTCAATGAGAGAAACAAAACTGAACCAGAGCAGAAGGCTCTGGTTCAAGGGTCACGCGACGCGTACAATTCTTGCAAGCTATCTGCCGACCAGTACGGTACCCGACGCTTCCTCACAGAGAACGATGGCCAGAGACGCCTCCACCGTACGGTAGAACTACCTTCCCCAACTACCCGCCACGAGCAACGCTGACGCAGCCGACGACGATGAGACTTATGGACGAAGGATCCCCTGCTCCCGGCGCCTTCCACGCCAGCGTCGACATGACTTAGGCAGAATATTTTACGAAGGAAGGGTTCTACCTAGCGAGTACTGCTCCCTGACCATCCTTCTCTGTGCATCCACGCCGAATATCGCAACTGGACAAGGTGAAAAACTTGCAAGCAAGGTCCGACACAGCAGAAGGCTGTGTCGGAGTCAAAAATCGAACCGAGCAAAGTGAAGTTACGGCAATAATTACTCGACATAATTACAACGACGGTACATAGTCTTAAGAACTAACTCACGCACAATAGTCGAGCAATTATTGTGAGCAAAACAAAACTAAATCTGACAAGTCTCTGAATAATGACAGAGAAAATAAAAATGGAGCAGAAGGTTCAGATTTACCAAAAAGAAAAATGAAAGAAGCGAACCAGAGCAGAGGGTTCTGGTTCGAGAGTAACGCTACTGACTGGTCACAGCAGAAGGCTGTGACCCAAATCAAAAAGCGAAACTAACAAAGTGAATCTAACACAATAATTGCTCGACAACTAATACTAGCTTCTAAATAATGCGACGTCTTCGATCGATGAGGTGTCTTCGTTCGACGAGGAACATGCTGAAGTGTTGTAATTTAACTGAAACAGACTAATAATAATTAGACATGAAATCGAGGAACACCGAAGTGATCGTAGAAGAAACGATGACCCCGTACACGAGTACGGCTTACTTAACATGCACAAGAGTGCGAAATTTAACCTGCTCACGAGAGCCAACCTAACACCAGCTCAAGAGAGCCAAGCTAACAACGCACAAGAGTGCGGCCTAACCGACAAGAAACCAAGAAGAGTAGATGAAGTCAGAACTTCCATCTACTGAGGTGGCGCTTCGGGTCGCCTCGGGTTCGCCAATACCCGTACTCACCCACAGCAGTGAGCCCCTGAGGGACCTCCGATCAGAGGAATACCAATTTTTAAAAAAGCAACTTTCCAAAAGTTCAGAAACAAATTTTAATTGGAAATACAGAAAAAATTTCCGATGTTTATTGAATGAAAAAGTATTCTGAAACAAGATGTTTCGATTAATAATTAAAAGGGGATGCCAGGAAGGCGTAGGTGGGGCAAGGGTAAACAAGGAAAGCACGAAGCAAAGTAGGAAGTAGCTTTGGCCCACCCCAAGCAAGTTTAAAATAAATTCAGACACAATTCAATTAAATGCACAAGTTTTTATTACTGGTACGTCTTAAATTTTATTTCACAATGTTATCGCAAGTTATAAATGAGCAGCTATTAGCTCGATATTATTCTCTATTTGTAAGATTACTAGAAATTCTTACAAATAGAGAATAATACCGATTGCCCGGGTCCCACCACGAGGAGGTTGCTGCACAAGAGACCCGAAAGGAAGCCAGAAGGAATTCATTACGCTTCCTTCTGACTGCCTTTCTTACAATGACGGTTCCGAGTCTTAGAAACTGAATTTCGCAGCGTATGTCGAGTAATTATTGCGGAGCAAAAGGTGTGAATCGGAGAAGAAGTCTCCGATCCACGGGGGATCAAGAACGAATCAGGCAGAAGGCTCTGATTCTTTCAAAGAGAGAAACAAAATCGAACCAGAGCAGAAGGCTTTAGATTAAGGGTGACGCGACGCGTACAGTGCTTGCAGAACCAACTCCAGCCAGTACCGATACTCGACGTGTCCTCACGAAGAGCGATCGTCGAGAGAAGCGTTCAAACGATACCCAGGTTTCCCCCACCCACCTGCCTCCAGGCAACGACTAGCGTTGAGGAGACTCGGGTGGCCTTACCGCAGGGAGGATTTTACACGAGTGAACAGGTCTCTCGAACATCCCTCTCAATGGATCTACGCCGAGCACCGGCACCAACCGGTTTGGTACATACAAGCAAGGTCCGACACAGCAGAAGGCTGTGTCGAAGACAAAAATCGAACCGAGCAAAGAGAAGTTACGGCAATAATTACTCGACATAATTATAACGACGATACATAGTCTTAAGAACTAATTTACGCACGCCAGTCGAGCAATTATTGTGGGAATAAAAGGAAGCTAAATAAGAAAAGTCTCTGAACAACGTGAGACAAAATGAAAATGGAGCAGAAGGCTCTGAGTCGCGATGCAGCAATAATAAAATCAGAGCAGAAGGCTGAGATTTACTAAAAAGAAAAATGAAAGTAGCGAACCAGGGCAGAAGGCTCTGGTCACTACCGATTGGTCACAGCAGAAGGCTGTGACCCAAACCAACTAGCGAACTTAACAAACTGAGTCTAACACAATAATTGCTCGACAACTAATCCGAACTTATAAATAATTCGAAGTCTTCTTACTATTCGTTGTCTTCGTTCGACGATGAACATGCTGAACTGTTGTAATTTCACTGAAACAGACTAATAATAATTAGACACAAAATGGAGAAACAACAAAGTAATCGAAGGAGAAACGATGACCCCGTACACGAGTACGGCCTACCTAATATGCACAAGAGTGCGGATCTAACTAGCTCACGGGAGCCAAACTAACCGCATACATGAGTACGGCCTACCTAACATGCACAAGAATGCAAATCTACCAGGTCACGAGAACCAAACTAACCCCGTACACAAGTACGGCGTAACCGACAAGAATCTAACGAGAGTAGATGAAGTCAGAACTTCCATCTACTGAGGTGGCGCTTCGGGCCGCCCCGGGTTCGCCAATACCCGTACTCACCCCCAGCAGTGAGCCCCTGGGGGACCACCGTACGGAGGAATACCAATTTTAAACCAGATACATAAATTTTACAAGAGGGCCTTTTGAAAGTGTAGAAGTAAATATTCGATCAAATAGATGAACAATCCGAATAAAAAATAAATCTCATAAAATTAAAACGTAACGACCTACAAGCTAGGGTCGCCCCGGGTTCGCTAATACCCGTACTCACCCACGGCCCGGCCCGTGAATGAGTCCCTGAGGGACCTCCATTCGGAGGAATACCAATTTTAAATCAGATATATAAATTTTAGAATAGGAACTTTTGAAAGTTCGAAAGTAATTTTTAATTTGAAAGTTGAACAATTTTAATCAAAAATAAATCGTGCGAAATTAAGGCAAAACAAACAACAAGCTAGGATCGCCCCGGGTTCGCTAATACCCGTACTCACCCACGGCCGGCCCGTGAGTGAGTCTCTGAAGGACCTCCGTTCGGAGGAATACCAATTTTATTTCAAAAATAATATAATATAATAAAAATATAAAATAAAATAAAATAAAATATAATATATAATATAATATAATATAATGTAACTTCAAAATACTAATTTTATGTGAAACATATAATATAAATTCAAGAAAAGAAACTTGTCAAAAGTTCCGGAGCAAATACGAATTGAAAATACATAAATAATAATTGACGACGTCCGTTGAATGAACACGTATTCCAAAACAGACAGTATATATTTGTATTATTACTTACCAGTTGCTGAAAGGTGACCAAGGTCAGCGAAGACGGCACCCAGGAACCGCTGGTCGACCGCGAGCCAGCTTGAGGTGGGCCAAGGTTGACCAGTGATGTCCACTGCAGCTCTGGAGAATCCCTGGTCCACTCGAAGGTAGGCTAGGGTAGGCCAGGGTGGTCAGGGTGGGCCAGGGCAGCTCTGGAGGACCCCTCTGGTCAACTCCAAGGTCCTTCGGTCTTCTGGTCCCCGAGCAGGTCCGCTCCGTCTGGAGTGCGCACTACGACTGACTGAGCGCGGCCGCCGAGATCAGGAGCGGGGTGCGCGGTGCGCAACTCCCCCACCCCAAACTAACTTCACTAGATCTAGATCGCCGCGATAGTAATTATTGATAAATTTGTTATTTCTGTTTACTTAATGTTTATAACAATTTCTTTTGGTAATGGTATCAACAAGCAATCCCTTGACCATCTTGCCATCTAATTTTTTAGTAAAAATACCTAATACAACTCGAGATACAGAGTAACTTTTAAACCATGAATATTCGCACAAATGAATTTATCGAACACATTTCAATGATAAATTTATTATTTCTAGCTGTTTAATGTTTATAACAATTTCTTTTGTTAATGGTATCAACAAGCACTCCCTTGACCATCTGGCAATCTAATTATTTAGTAAAAATACTTAATACAACTCGAAATACAGAGTAACTTTTAAGCCATGAATATTCGCACGCAGTAATTTATCGTATAAAATTCAGTGTAAAATTTATTATTTCTGGCTGTTTAATGTTTATAACAATTCCTTTCGCCAATGATGTCGACAAGCACTCCCTTGACCATCATGCTCTCTAATTATTTAATAAAAATAAATTATAGAAACCGAGATATAGAAGAACTTTTAATTCATGAATATTCGTACGCAGTAATTTATCGTATACAATTCACTGTAAAATTTATTATTTCTGGCTGTTTAATGTTTATGACCATTTCTTTCGCCAATGATGTCGAAAAGCACTCCCTTGACTATCTTGTCGCCTAATTTTTTAGTAAAGATAGATGATAGAACTCAAGGTACAGAATAACTTTTGAACCATGGCTAAATGTACACTGATAAATTTATTGTCTCTACTTGTTTAACGATTAGAAGAATTCCTCTAATCAATGATGCTGTCTTATACCCTCTTGGCTAACTTACCACCTAATCTTTTTAGTACAAATGGCTAATAGTACTCGAGATACAGAGTAACTTTTAAAGCATGTCTTCAGCATGTCTTAAAGCATATCAAAGTAACTTTTATGCATGATTATTCGAAGTATACAAGATACTCGATTTCTGATTAAGATTACTCGGTATTTCATATCGTGCGACTCGAAACAGTATAATGTGACTGGCGTACTCCTACATCTCATCTATGATATTGGTTCCACAATATTGGTTCCGACCGATACGGTAGGATGTGATACAAAAATGGTAAGGGGTCTCTAGAGCAGAAAGCTCTGCAAACATTGTACGCGTCGCGTCAGAGAGGATAGGTAGTAATCCTTGCTAGCCCTCTTGGTCTCTAATAATCCTAGCCCTAATGATCCTCTTCCCTTCTGCCAACGTCTGTTCGAATTTTTCTGCGTTAGTGTATTTTACCACGTTCTTTCTATCCTCTAGGAAAGATAAGGTAAAAATTTAGAAGTCGTTGAATCTGCAAGAACCTCCGAGGTCACAAAAAAAAAAACATTAACATTACTGGAAATGAATGATAATTTAAATTCAAATCATTCAATTGAATATGACCGTTGGTTGCAATTGAAAGAAACAATATCCAACCATGAATAATGCGCGCAGATCAATTTATTATACAGGATTCAAAAGACGCTCGGTTTGTCAAAGCGATTTAAAGTATTCTTGCAACAACATTCTGCGAATTTGCATCGAATTGAACGTAGGACACGGTATAAATATTGTATGTAGTACCTAACCGTTCGAAAGAATAAGCATTGTGCTGTGAAGATGTAAATACTGCTAAATATATTTCGATGACGTCACAAGACATTTTCACGGTTTTGTTCGCGCTGTTCTTCGTCACAGAGCTTGCGTTTCGCTGCATGTCGATATTTTTTCGCGAAACATAAGAAATTGCTCTGCGTTGTACAGGAAGTTACACGGATAACAGGACCGAAGTTATTGTTCCAACTTGTCGATGAATCATAAGCGTCTGGTAATGTTTGGTTGTTGATGAATTCGTACGTAAACTACGCACTCGGTAAGTGTAAGGATTTGCGTTCCTGTATTTTTCTATCCATAGTATCGAAAGTAGGGGAAGTACCGCTATGTGCAACGTTTCTCCTTTTTGCGAGTGACATATTGGACAGCAATGTAATGTTTGATAAGGGTAGCCATTTCTTTCCTATGCATTTCAATTACGCAATTTTCCGAGTGACGCATATTATGTACGTCGATTTTCCCGATTATTGACAGCCACGCTCGCCGAGATTATTGAGTTTAAACCTATTTGCCTCTCATTCGTTCTTGAATTGTTGTCATTTGTATTCGTGCTTTGTGACCGTTAATCGAGTGAATGTCAGCGACAAACAACATTATGTTGTTCTACCGTTTCGTGGAAATGTTGTATCAACGGCATCAATGAAAAGAGAAAGAGTCATCGACGACGACTATTTCTATCCATTGACTAAGATTTCACGTGTTGATTTGATTTCAGAGATGTGACTGTCTCGTGGCTCATGGGTTGAGTGAAGTTAATATCTGTGAAACTATTGTTTGACATTTGGGTATAAGCCAATTGTTTTTCAAAATGGACTTGATAAGTGGAAATTCATATGAATGTCCTGATGCCAGTAAGCCACTCGATATAGACGAGGCTTGCTTCAGCATTTTAAATTTGTATAATGCTTCGGTTCATTTTTACTCTGTGGCATGGGAAGCTTATTGGGTAAGCATTTATAGTCCCCTAAGAAATGTACGCCCACACATAAATGTATTATATGTGTATTGTATTTCGATATAAGCTTAATTAGTAAAACACTTTCTTTAATATTAGTAAAACTCCATTTGAATACAGTAGGTACTGTTACTGTTTCATAACGTGAAACTTAGATTGGGACAAGGGGACAAAAGGGGGCCAAAGCTTACTATAATGCGATGCTATACATGTGAAGTAGTAGTGGAAATCTTCTTAGTGAATAGCAAAATGTGTGCAACTTGACTGTGTGTGCCTGACCAGTCAGTTTCTTTGAAAATTCCTTTTGCATTCCTTCTGAATACCACTTTATGAGACAGCAACGATACTCACTCATTGCATGACAATGAGATCTAAATTTCAGTGTCATAAAGAATGGACATTTAACTGGGAGTACAATGAGCGAGAACCTACTGTATGTGTTTTGTCTGTCTTCTTGTCTGCGTTTGCTCGTTTCCTCTAATGTCTCTTGATATAAACAAAATGATATTCGTATCGATTCATTGCTGACACTACCTATTTAAAATATGCCGATTGCAGATATGTACATTAACAATTGTTTCTAGGGTATTGGTAAACAACAAGCTGTACTACCACCGGAAAGCAATACAAGTTTAATAGTAAGCACAAAGCACCCATTGCACATGTATTATGGAGTTCAAAAATCAGGATCCGAGTACTTGGAGTATTGTCAGTTAGTATCCGTAACTGTTTAATACTTCAACAGCAATCTTGTACAACAGATTTATTAATAACGTCATTTCAGTACAACATACAGCTTTGGAGAACATGGTAGTTATGGATGGAATGTATCAAGTGAGAATATATGTTCCAACATTTATGTCATACATGAACCAACAAAGAATTATCTTCGTAAGTTATGTTTCGTAATAATGTAATAGACAACAAACTATCAAGTATTCATTAACTTGCGATTAATTGTTTTTTTTTTCAGCGATCATTGCAGCTTTCATGATATATGTTTTAGTTATGATTGTTTGGTCAATGTCAAAGGTCATCATACGAGTGATAAAAGGAAAATTGTCACCTGATAACGCAGTTAGTATAAGCGTAAGTAATTGGATAAATTGTTGTTAACGTATTCATTTATCATTTATTCGACCGTACTTCAGGATTTGGATAGACTTCAGGAGACAGAAAGTGCAACTGTTCCAGCAGTCAGAACCACAAAATCCAGTACGAGAATACAGTCCGTGGATACGTTCCGAGGGTAATTTTTGCACAAATCCTACCTGATTTCTTTTTTCATTTATAATGTCAATTGTTTTGTTGCAGAATTGCTGTACTATTGATGATATTCGTCAACAATGGTGGAGGTCAATACGTCTGGTTCAATCACAGTGCATGGTTTGGACTGACTGTAGCAGACTTAGTACTTCCTTGGTAAGTTACAGTCAGCTGTTAATTTCAAACCATATTATCCAGCTGGTACTGTGCTATGAACTCCACAATAAATTCACAGGTTCGCGTGGACCATGGGTTTAACGATAGCGATATCGAAGCGTGCAGAACTTCGTATTACAACTTCCCGTATAAAAATAACTTTACGTTGCCTTCAACGAGCAGTGATATTAATATTTCTCGGATTAATGGTAAACTCCATATATAGTAAATCCTTGAGCGAGCTTCGTTTTCCCGGTGTCCTTCAATTACTGGCTGTAACATACTTCGTGTGCGCCACCCTAGAAATAATCTTCATGAAACCATATTCTCAGGTTTGCATATAATTTATTATCTTCGAACTGTAGAACCTCTTTGCCTGAACAATGGATATCTATATACATTACTTGTTAGGATACTTTGCTCCAGTTTGGTCGATTTGCGTCGTTTCACGATATATTAGACAGCTGGCCCCAGTGGCTAATTATGGGAACCATCGTGGCCACTCACACTCTCATCACTTTCCTTCTGCCTGTACCAAACTGTCCAAAGGGTTACTTTGGACCTGGCGGTGAATTTGATCATCGTGGAAAGTATATGAACTGTACCGCTGGTGCGGCTGGCTACATAGACAGATCAATCTTTGGAAGTCATATGTACTCTAAGACATCAGATCCTGTCTATGGTACTACTTTACCTTACGATCCCGAAGGTATGACAGTCAAATAATACTTTAACTTTACCGCATTGAATGCCGCAAGTTCCATTTATTTCTCTCGTAGAAGCGATCTGCAGTATTAACCCTTTGCGATCTGCATTATTAATTTCAGGATTAATGAACACTATATCAGCTATTTTGATTGTTTATTTGGGTGTTCATGCTGGCAAGATTCTATTACTCTTCTACCAGTACAATTTCCGAATTATTAGATGGTTGCTATGGGCAGTGGTCACGGTGAGCAAATCTTATATAACTTTGGAGTAGAATCAAAAATCGGTTTCCAAAATGTTGGCTTCAAACGAATCTCGGACACGGTGATATAAATGCATTCTTTTTAGGGCATCATCGCTGGAATTCTATGTAATTTTGAGAGGCAGGAAGGTGTTATTCCAATCAGCAAAAAGATGATGAGCTTGTCCTTCGTTTTGTCTACTTCCAGTCTCGCTTTCTTGTTGTTCGCGTTTTTGTATTTTCTTATCGATTACAGACAATTCTGGACCGGAGCTCCGTTTATCTACGCTGGTAAGTGTTCGAAATTATGCGACCGAAAAGTGGATGAATAGACATGATTAAATATTAACGTGGTATATTTGTTGTAGGTGCGAATCCAATTTTCCTTTATGTAGGTCACTTGTTAACGAGAAAGTTATTCCCGTGGTGGTGGCACTTATCTTATCGCACACACGGGACATTTTTAGCTATGAATTTATGGACAACAATATTGTGGACGATAGCCGCTTACTTACTATATCGGAAGGACATTATTATAACTGTATAAAAAGTATACTCGCATCAGTATGATATTATAGATTTACGACTGCTCACGTATCGCGACGGGAACACGATACTTTTGTTACTTTTACATAATTAACATTTGAATAAAAAACAAGTACTGAGTTTTGTAATCACAAACACGGAACAGTGTGCGAACAGAACAAAACCGGTGCGTCAAACAACTGTTAACATAATAGTTAACCAAAAATAAATTTGCGGATAATCATTTTACCTTTGATGATTATCTAAAATGATGTATTTTATTTTTATAAATAAAGACAACGTAAATGTATTCATCATATAATACATATCCGTAACGAAAGACGGAATGATAGACAAACTACTAGTGGAAAAAAGTGAACGAACGGGTCACAGGTCTTTTCATTTAAGCATCTCGATCTTTTGGTTCTTTGTATGTCAATCCCAGAATACGGAAGACATCTCTCTCCGATGTTATTTTTTCCGCTTCCCCCGGCAATCCTACGGTGAAATAAATCTGTTAAAGCTGTATTTAAATCGCTGAAAATATTATCTGTACATTCTCTTTTTTTTTGGCTCACCTTCAGTAGTGAGACGTTTCAATGTATATTCGTTTAAAGTATACTTCTTTTCTAAAGCATGAGCTCTCATATTTTTATTAAAAAGATCACTGCCAGTGAAATAAAGAATAGCGCAATAATATTGATCATAAGGTGCCAGTCTGATGTCAAGTCTTCTATAAGGTTTGCTGCGATCGTCTGGAATTTTACAGACGCCCTACAAATAAAATCAATTAGCTTATGATTGTCACAATATTATACTCTTTTGTAAAAAGAAATCTAAAGTGTGTTCCACTTTAGTTTCATAACTTGTAGTCAACTGAAGTTAAAACACTGTTATGACCCTCTATGACTTTTAGATCTCTTCTTTAGCAAAACAAACCATGATACTGAATTAAATAAAAAAAGAGTCGATATATTTAAAAGAGAAATATCAGTGCCCTGCAGATGATTAACATACCATAAATTTTGTTGCTCCAAGAGATATTGTATCAGTAATTAATTTTTCCTTCTCAAGGCGTTCAACAATATCTTTTAGGAGCGAAACTTTTTTCTTTGAATCTTTCTCTTTGGATGAGTATGTTGAGTGTGTTATCAGGACATCAATGTCTCCACTTTCCTCTCTACCACGTCTGTAACTACCACAAACAGTTACAATATACTCATCATCCAGCTTTCTGATAGCATCTTTCATGATCTGTTCACATCGCTCTATCTCTTCTCTAGGAATTCTTTTCTCGAAGTCTTCAAAGTATCTGGAAAAAGAAACGATTATCAAAATGATAAATATAATCTTGCAAATAGCAGTTCCTCTAATTTTCTATTGTCTTACTTCAGACCAATTTTCTGATGGTGATTGAGTTTAGTCTGGTGTTTCTTTAAATCATCTATGGTTTTCATCCCATCGTCCACCAATTCCTTTGCTTTTGCAGGCCCAATACCAGACACTCTTGTCAATAAATTAATCGCGACATTGTTTTCATCTTTATTAATCTAAGGAAACATGAAGCTTAGGAATCCATATGGCAGTGCATTACTGAGCAAATTAATTAACGTATGTACATCTTCTAATTTCCGTAACTTCCCAGTACTAAGAAACTCGTCTATCTTTTTTGCAATTTTTTCACCAATTCCCGGCAACTTCTTTGCTGCATCTCCGCTTATTACTCTTTCGGGTAAGCCGCTCAAAGTGCCAGCCGCTTTTCGATAAGCATTGTATTTGTAAATATTTTTGCTAACGTTCCGCTCGTAATTTGCCAACTCTGTAATTTCAGTAACAAATCATAAATGCTTTAAAAGATGAAAAACATTCGAAAAATTTAAAAATATCTGTCATGCGTGACGATCACGGTTACAATCATTCTGACACCGCCAAAATAATATTAAAACCCATTATGTTTCGTAAAGATGATTATAAAATTCGTGATAGTAACAATAAATAATGCAACGATAAAATTACCCATTAAGAAGTCACATAAATCCTGATTCGGGTTTCCTGCATTGCCAGTTGCCTTTCGTTTTCCCATCGTATGTGATACAATTGTACAATGTCTTCGTAATTCCGTATAGGTATTGATCTGCACCAGTTAATTTTTCTCAGATAGTTTAAATGAGTTTATTTGGCGTTGGTTTTTTTTTAACCTGCTAGATTGTTTCTTAAATTTTACGTCATGATCATGCATGTATAAATACATATTAATGAAACAACAATCCAGCGAAGTATAAGTAGTGGGCGCCAGTTGGTCAATTCACTGTGCTCCTTCTTCAAAATGAGTGGTGCGATTCTTACTATTATTGCTACATATTAATTACTGCAGTTCCATCTGCAGAGCAGTTATGAATAAAAGAAATAAATTCCTATTTTATTCATACAATATGCGTTTTATTCGTAGCATTTCGATAAATATATTTATAGTTACATAATATTTAAAAAAAGAAGAACGGTTATGGAGAAATCAGAGTATAATAATGAAGTGAAATCAAACTTCAACGCTTTATATTTATTTCGAAGAAACAGATATATACAGTCTTACACACAAATATAAATTCTCTCTTCTAAAAGGAATCCTTGCTCAACAATTTGTCACTATACTTTAAGTTATTATCGTCAAGTTCCATTTAATTAAATAGGGTGAAACATAGTTGTTTCTTTGTCATGTTAGTTTTGTTAACTACTGTCATACACTATTTCACAAAATACAATTTACAGAGAAAAAAACATGATGTCCCTCATGGAAATCCTGTTTCAGTATTTATTAATAATTGCATATGCTACCGATAAACAAGTTTTGGCATCGTTTTTGTGTCAATGAATTTCTGATAAGAGTAAGAATACATCGAAATAGATGTTTAATGTAAAACGTGAATGGGCTCATTAAAAAGGAGTATTAATGTTCAAATGTTAACCATGATAATTTAGGAACATTTTCTAATTATGTTCAGCCACGTTTGCTAGTAATTCTATTCCTCTTCAAACATTGGATATTAAAGTGATCATCACAATGTTCATTCGGAAACTTGACACAGATGGTAGCAGAATCACATTTATTGGACGGATCTTTGTACCTCAGTTCTAATGTCAAGTTATCATTGATATTAAGTAACGGGCTTGAACTGTATTTAATTAAATAGTGGATTAAATCGAAGACATGCGAGTATAACCGGCATGATTCTTTAAGCAGCAACTGGATATATAAAAAAAAATACTGAATATTAGAAGGAATACTCCAACGTAAATATAAATCCACAAATGTGGAAATCTTCCTGGTAGCCATAAAATAGTAAATTCTACAGTCTTCTCTTGAGTATCTAAAAATGGAGGGGGAGGATTAGTTTTTAGAAAATATGTAAATCCAATACTTTAACATAAAATCAATATTTTTCTTCACCAATATAGGCTAAGCCATATCCTATATGAGGTGTACCCATTCTGTACGAACAGGTAGGCATTTCCACTTCGTGAATGTCACCTACATCCATTCTTAATTGATACAAAGGTGATTCCTTAGGAGGTAAAATCCAAATCTCACTCAGTTGGTCTGTGGCTGTATCTAAACTGATATGCATGGCTTTATGTTCGTGTGCAGTAAAAATAATTTGAGGAGACAATTCTTTCAGCACCTATTAAGGAAATGTAACTGTTAATAAAAATTTCAGAATTCTCAAATATGCCGGGATTCCCAAGAATATTCGAGAATCCTAAATGTCAACCCGACATTTTCGGGCAAAATGAAATTAAAATTTTGTAGGCACGTAGTACATACATTTTGTACGAAAGCACCAGGCATGAACAGTAAAGGCATATGGCTGAGCACGACATTTGTTGTATTTCTCTCAGCATAATCATTAAGAAAGGCATCTTTCGGAGCTTCCGGCATTGTATGCGTCAATCTATTTACCTAGTGGAAACGATAAATATTACAATTCGTTGATACAAATGAAAACATTTCATACAAATGCTTTCGACATTACCTTGAAAAATGTTACAGACTTGTAAACTAAGGTGTCAGGCTGTGTATACGCAAAATTAAATCTATTGTTCATATTAAATGAGACTGAATCTTCTTCACCTCCGATATCGTTATCGCCAGGCAAGTAAATTTTCTAAAAGGTAAAATTAAGCCAAGTGTGATAGAAACAGGAACAGTTATTAAACACATATGATGATAGTTCTACCATTATGTGATCAGGCATGTCAAATATAGAATCTAATCTTCTCTTGTAGTCTCTAAATTCTTCCGCATTAGCAATGTGTCCTTCATCCATCAAATCTCCCAGAAACACAACTACATGTGGTTGAGAATGATCCAATGCTCTTGAAAATGTCTTCTTTAAGTACCTGGAAATAAGACACTGTGGAACAAAACCGAGGTCAATTTCTAAATTTTGTTGTCAAGAGCAAACACTTTTATCAACAAATTTATCAAGTCATTTCACGTGTCTTTGCAACATTCAATATAAATTAATTCATTGATTCATTGATGCGTTATGAAATAATCTTCAAAGACTCATGAAACACTCTAATTAACAGATCAATTGTTATTCATACCTATCGCTATCCCATTCTGCCACCCAGGCACCAAAATAAACCTCTGTTTTTCTGCCCAGTATCTGGGGATCCGCAACAAGTAATACTTTCACACATTCTGAACATTCTCGCACGGACCACTTGAACTTTTGTATATCATAGACTAGAAACTCATTATAAAATACAGTGGCCAATATAACAAGGCCAACAGCGATCGTTCTGTTCTTCAATCTACGTAACAGAACTTATTGGTAGTAAAAGTGTAATAACTGTTGGGAATTATTTTGTTTGTTGTGAACGATCGTCTTGACTTGGGTGTGTTTACACACTGTGTACAGTGAAGAGGTTCAACTTAAACCACTAAAAATTTTCCAAAGAGTATAAAGAAATGAAATTCTTAATTTGTTTATACAAATTTTTTACGGAAATAACAACAGAGTGTCAACATGTCATAATCCAACGGAAATGAGTCTGTCATTTCTATTACTTCCTTTCAGTAGCAGCAGAAACTAAACACAAGACAAGTTGTATGTATCATACTCATTACATAATAAATAAACTTTACCTGTTTCGTAGTAACATAGTTATGACATTTAGTCTCGTCTGATATCATTAGTCATGTTAATATTGCAGTAGATCAATGCACCGTTCACTATATTGTTCGAAGCGTAAGGAACCTTTGACATGATCTCATTTTCCTATGGTACATGATAATCTAATTAACTATACAGAGGTTACGTGATTAAGAGAAGTGCATTCTCTTAAAATTCCATATTCGTAAAACTTTTGCGCGACTCGAAGGAATTACGCTTCAAGTACTTAGGTGATGTATAAAGCCAAGGTTTGATTTCTTATCAAAAAATTAAGGAGTTACGCAAAGATTTTATTTGAACCATGGTCGGTTCGAAAAGAAATCTGCGTTCGCGAAGCGCTGCATAATTTACTATATATAGATAGAAATGCATTATGTGCGTTGACAATTTATCTTTTTAAATCGATGTAAGTGAGATTACAAAATACATACTTAAAATACTGTTTCGAATATTATTTAACAATTAATGTATTTTAAATGTAAATTATAGTTATATGTGAACTACATATATTCATAAATATCACAAAGAACAAATGAACAATTCAGATACGTATTTATGTAAAATATTTGATAATCGACGATTTAAATATTTCATGTCGCAAATGAAAGATATTAATAATAGGGAGGGTTCATATGTGTATTCAATAAGTATGAGTCTTTAAATGCTATACAATTTTCGTCAAATATTAATAATTTTTCTACATATGTATATATCATTTTCAATACACTAGTTTAAAGTGTTATTTATAAAATATTCATGTTGAATTAGCTAGTTGTAGAGGTAAACGTGATTTGTGGAGAACCACTGTCTACATTGATAACCTCTACTTGCTCTATCGCACAGTCTCTATCAGATAGAGTCAGTATTGTACTACATGTCTGCTCGCACAGATAATGTGAATAAGATACAATTAAAATGTGAATAATTATGAATAAAGTAAGAACGAAGATTGGACGTCGAGTTTATTGATTTATTAAATAAAATAGATTGAAAACTTATAATGAAATAAACAGCAAGAAAAATAAGCAGATATTTATCATTGCCTTCAAGAGTTAGACGATATTTAATGCAATGGACGACTAATAAGATTACAATAGAAATATTTCATTATAAATTGTGATTAGCAATTAATAAAATATTTTTAATCCTTAAGTAAACTATTGCGTCTGCCATCAATTCGATAAAAATAAATGTCAAATATATCGAGTTGTTGCAGTTTTGAAATTAAATTTCGAAGGTCCGCTTAAGAGTTAATCAACGATGGAGAATCGCAATTAATATTCAGAGTTGAGTAAAACGTCGGAGAAAAAATATTTTAAATACTACATGTTGTTGTTCTACAATTCAAATAAAATACTAATTTAAATAAACAGTAAAAAACTTTTGTTCCCCGTTACAAGTTCTTATACTATACCATGCAATGAAAAAAATGTTGATCTCGAAATGCAAGATCGAGGACATTTTTCCACGGACTTTTTTTTTACAAATCTCCATCGATCCAAAAGTGTAGAATCACACTACGACCGGCTTTACATTTTGTTTTATACATCCTGTACATTAATATTTTCAGAAATAATATTTGATCGTTACGAATAAGAGAGAAAATAAGTTAAAATATCTCAAATATAATTCCGGCTACTTTTGAGAATCCTTTGAATAAAATACTATTTTGAAAACTTTTTCTAACAAATACAATATTTTATTTTCGAAAGAGCACGTATGTTTTCAAATATAATAGACTCTTTACTATTCACGATTTGAAATAGAATTTGACCCAGCTCTGTTAATATTTACAGTCAACGATTGACGACTAATTCCATGAATTCTTTCGAATCGTAAGAATTCGTGAATCGATGAGATTAAAACTTTAATCGATTAACGTCGAGCTCTGAATTTAAACATCTCATTCGTTGTTTGTCGCGCAGCGCATGGAAGGAAGGAGGTTTCATCACATCCGGTAAGTACGCTTCCAACGATCTAGTTACTTTTCTGTACATGTGTATGATATACGCCGTGGAGAATTTCATGGCCGTATCGGTCGCGTTGCATCAGCGAGTGCAATGTTCATCTATTTTCGGGCATTTCGCAGTGGCGAATATCGTCCTACCGACCAGTGATTTTTCGTCGGTAAAATGGCTGAGCCAGAGCCAAGAAATAAAGAGAATTGTACCGGAGGAACGAAGGATACGATGGTGAAGCAAGAAAAGCGTGAGAACACGTTGACGAATGGCGGGAAGGGATCGGGCGATGACGCGGACAGCCTCGAGGAATTGCCTCTCGATATAGGAGAGCACTACCTCGTCCGTAGATCCGACGATTCCTGGCGTAAATATATTATTATTACGTGATATTAATTATCTCACCACTGCTGATACGCCCGGAAATTTGCGGTGTTATCGTAAATTATTCGGCTGGATTTTCGCGTCTCGCGTCTCTGTTTGTATTACCGGCTTTGCTCCGATAAACCGCACTTGTTTTCAAAACATTATGATGTCACTCGCGGTCCGAGTCAGTATCACTTCAGAAATTAACCAGACATTGTTAATCGGGCCTCTTTAACCACATCTGCACGTTCATCGTTATTTTTTCCCCCGTATTATTCCTTCGTGGATTTTATCAAATATCTCACGGAGAATCGGGAACACGGAAATGCGTAATAAGTGAAAATTCATTTCTATTCGGTGTTTCGTAAGACACAAGTAACCAGAAAAGAAACACGGAACGATCGCGTGTTCGTGTTTTAAATTATTTATAATAATTTTCCATTATTTTGCTGTCCATTATTTTTGTGAAATGTTATGGACGTTTTCATACCATAGCAAAGGTTTTTATTAACTCCTACGTAAAATGCAAATTTTTATTATTATCCAGATCCTGCAGAAATAATACAGACCCGTTACAATGAAGGTGAAAGCCATTATGAATATTATGTACATTACGAGGGACACAACCGAAGATTGGATGAATGGGTGCAGAGGGACAGAATCATGTCCAGCAGATTTGACATGAGCGACAGAAGCTGGAAAAGTGGTGACAGGAATTCTAGTACCGATCTATTGGCGGATTCTTCGGATCGTAAAATCACAAGAAACCAGAAGAGAAGGCATGATGAAATCAATCACATTCAAAAGGTATTTATTCCTTCATTGTAAGAATATTTTTAGAACAGTGTAGTCTATTTTATCACTACTATTTTCTTATTATTACTTTCTTTTCTAGACATACGCAGAAATGGATCCCACAACAGCAGCTTTAGAGAAGGAGCACGAAGCAATTACAAAAGTCAAATACATTGACAAAATACAAATTGGTAAGGATCAATCTAATTTCCCGCTTCTTCAATTACACTTAATGTGTGAAAAGGGTCTTATTATTTTCAAAAGTTCATTTGCAGGAAAGTATGAGATTGATACTTGGTACTTTAGTCCATATCCAGAGGAGTATGGCAAGCAACCTAAACTGTGGATTTGCGAGTACTGTTTGAAATATATGCGTTTGGAAAAAACGTACAGGTATCATATGGTAAGAATATAATTCTTAAAACATTTAATATGCTTTAAATATAATTGAACACGTAAGTCCAAACATTTTTTATTTTAGAGTGAATGTACCCACAGACAGCCAGTTGGAAAGGAAATCTATCGAAAAGGAACGCTAAGCATTTGGGAAGTCGATGGCAGAGAGCATAAGATTTATTGTCAAAACCTGTGCCTCTTGGCAAAATTGTTCTTAGACCATAAGACTCTGTATTTCGATGTAGAACCGTTTCTTTTCTATATTCTCTGCGAAGTTGACAAACACGGGGCTCACTTGGTTGGTTACTTCTCAAAGGTACACATTAGTTTTGTCCATTTTTATATTTTATACTCGATTTTCATTTCACATCTCATTGTCTTCGATTTATTTCTAGGAGAAAGAATCGCCTGATGGAAACAACGTTGCGTGCATTCTTACCCTACCGCCGTTCCAGAGGCAAGGATATGGGAAACTCTTAATTGCTTTCAGCTACGAGTTAAGCAGATTAGAACAAACCGTTGGGAGTCCTGAGAAACCGTTGAGCGATCTAGGGAAGCTGTCTTACAGAAGCTATTGGAGCTGGATCCTCTTGGAAATTCTAAGAGACTTTCGCGGCACCCTCAGCATTAAAGATTTAAGGTTTTATTTCCAAATGATGCAATATACAGAAATGTTCGGTTAAATTTTACATGGTATACCTACAGGAAAGTAAAAAAAAATCGATTTTTCATTTTTTTACCTACGATACACTTTATAAAAAAATCTAAAGAAAAATACAGATTAATAATCATAGTAGGACGTAACTACCGTAATAATATAAACATAGTCATTTGATAAAATCAACAATTTTAAGTATCTGGAATTTTTTAAAAATCTATTCTGCAGTTAAAAATTTGGAAAAAATTCACAGTCGTGCGTGTTATTAGGTAAAATTTTCATGAATTTTTTCGTAATATTTTGTTAAATAGAATAAAAGAAATAGAGCATAACTTATTAAAATCGTGTTCTACCCTTGTGGTAGGAGTATCTATGAATGGTAGGATGAAAGATCAATTAGCTTTGAGGACTCGTTTGACCATTTTATCCGGCTGTACCCTCTAACCGAGCACAACTGTATTTGTAAAATATTGAATTATAGTAAGCACGCTAAGACTACTTAATTTTTATCGACGCAATTTACAGTCAGATGACGAGTATTTCACAAACGGACATCATATCAACGTTGCAAAGCATGAATATGGTGAAGTATTGGAAGGGACAACACGTGATCTGTGTAACGCCGAAGTTAGTTGAGGAACACATTAAAAGTAGCCAGTACAAGAGACCAAGGCTGACGGTGGACAGCAGCGCACTTCGATGGGGCGCACCACCTAGGAAGAACGTGAAGCCCGGCAAGAAGTAGCGGAAAGTGAATGGAAATTTGATGGTCTTCGTCACCATGAGATTCACGATTTGAATGATTCACGTTTAACAAACACTTGACACGCAGTTGTACACGATAGTTTGCAAGGATGTTCTCGAGTTTGTTAAACATCATCTCCTCGATGCATTACCACTGAGCATGCATTGCACGTGTGGATCTTGGTGTCTACTTGGAAAGACAACACCAGGCGACCACGTCGAGTTGGCATCGTCCTCGGGAGCGTAGAGACGACGAATGACATTTAAAAAAGAATTCCCTTATAGTTCTGCTTTTTGTTTTAGCAGCATATTATGAGAGAAACATGAGACGACACCGTGAAATACCATGTATTTGTTTTGGCAATGAAAGGAATCACCTTTAGCTAATATTTCAGAGAAATACAGACGAGAAATACAGCATTGTATTACATATGAGAATCAACATCAATGATACCACGCAGTATTAGCGCATATTAACGATTTTCTTCTGTAAATTCGTTAATAATAAACCGCATATATTCACGAACACTGATTTCTTGCAGACGTATCCTGAGTAAATATGATTATTTCTGTTAGACGCTAAAAGTTCAGAACTTACTAATTGGTAATTGTTTCTGCGTTTAATATTAATCTCTATACTCTAAAAAATAAATTAATTTCGCTCGGGTTACTGGACATTAAATCCAAATTTCTTTGAATATTATTGTCGGAATCATTGTTAAACCCTAGTTCGAGATTATAATTTTGCCACAGAGGACTTGTGTAGTTCCTTCGCCAATTGTACCGCATACTTAGCAGTTCCAGGAGCGGTGCACACTCCGTACCCACCGTGTCCGTAATTGTGTACCACCTGCGAACACAAATTTGATTAACGGGAATGAAATCTCACGACGAATTTAATGAAAACTTTAAACGAACAATTGCTTTGGAAAGTCCATTTGTAACGTGCTCAGCTTCTACTCGGACGTTATTCTCCCTGTGTGGTCTTAAACCAACTTCCTCGCGCAAGACAGTGGCCTTTTTTAGAGCTGGAATGAGTTTGTTGCATCGTTCGCGGATAGCTTTCGACTCGTACGGACATAGTTTTGTGTTCTCGGAATCGAAGCTTCTTGAACCACCAAGGGTAACGGCATTAATGCCCGGTATAATATAAGTGTCCAATTCTCCATAGAAGAACGTTTTTATCCATGGTGCCTTTACCTAAGAGATTTTCAGAATGTTACACATTGTTACTTCTCCATCCTTTTATGACTCACGCGATAGAGATACGTTCCACAGTAACAATAGTCAATCGTTCTTTTTTTTTTTAATTTACATTACTTTTTTTACCAGTTTATGCCTGTATGTATTACACTCTGACATAGAATAAACGTCCCCAAAACTCTGAGTCTTAATGGGAAAAAAAGTAAATGTGTTAAAGTGATCGTACCTTAATCACCTGACCACGCATAGAAACAAGTCGCCTATCGTTACACAATGATCTTGCACCGAAACCAGTACAGTTCATAATTAGATTCCACTCTGGAATAAGCTCTGCGAAGGAATTCAGTTTCTTCACTGTCAATTTGGTTCCATTTTCTTGTAATCTAAAAGAATAAGGTATATATAATATATGCGATATTTACGTTAAACACTGATCTTATTTAACAGAAAAACGCGTTACTTTTTGCGGGCCCATGGCAGGTATAGTGTGCAATCGGTAAGAAGAGTCGTTAAGAATGATCCGTACTTCCAATTTCCCCCGACTAATCGAAATTCTTCTTCCGAGGCGTTTCTGTATATTGGCACCAACTTTTCTAGCCATTGACTCTATTTTCAACAAAAAATGAATTAATTCTCTTAAAAGATGTAGCCGCAATTGTACAGAATTTTAAATATCGCGGTTACCTTAACGGTTTCCGGGGAAGAATTGGCGAACATATAACCGGAAACGGAAGTTACCCCGGCCTTTGCGGCTTCACGAGATTTCCGTAAGTCATCGTAATATTCATAGGAGTTTCCTATCCATTCTCTAATAGGGGATTTTAATTGACATTTTTTTAATGAAACGTAAAAATTAAAAAATCCTGTTGTTTTCCATAGTAGACCAAAAAAATAATTTCAATTCGGTATAAGATAAAAATCTTTGAAAGTTTTTAATATGAAATTATTATACGTACCTTGTTATTTGTTCAGTTGGTCCAGAATAGGATGATCCCACTCTAAATATTCCAGCAGCTACATGGCTGACGGTATGTTCGAAGTCGGACGCGAAAACAGTAATTTCAGCATTACGTAACTCGCGTTGCAGTTGCAAAGCTGTTGTTAAACCAACAACTCCGCCTCCAACAATGGCTACTTTCATCTTGAGCTTTTAGAGATGCTATGCTACTTTTGATATTCGTTTACTGTGATCGTCGTTGCTACAACAAAACTGTATTTCTATCTGTTGTTTTCGATATGCTCAGCAAAAAGATAACGAATGTTGTGTTTCCAAAAACTAAAATCTCCTTAAACAAACAAAATTGTAAGAAATGTGAGCAACAATAAAATTTCGACCATGCTAGGATAAACTAGACGAAATTTGAGAAAACAAAAAATGTATTAAAAAAATCTTCGTCGTGATTGTAACTTTTTTAAACGAAGCGTTGAAATATATTGAACCATATGCTTCGACTATTTCTCCCGGAAACACTAACTTACTTGCTCCGAGATTGTTTTGCATTGGGGAGTGCTTATCTTTTATTATCACATATATGTGTATAGCTTTCTTCTATAGTTGTTCATATCGAGACGTATCGATAGTCGATCGTGTTAGATACGAGCTTTGGAATTAAAATATGACGCTTATTAAAAGAATTATTATTTATTTTTAATACAAATCGACATCTTTCAAAAATTCGTGAGAATTCAGAAAATTAACGGGCAGTTAAACGTCGTCTTTCTGATCGAAGGCGCGGAAATGTATCGTCTTGTATGAAGCAGAAAGACATTCACGTAGTAAAACGGAAAGATTGTGCTAAACGATGATCAGCCGAGATTATGTACAATAAGAAATATAAGAATTCCAAAGAACTAGACTGACCGCTCAGCTTTAATATTTTACCTTATTCGCAGATTAATACGAAATTTTGTACTAATCTATCGATCCACGTATATGTACAGACTGATTTGTGGACACTCAGTTAAATGAAGAAAAAGGAAAAGATCCGATGAACATGTCGATAGAGAAAAGAGAAGAATAATTTCATTAAGACCCATCTCTGAACTACGTCTAACTTGAAGACAGTTCGTGGTAAAACTACAAAAGTAAAATATACAATTGATTGATCCACCTCTAGCGTGTATTTTACATCTTCAACGATGTAATCGCTATTATTAACAATCGGTCTTAAAGGTCCGAGTCCCTCGTTGTAAATTACACCTTGTGTCTCGCTTGCAATTTCCATTGTACACGGTTTTCTCTCGCGCTCTCTCCTTTTTCCGTTTTCTTTCTTTGTTTTTTTTTTTTTTGTTAATTTGTTCGTATCGAAAATATATGAAACGTAACGTGAATTCGTCGAGACTTGGACGCAATGGACAATTTAGTCACGCGCGAACTCTTCGCCTCTCGATGACGACGAACACGAAGAGTAAAGCTATTTACAAGAAGCGAGAATGATGAGAATTTCCCTTAAGTCTCGGGGTGGGAACCAATCGTCTTACGACGCCTTTCTATCAAGGCCACCTCAATGATTCGAAGCCTTTGAAATGATTTCTATTGCCCCGAGTCTCTTAATATCCTCTAAATTCCTAGTGCGGAAGATGTTTCGAGAACAGTTACAGTAATGACAAAAATTCTCGACAGGCTTTGTCCCCTTTCTCTGAACAGAGAAACGAATTTGTATTGTTTGCTTAATAAATTTAATCTATATCCATCTGGTGATATGGCCATTCATAGTCATGAAACTTAACCCGTAGCTAGTGTAGTGTTCATCAGTCTAATCTTCGCCCGTAAAGCATACTTAAATACTTTGTCAGTAACAATGATTTTCACGATTCAAAACGCTAACAATTTGTTCGCGCACTACATACTAAAGCAGTTTCTCTCGATAGCATTATTTTTAATATTACACTAGCTGAGGATTAGCACCAGAGGACGGTTGTAAAAAAACATTTACCACTACCGCTGTCCATTGGCAGGACCCTTTCAACGATTGTATCACCCTTTATACTCTCTATATTGCATTTATATAGGATTCAACGCCTCCCAATAATTCGTTATGTTATCAAGATAAAGTTCCCAGCTGTCAGAGCTGTAGAAACTGTTAGTGTCCCTAGCGACGACACAAATTAGTGAGACACCTGGCGTGTCTAATGAAGATAAAGTAGGGGGCTTAACTTATTAGTGAAGTAGGCAACGGCTCCCTAAACGCTCACGCAACAGTACTGCCCTATGCTTTGCTGCAAGGTTGTATCGTATAATTCAGGGGTGGTGGGGGAATTAGAAGAGGCAACGGCGTCGGTGGTGGAGGAGCTTGAACAGCGTTTACAACCGTAGATGACGTAGATTGAGCTTCGGTGGGTCGAGCAATGGAATTGTAAGCTGAAAGATAACTTGGCCATAGATGCGGGGGTGGTGGTGATCCTGGTGGTGGCCGTGGCGGAGATCGGTCGTCCAACTCGTCCGAGTCGTCCATCATCATCGCCGTTAAGGGAGTGACTCGTGGCTTCTTCAGTTTGATGATCTTCACCTAGTATATTCGTAAATTCCATTAACAAATTTCGCGTCACCAGAAAATTATACAGTCACTCAACTATACCAACTGAATTTATTCATAACCGTTGCATAAAAAAAGTTCCAAACAAAAGTTCCTTTATATTAAATAAGACATGCAAGACCGTTTTTTTATTATAATGTGTTATGAGAAGTTTAGGTACAGTTAAGTGATTCACCCAGTATACGACAGAAACAAACCTTCACTTTCTTTTTGGCCTTAGGCGGTCGTCTCTTTTCCTGCTTCCTGCTCTTCCTGGAGCTGGACCTTCGAATCTCACGGACCCCATCCCGGGTAATCACAGCCGTAGGAGGCGGAGGAGAAGGCATGTCCCCTTCACCTCCACTAGGACTCGTACCCTCTCCCGGTTTGATACCGTCCGCGAATTGAACTGACTTCTTGCTCCTCTTCCGTATGCTTAGCTTCAACGATTTCGACTTAATCTTGACTTGAGCCTTTGACTTGCCCGACTTATTCTCTCCCATCTCCTCCTTATTGGAATCATTGAATTTGTCTATATCCAACCATTCTTTCTCTCCATTGTCGTCGCTCTCATTTTCAGGGGTGGATAAGTCATCCAGGTTACCGTTAGGCACCAGAGATCTTCTAAAATGCAAATACACAATGATGCAATGGAAAATAAAGTTTGCTACAAGTTTTGCATACCAAATTAATCGTTTTGTAGATCGCATTCATCTTTTTGCACTCCAAATTCAACGAAAAGCTGAATACGATCTGTAAACGGGTGAATTTGGAATGCACAATTTGTACAAGGATATAATTCTTACCTGAAGCCTGGGGCGACTAAAATTCCTTTAAGAGGCGGTGGAGGCAACTCTGGCCAATCTTTCGACTCTGTTTCGAGGTTGACATTGCTCGTTTCAGAGGTCGTTGCTACAGCAGCATCGTCCATTTCGGTGCGTCGATTGCTTATCCTCGAGGACGACTTTTCATCATCATCTTCGTCCTCTTCCACGTCTTCTTCTGGTTCCTCTTCGTCCTCCTCGTCGTCCTCCACTTCAGGCTCTTCCTCCTCTTCCTCTTCTTCATCGTCGTCGACAGGTACGTCTTCCTCCTCCGTTGAAGCAGGTAGCGCAGCAACCGACGCGCCTTCTTCCTTTTCAGAAGCCACAGAAACAGGTTGCTCTTCCGTTTCAGCTTGCTCATCGGTTTCTCGAAGAGCCTTTAACACCGCAGGATCCAGACTCGAAGACTTCGGCTGACCACTGTCGGTCTGGCGCATGGTGCTCTTCTCTAACATCCGAAGGGCGCGTCGATTGATCCTCTCTATCCGTCTTCGCTCCTTCTCCTTCCTCTTCATCTCCCTCAATCGTTTGCGCTCTTCCCTTTCTTTGCGTCGAGTCTCTAATATGACCTCGTAGTTGTACACTGGCTGAACTGGCGTTTCTAAAATTCGAAAATTGGCATCAGTTGCTGGAACGAAACGTACCTTGCGATTCGATGCGTGACTGTGGCCGTTGAATTACTTACTTGGCGTCGGCACTTCCGTTCTGGGGAACGGAAGCTGGACCGCTGGCGTCACAGGAAGCGGAACAGGTCCGGGGACCGGTACAGGAACAGCAAGTGGCAGTGCAACCGGGGACAGTGCAGGTACAGGAGTGGATGCACTGATAGTGGGTACAGGCACAGGCATGGGCACAGGAACTGGAACAGGTACGGATATGGAGGTTGAAGGAACTGGAGAAGGCTGTGGAACTGTCGCGGAGTACATTATCCCTGCCGAGGGTTGCTCCACTGACGAGGGCTGCCCGCCACTCCAGTCTAACGAGGTAGGTACCACTTGGAGGACATTACCTACGCGCACTACCTGGCTGGAACCTCTCACTATTGGAGCCGTTGAGGAACTCGTGGGTTCCCTGTGCGCTGCCGGGATCCCGTTGAAGTCTGCTGGCACAACTTGCAACACGTTGCCCACCTGCATAGTTCGTTACAATTATAGACAAATTGTGTTTGTTATCATTAGACTGCGGATCTTTATGCATTTATGATACTTATGTACTGTTGTATCGTGTTCAACTCTATAAAATTATTTAAAAAAAAAGAGAGAGATAGATGTCTGTGTGGTACCTACCTTGTAATTGATGCAGACAATTTTTATTTTGAATAAAAATTGTTCGTATCGATTACAATGAATAGGAGCCAAACAGAAATTTTTTTCTTCCTTCAATAATTTTAATAGACTTGGACTAACACGTTGAAGCTCATAAACTTTTCTAATCTATCAAATCTGCAGTCCCGGTATGGTAATGAATGCTTAAATTGAAATGATGTACTTGTAATACGGTGGGTTGCTGACGATACAGCATTTGTTGTTGCTGCTGAGGCGAAGATGGATAGCAGACGTTAGTATTGAAGTTATCTGGATAATCCGAGGCTACTCCCGCAGTGTCCTGTTGCTTCTTAATTCCCAGTTCGAGTTCCAGCCTACAATACGAACCATTAATGTAGAAAACGTGCCGAGATCGAAGTATGTCTAGTGTGTACTCTCACAGCGGTCGCATTTCTCTAACTACATACTACTCTTTATAATGCTCTTCCTAATCAGTGGCTCTCTTGTCTCTGGTTCCTATCATTACTAGGATAAAGTTTCCAGTAAAACCCGCAATAAAAATTGGAAGTTACTATGAAAATGACTCTGAAAGTAACTTGTATCCTCCCAACATTTATTCAGACGATAAGAGAGCTCGGTATCAAAGTTCTACATTGTCTCAGTACTGGTATCAGTGGCCATGCAGGTTTTGGAGAAGCAGTGGAAAGGAAGGGAGTCCAAGGACGAAGCTTGTGAACACGATTCAATAGTGTAGGGAATTACCTATCGTCGAGGGATAAACGTTTCGGCGAGCTCGTGGCTGAGTCGTCAATGCACGGAGGATAGGTCAAATTATTCTCGCTATAATAGTATTCGTTTCCAACTTCGTTCTCGTTGCCATATTGGAAACCAGCCGCGACCGTCTCCATATTGTCGGCCATGTGCATTTCCGAGTCTAACACGGCTGAGTCCCTAGCCAGCCCGGAAACCGACTGAACAATCGTTTCAATGCGTCTACCCCTTTCGCTGCAGCTATCTAGCTTTCTATTATCGTGTTCATCCTTCCTTTCCCTCGAGCTTTCGCTGGCTCTGCCTCTTCCCACAGAGGGTGATCTGGATTGACAGTAAGACTGCTTACTGACTGTCCAACGCGGATAACAAACTGACAATCACAAAAATCAAATATTTACCTGGATGAACGCAATCGTTCTGGCATCCTCAAACCATGATCCGGGCTCCTCAGTCTAGACCCCGAAGTGGATCTGGTCCGTGATCGCGATCCTGATCTGGATCTCGATCGTGACCTAGATCGCAGCGATCTCGACCTCGACGTAGACCGTGAACGCGACCGTGTTCGCGATCTGGATCTTGACCTAGACCATGATCTGGACCGCGATCTTGATCCGCGCCTGAAACGGTCGTGAGACACTCTCGGCGAGGAACGTCTTGGCCGAGGAGAAGTACGACCTCTTATCGGCGCCGGCTTTTCCGATCTTCTAGAGTGACCGTGTCTGTCTAGGTCCACCGACTCTCTGTCTTTCTCCCATTGTCTGTCTCTTCTCGAGCCAGATATGCTTCGCCTGTGAACAAGATGCAAGCTTTAGCGGGCGTGAAGATGTAGCGAAATGTATCATAAACAGGGACTGAAAATATAAATATATTAGTAGCTTCATTTTATGCATTTATGTCAAAAAGAAAACAATAAAATTTAAAATATTGAAAAGATTAAGTAAATTTAACAATATCAATATATTATTCCCATTTTATTAAAGTGATTAAAGAAAGAAACAATTTTCTATTTAACTTCTTGCAACTTAGTTTCTTGCAATTTATGCAGACAATTTTTATTTTGCATAATGATGCACTAACCAGTTATGACATTATTTCGGTTCTTCATAACCGTTTCGAGAACCGAAACCGATATTACAACTGTTTTCAATCCCTGATTACTATAGCTTCAGCTCACCTTTGTGGGAATTTAGATGCAGATCGAAGAGGACCTTCCATGATGTCCCTTTCAATACTATCGTCTCTGTAATAAACTTTCTCCTCATAGTCAAGATCCAAATCCTGGCCATTGGGATAAGACTCCAATGACTCGTTTCTATCCCGTGGGATGTTTTCGGATTCGTAGGGCCAGTAGGATCTGTCCGTCTCGTCCCCTCGAAATCTACCTTCTCTGTGTCTATCGGCGTCTGCGTTCCTCTCCCTTAGAACATCCATGGAATCGTATGGCCTTCCCTCCTTTTCTCTGTCTCTTTCCATGGAATCGTACTTTCTTCTGTTCCAATCATCACGGTCTTTAGAGGAACCATACTTCTTGAAGTGGTCTAGAAATACATAATATCAAATTAGTAAATTAGATCGTCTATACTTGCATAAAAACCTGCTATCTAATCATCATACAAACCTTTGTTATACAAGGCAGTGGTAGATCTGGGAGGAGTCCTAGTAGACCTCTCTCTCCTATCGTCTACTTTCGACCTAGACCTTTCTTCATCGAGCCTGCTACTCCTCTTATCTCTGCTCGAAAACGATCCGTCCTTCCTCTTTGGGCTCTTGCTTCTGCTTCTACTCCAGCTACGACTATGACTCTCGCTGTGACTTCTCTCTCTTTCCCAGGACGTACGCGGACTGACGCTTCTTCGTCTCCTGCGACTATTCGACGGACTGGACCTCCTCTTCTCAGAGTAATCCTGCTTCGAGCTTCTACCGTCTCTCCTTTCGCTCCTCTCTCTATCATCAAACTTCTTCTCTCTCTTTTCCTTACCGCGATCGCTGACTCGTTTCTCACTTTCCTTTTTACTCGGACTTCTCTTCCTTTGTTCCCTGCTGGGCGATCTGATCTGAGTCTCGCTATCACTGACGTCTTTGACGCTGAACCTAGCTTTCTTAAGCTCTTCCTCCTTGCTAACCCCTTTCTCGCTGGACTTGAACTCTTCTACACGATTGAAATCGATCTTCGCGGCACTCGGTGACTCTGATGCGGGCATAATTAATGTTTTCGCTATTGCAGATAAATTTTTCGAGTCCGCTTTGATATCAGCGTCGATAGCTTCTTCGGTATGTACGACATCCCCGGTCATTTTTTTGTTTACTGTCGCCGGTTTCTCACATTCAATTTTGAAATCGTTGGCGGATTCCTCGCAGGACACACTTTGCATGTCGTTCCTCACGGCGTGAGACTCTCGGAGCTTTTTCTGAATCGTTAGAAGGGCGGCAGCATGTTGCATAGGGTCGTCCGAGATCAGTTTCGCCTTCCCACGTTCGTTGTTGCGACGTATAAGCAGCTGTTTGGGAATCAGCTTCAAAGCTGCTTTTCCCTCCGTCGATTCCTCGCTTTTGGAGCTGTTCACCACCGTCTCGGTAATTTTGGCATTCAGTTTACTGCGACACTCGTCGGATTCGTATTCGGCGAATATATCCATCCGCAATGGCTTGTAGTTGCTGGTGTCAGGACATGGTTCGTTGATGGGGAGATCAGCGAGAGAAGGCTCCAACCCTTTCGTTAGGAACATCTTTTGGGCCGACTGATCGTCCGTCTGCATCCCTAGAATCTCTTCGAACTCTTCCTTCATCATAAAAGACTTTGAATACTTTCCTTCACGGTACTTAATCTGGAGAGGTATATTCGAAATGGATTCCTCGTCAGATTCGACAGCGCTCTCTTTCTTCAACTTGTCTTGCATCAGGTTTTCCTTGAGACTCAAAGAACTTGAGTTGTCGTTTCCAAACTGTTCCACATCCTGAAATGTGCATATTATTAACATAGTAACCAAGGACTTACGATTCACAGTACAAAAGTATTAAAAAATGGTGCTGAATTTATTACTTTGATTTATTAGCATTTATTGCTGGCCTAACAGTAGATTACTTAATTATTTTTATTAGTGTTTGAATTTTTACTTTTTCTATTTCCAAAATATATATTATCATCTTTACGATACAAATTATATTATCATCTTTTTCTCATGATATACTCAATGATATTTTAATACTTAAATCTAACAAAAAATATTATAATACATATAGCTGATATAATATTTTTGAATATACCCAAAGAAACGTGTCTTAATTATTCATAATTTCTATAAGAATATCAAAATCAGACCAGCACACAAGTGCCCGGTAGTAACAACAGATCACACTCTACAAATTATAGACATCAGTATAAATACCTCAGACTTCTGAGACGGTACCGGGGAGCTAGGGCTGTACAATTCTATATTTTTAGTAGGTAACTTTACGTCTATTTCAAACATGTCTTTTAGTTGCTCGGTAGCATTTGGATCCTTTATGCTTGTCGGAGGTATCTGTTCCTTGTTGAAGAATATGTCTCTCTGAGAACTGCTTTCTATGTTTTTCAGACGCGACTTGTTTCTTGTAGGCTCTTCCGAGGTCCACGACGCCTCCAATAGGTCGTCTTGAGACTTCCTCGAGAACAGATCAATAAAATCCGCACCTTTAGACACAGACTTCCTTGGCTGTTGATCTACGTCTTCATCTTTTATTTTGCTTTTAGGTAAAATGGCATCAGCACGCTCAAGCTTATCATTTTTACGGTCGAATTTATTTAGCTTCGTCCATTCTGCACACTCCTCTTCCCACATAACCGGAGCTTTGAGTTCTATCTTCTCCTCGGCTTGCGATGCTATGTCCCAGCGGCTCTTTTTGTTCTTTCTCGCTGCAATTGCATCCTGCTTCACACATGCATCCACGTCGCTGCTGGCTTCATTTGTTTCCTTATGAATGCTATCAATCGCAGAGATACTTTTTTCTATGCTATCCTTGCGTTCCTCTTTCTCACGCAAATAAGTCTCCTCCTCTATGTCCCACTCGTCCCTCTTCCGCTTATGTTTCTGTTCCATCAGCATCATGGCTTCCCGTTCACCCTCTTCCTGCTCCTCTTCCCAAATTCTCATCGCCGAGAGCCTATCCTGCCTTTTTTTGTTTTCCCTAGATGTCTCTTTTTCTATGGAGATGTACGTGTCTGTCTTTTTGTCGTACCGAACCTCTTTTTCCATTTTCTTCGAAGAGCGCGAGGACTTCTTCTTGTTGACCAGCAAATCCGGCACAGCCTCCAAACTGTCGACTTCCCACTCGTCCGCCAACAGCTGCCTCTTATTTACCTCTCTCTCGAGTTGTGTCAGAGACAGTACATTCAGCGTGTCGAATTCAGTCTCTCCCCATTTTTCCTTTTTCTGTTTCTCCAACTTCTCCCAGTCGGCTAAAAATTCATTGCTGCCTTTGTTCTCTTTGTCCCTCTTCTTTTTCTTCTTTACATCGATTTCCTCTTCGATGGTCGTACCAGGTTGTATAATCTCCTTAACAATACTCGAACATTTTTCCTTCAAACGTTCATCCTTCTTGCTCCTCTCATCCTTCTTGACCCGTTCATCCTTCTTGTCTGCTTTTCGAAAGTCGTCCTCGACAGTCTCTATCTTGTCCATGTCACTCTTCGATACTCTCTCCCCTTTCTGCTGTGCCATGATCACGGAATCCACTTCCCATTCCTCCAAGTATCTCTCTTCGGGTTTACTCCTCTTCTCCTCGTTCTTATGAGCTTTGTTACCACTATCGGATATAACGTTTCTTATCAATTCTTGCTCCTTGCTCCAAAGATCGTGCTTCTCCACGGACCTCTTTCTAGACTCGGCTTTCCTCTCTTCCTTGATTTTCTTCATCGGCAAGCAAGGCTGCATAGGAGACTTTTGTATCGTATCCTCGTTATCATTTTCCTTCTCGACGAGTTCCCGCTTTTCTTTCGCTTTCTTGCTCGCCGCTTTCTTTTTCTTCCGGTTATCGGACGAGTCACTGTTGCTGGAATCAACGCTGACTTTTCTTCTTCGCTTCTTCTTCGTTTTAGCTATCCGCTTTGCCTTCTTCTTTCTCTTCTCGGCCTTCCGTTTTCTCCTCCTTCTCTTCTTCCGTTTGTCATCCGAACTTGAAGAATCGCTGGTACTGCTGCTGCTCTCACTGCTGTTGGAGTCCGAGGCGCTGGAGTATTCGTCGGACAACTTCCGCTTTCTTTTTTTCTTTTTCACCTCCTCCTCCGAGTCCGATGAACTGGTCGTGCTGGACGAGTCACTGCTAGATGTCATTTTCTTTCGTCGTTTCTTCTTCCGAATCTCTCGCGAATCCGAGTTTTCGTCACTCAAACGCTCTACTTTGATTCGAACGTTTTCCCAGTCGCTGGGAATTGATCTTGAATCGTCGGATTCGCTATTCTCCCCCACTGATTCGCTCTGCTGCACCTGGATGCGAGAACCGGCCGATGACGCATGGTCTTCTTCAACTTCAGGCACTTCAACATTCTGACGGGTCTCCTTACTGCTGAGCGTGTCCTCGTTGCTCGTGTCAACTTTTTCTGGTTTCTCACCGTGTTCTGCAAACGCATAGTTATTGTCTTCTGGTAAATTAATTTCTATATTGAAGTCGTGGTAACTCAATGGCGAGGTAGACTTCGTTGGAGCCGTTTTCGGAGAGAACTCCTTCGACGCAGGGATATCGGTGCAAACCATCTTCATAAATTGCTCGTATTCCGACGCTAATTTTTCGTCGCCCGTAGACTGTAGCAGCGGGGACGATGATTGTCTATTGTCATCGTCAACGTTCTTGCCGATGCACGATTCAGTGTCTTCGTTGATGGTTGTCTTGTCGTTTTTGGTGTCCTCTATTACGCTTGAACGCGAAGAAAATGTCTCTTGACCTGAAATCAATGTTACGGATTAAAGACGTACTCTTATTTTCGAGGCCGTTTTTCCGCAAATTTTTAGGAATTCTTTTCAGAAAAACTATTAAACCTTTTGCATTAAGATTTTGCACGCATGTTTATTAGTGTTTGGAGTACACGTGTGATTTTTATCAAGTAGGAATAATGAATATTACATGAGTTATATATATTTTTTTACAGAGTATGTTTTGAGAAACATGGGTTGACAGTCGCCATGATTCCGGTCTTTCTATTAATCAGTATAAATGTAGTTATGGGCTGAACTAAAAGAAATTAAAAATCTCGATTACATTTCGTAGTCAAATTTCCAGTTTTTTAAATATTTTCCACAATAGGAAAAATAAGAAAATGTTGACGGAATTTTAAAAATTTAGTTCGTGCGATAACGTGAATGCAGACAAATCCTTTTGCACACATATTCTACAACACTCATACTTAAAGAAAATGCGAAAAATCGATTTTTTGAAGATGAAAAACCAGAATACCTTCTTAAGCGAATGTTTGACAATTCAAGGGAATAAAATGGAGACTATCTATCTACCTCGCTCTATGTCGACTGATTTCACTTCGCTTTCTTCTTCTTCTTCGTCCTCTTCCTCTTCTACTCGTCGCTCTACCTCGTTAGACAACCTGTCATCGTCCTCGCTGTCCCATTTCGATCTAGGCAATTGCACGTTGACAGGGAACTGCCATTTCACCTTTTCGCTGGCCTTACATATGCCCGCTTTTGGATACCAGCTGCGAATACGCGTAGGCTTCTCAGCGACTTCTGCATTGTCTCTGGAATTGTTAAGATCTGAATGGGTAAAGGAAAGTTAACAAGATGGAGAACATTTTGATGTACCGTGCAATATCCGTCTCACATATCTCCCGTATTTTCTCGCGTCGATCACCAGCGACGGTCTGGAGGATCTGTTCGTGACTCAGGAAGAGCGAGATGCGAGGATTCTCTGAATAAAGCAACTGAGGTCTTCCTCTTTTGGTCACCCTCACTGACTCAGGTGGGTATTCTTTAGGTCCATCCAGTCCCTCAGCGGTGAAAGCGTACCGTTTTAAACGGCAGTCATTTAACAGTAACATTTGGTCAAACAAACGTATGTAATCATCAGCTGTTCTGTAATTGATATTTATTTCATATACAGTTTGGAAGTTGACGAGTAGACAGCGGATTTTATGCATGTGTAATTTGAAACAGTGAAAACATTAGAAGAATTTAAAAATACTGTTACATTATTTTTAATCTATTAAACATATTAAGAAAGAAAATAAATTTTTATTTCACATAAAGATCCACTGTGTATTGATGAGACGAGTTTGAATTAATAACAAACCTGTTCTTCGCTGATCGGTCCAAAAAATCGCGCCTTCTGATGTCTATGATGTCATCCATCGTTATACCACACTTCTTCAGCTCCAACCACGAAGACAAATTCGTGATATCTTTTTCTTTTACTTTGTCCTTGTCTCTTTCTTTCTCTTTCTTATCTCTGACTTCTGAACTTTTCTCTTTTGAGAGGCTTCTCTTTTCTCTAACGCTTTCCCGTTTTTCTTTCGTCCCTTTCTTCTCTTTCACATCCTCCCACCTATCTTTATCGTCATCTTTCCTGTCTCTCTCATCCTCTCTTCTATCCCGGCTTTCTTCGTATTTGCTTATATCGTCTCCTTTATTTCTATCGTCCTTTTTACCTTTCTCTTTCCTACGCTGATCTCTGTCCTTGTAATATCGTTCTCTACCGCTATTGTAATCTTTTGATTCTCGGTTTCTACTTCGATCTTCTCTACCGTATCGTCTCCTTGAGAAAAACAGATATTACCAATTCACAAGAAAATGCAACTAAAACTAATGCTGTCGATTTCGTACCTTTCAGAATATTTGTTCTCCATCGATGATTTCGAACTGCTTTTACGAGACACATTGTCATCCTGTTTATTTCTATCTCTTATGCTCTTTACACTTTCTAATAAATTCTGTCCATTTCTATTTACAAAATTCTCTTCTTCTAAACTAGCTGTAAAATAAAGTGATTATGGCCTATATGCCTATGCTAAAACAGAGTTTCAAACTATGTTCAATTATGTACCTGCAGCCATAGCTTCTGCTAATAGCATTTTACTTTTAGACTCTTCTCTTCTAATTTCTTCGATAGCCAATATCTTTTCCTCTGTACATACAATAATATAAATGAATTATTAAGGAGCATACGCAATACTTCTCAATTAATCACGTTGCCTCCTTAACTAACAATAAATATAGTGGAAAGGCATTGATCTACAAATGTAAAAAAATATATGTATAGTTCAATTTGTTAAACTGTACCTGTTTTCTTCTTTGATTTACCACTGCCTGAATATCGACTATGGAACTGTTGTACAGAATCAGAGTCAACGCTTAAACTTGTGCTAGAATCATTTTGCAAAGATTTCTCGTCGCCTGATTTAGTCTTAGATGCTTTAGCAGAGTGTGCTTGAAGTAATGAAGACTTATTCGGAACCTTTGGCAGCACATTGAACTTATTGACGAATGCCATCAATCTTTTCTTGGCTTGCACTTTTCCTAGTACAGGCTTGAGCAGTCTGGGGCTTTCCAATCTGGGCATATCTCCATCGCTGGTTTGGCCTTTTGTGCTTTCTGGTGTTTCAGGCATTTGTATATCGAGCAACGATATTGGAATGTCTGGCGTTGGTTCCTCTGGAGCATAGACATCTTCTGACTGTGACATTATGTCAACAGCCTTCTTTTCTGACTCTTCTATGTACAAAAACACAATACAATCAAGATACCGATATCGATACGTCAACAGTGCTAGACAAGGCAGACAAAAACTTTACCTTGAAGAGAATCGACCATGTCTGTTTCTGTCATTGACAAATTATTATTTTATCATGCATACACTGATCATGTCAAGTAACTATTATATACGTACAAAAGTTTTATTTCTCATGCTCAATAAACATCGGACTCTACAAAACAGAATGTGTATCATTTACCAGTTTCTAATGTTTCTTAAGAAATCTTCATACTATCTACTTCTCTTTAAGCCTTATGTACAAAATATTTCACGGAAAAAGAACAACTCACTTTCATAAATAATGTGAATGCACCTCAGATGCAACACTCAATGTTCACGCATTTACACACACGCGACCGCGCGCGCGCGCAAACACACGCACACATACACTCACGTACGATGTTAGGACAGTTACACAGGCTACACGATCATTGATTAGAAAAATTTCTGCAACGAATAACCGAATTAGACATTGATTTCGATATCGATTTGGTTGATAAACGAAAGATTAGAAAACGAACATCAAACGAACATTAAACGAACATCAAATGACTCCGATCTTCGGAATATGCTTTCTGCCAGAAAAGAGCGAATTAAAGAAGAATCGAAAAATTTTCAATCTTTTCGAGTACCTCACACAATCAAGGGAAAGACATTCGTTGTTAGTAGAATTTCGTTAAAATGTCAATATTCGATGAAATTGAATGGAACTGATAATATTAAGAAGAATCGAAAGAGGCAGTGTAACGTTATACTGTGTTTTGGTGACTTACTACGTATTGAGTACTAAGTGACTGACGAATACATGTTGTCCGTGATAAGAACAACGATATATCTCGCGTGTCACGGTCAGAATCCTTTAGCCACGCGAATCTTTTCAATTCCACTTCTATGTTCCCGAACACAGTCAAGTCAAACGGAACCACTACGTGAAAAGCGTCAGACATTTTAGTCAAACCGCAGGCCGGCAACTATAGACACTGGTGCATCCGGCCCGAACATGGTTACCAATAGAGGGAGGTTAAACGTCACAGATCGTTCTTACTGATCTTACAGAAGCGAAACCTTTCAACAGTTTTCGGTAACCAATTTCCACACCTCAAAACTCCATATTGAGGTGCGCATGCTCACGCAAGTTTGTACATACGTACAAGTATTATTATAAAAAGTTATGACAAAAATGATAATAATATATTCTTGAAAAAAGATACCAATATAGTCTCACTATATTTTTGTATTGTTACTCGATAATATCAATATTAAATGGCAAAGTAACAATAAGTTTTTTGTTCAATTTTATTGTTTTTGATCGAATATTATACAATTTCATGTTAAACCATTCATTAATCTAATTCAACAGATTGCACATATCAAACCATTTTACATCTTTGTATAAAAAGTTTAATATAGCTTTATATGATATTAAAAAATATAATTTTCAAATTGTACAGAATTGTATGAAATTAAATTTACAAACTTTGAATGAAGTGATTGCATGGCGTTACATGCAAACAAACTATAATATAAGTGAAATTCATCTGCGGTGTAAATGTATATTTGTCACACGAAATACATACTATCTTCCTGATCTAACATTTATTATAATCTTACAGTTTTCTATAGTTGCTATAATTTGAATAACTGCAATGATTGGTTTCCTTGTTTAACCAATAGTTTTTAACTGATTTACCAAAACATAGTCTATTTCAAGTGTTCATGCGTGTTGAATGAGAACTCATTTACATTAGACAATTAATGTAAGAATTAATCTAATTCCGTTTCCGAAGGATCGCCGCCCATGGCTTTCCAAAAAGCAGTGACTAATTGTTCTGCTGCTATTCGCCTCTGACTTGTTGGCAGTGATGCTGCATGCTCTTTCATAGCCATTAATTGACTAAACAATTCACCAAAATCCGCGTTTTCTTCTCCCATAATTCCATCTAAAAGAAAAAACTGATTATCAGCTGGACTAAAATTATTTGAATGGATCTATTTTCCACTGACCTAACACATTCTCCATTGGTAATCTTTCTTTCGAATCTTGAGGGAGTTTAATATTCTCAAACTGCTCTTCTACTTGGACCAAGTCGCAGTCTGTTTCTTCGGTACTGGATGGTTTACCTGAAAAAAAGTTAAGTTATAAATTAACAAGTAATACGCTTTTAATCTACAATCAAGAATAAAAAGTATAGAAAACCTTTGAGTCTCATTTGAGGCCACATATGAGCATGTAAAGCTTCAATTATTCTCTCGATGCCATGTTTATTGTGATCTAAATCAGATTCTGCTGTATCTATATCTGGTGTGTTTAATTCGATCAATTCGAATTTTTTCTTTAGGCACCATTTTGTCACTGTAATACGTATGATTTGTTGTTAGTCTTTGCTAACATAACAGTGCTTGTATTGCATGTAAAATGTTACATATTTCACCTTTGTTTCTTACACGATCGTCTGTTATAAAATTGCAACAAAACAGCAGTACTCCTGTGTCTGCTAAAGTATTGATTAAAGGCAACCATTGTTTTAAATTCTCGTCTGCATCTTCCTAAGAAAATCAATGTTGAATATCATCCGTTCCTTCGAAAGCTCGTTTTATGAATCAAAATTCTTACTGCCTGTGGATCGTGGTACACAACAAGAGCTTGTATGTCCTCGAGTGAAATCAATGGAGTTGGATTTTCTGTTACACAGACTATCACTCTTACATCGTAATATTTGTTGTCAATATCCCACAAATAGTATATGTAATCTGGATCCAATTGGTTAAACAATTTCTGGCCTCCCATCTCTATAAAACGTACAATTGAGTAACGATTAAAACAATATATAATGAGGACAGTAATCGCGTATGGTCTATGTAAAATCAAAACAGAATAGTGAAATCTAAACTTACTGATAACTATATCATGACCAACTCCTTCTCCCTTCGCCGTGCTCACAATTAGTAATCGTGGCCAATCGTGGCTCATTATTCCAAAGAAATCTATTTACAATTGCAGAAGTGAATAATCTATAAATTAAATCGAAAGGTTCAACAGAATTTGTTTACTGTTTATCGTGTTAGGTTATATTTACATCGAACAGTCGCTGCAAACACGTTCTATGTATATACTACGTGGAAATGAATTAGTTTCATTCAATATATAGCGATATTTATTATTTCTTCTACGCAATAAAGCAAGGATCATACCATTTTGAAAATGGTCGTGATTTTGTATTTCATGACACTCTGTAATGGACGATTTATAGAGACTAACTTTTTTATTGCCTTGGCTATTAAAACAACTAGCAGCTCTGCAACTATGGACTACGGTAAATTTGATCAATTTATTTCCAATAAATTCGTTCTATCAATGTCATCGTGTTTAATTATATAATTCCATAAAAGAAATATGGTTGATGATTAAACTAGAGATAGTTCCAAAGAAATGTAAATCAATTAATCAGGAAAGATAAAATGGGAACAGCATATAAAGGAGTGCACACATACCACACACACAACCATTATGCATACATACATATACAGGGTGGTCCACGCAACTTGCACACCTCTACAACTTCCAAAGTATGCGTTGTACAAAAAAGTTTTATATACAAAAGTTAGACAATATCAAGTTAGCGATTCAACCTTATCACAGATTTCCTCAATTTGATATTACGCAAAGAAAATTTTCGAGAAATAAAGTGAAGTTACTCGTTAATTATTAGGTTTAAGGGTAATGGAGGTCATTACTTTTTTACTCAGAATTCGACATTCTTCCATATTTTGGTATAAAAGTTGACCTTTAATTCTCCGAAACGCTTTTACCTATAAAAAGAAATAAAAATACTAAATAATGTACTCTTTCAAATCATGCAACTTTTGTATACAAAACTTTTTTGTACAAAGAATACTTTGGTAATTATAGAGGTGAGCAAGTTGCGTAACTATCCTGTATATATACATATATACACCCAAAACGTTTGTGTAAACATATATTGATTATTAGATCATAGTAATACATAAACTCACAAGTACATATGGAATCGTAAAATATGAAAACGCGGTACGGGAGAGTACATTTTCTCCTTTTTACTTATAGAATTCATGTTCGGATTCGCTCTTTTTGATGTTATTCTTGTAACCTTTCTCAAAATCTTTCGCTAAAACTATGTAACGGTTTTCGCGAACTGCGTGCATTCCCGCTTCCTGACAAATCGCGTTTATATCGGCGCCAGAGATTCTATCCGGTCGAGCGACATAATCTTCTAAATCCACTTCCTCGCTCAAATTCATTTTCGTGGTAATCGTTGAGAAGATCAAACGCTTTTGTCGACGGTCGGGTACAGGAAACTCGATCTTCCTGTCTAATCTGCCTGGACGTAGCAAAGCAGGATCCAATGTATCCGCTCTGCAAAATCGAAAGATGAATTGTTAATATTAAACTTTTACATGATATATTTGTTCGAATATTTACTACCAGGAGTAGTAAATAGTAAAAAGACAGCTTTGCAGACTAAACATTAAAGCTTCACCTGTTTGTAGCCATTATAACTTTGACATTAGTCGTCTGATCGAAACCATCCATTTGATTAAGCAGCTCCAAGAGGATACGCTGTACTTCACGATCGGCTCCCGTCTGAGCATCGAATCTTTTCGTGGCTATAGCATCGATTTCATCGATGAAAATGATAGCTGGTGAATTTTCCTTAGCTAAACGGAAGACGTCTCTAACCATCCTAGGCCCTTCGCCCAAATACTTCTGTACAAACTCGGATCCTACTACGCGAATAAATGCCGCTAAAAACAGAAATCAATAAAATTAATGTTTGTATTATAATTTACATATGTGTGAAAGATGTATAGAATTACGATTATAGTTTCTACCTGTAGTGTGCCTAGCCACAGCCTTTGCAAGCATAGTCTTACCACACCCTGGTGGACCGTACATGAGTACACCTCTGGGTGGGTCAATTCCAATTTGTTTGTATAGTTCGAAGTGAGTAAGAGGTAGTTCTACTGCTTCCCTAATCTCTTGCTTCTGCATATCCATACCTCCAATATCACTGTATTGTATATCGGGCTTTTCGTCTGTACAAAAACAAGGTGTAATTAAAACATTTGATCAGACTAGGGGTATGGGAACCTGATAGTCGGGAACGATCGAGAAGGCATTGGGTTCTCAAAAATTTTGGGGTTCCTGAGAATATTTGAGAACCCTAATATGCTTGAGAATCTCGAAAATTCTTGAGGACCTGTCACGACTCAGAATAAAATTCTTGATCTGTCCTACTCCAATATTTTCAGGTTCTTGCACACCTCTAGATCAGACCTTTCCTTAATTTCTAATTTAATTTATAAAAGAGTACCTGCTTGTAGCATGGAAATACTCGAGTCAGCTTCTGGAGGTAAAACATCTACCAAGGCATTGCTGTGCTTGTGAAGTGCAACGCTGGCTGAAGGCTTCAACAACTCTCTGTCGATTGTAGACAAAATACGTACATAATAATTTGAGCCTGTGGTAGAGCCGACTATACCAGTATTTTGATCTACAGCCTCTAAGAACTGTCCGATCACTAAAGGTACACTTTGTATGCGCTTTACTTCCTCTTGGGCATGTAAATATTCCTTCTTCAAGTTGCGCTGTTCATCCTTGATGTATTCTTCTTGAACTTCGAGGAATTCCAACATTCTTTGTAATTTCTGTTAAAATCCCCTAAATTCTCATTAATGGTAAATTTAGCAAAAATGAAATACTGATATTCTTTACCTTATACTTTGTATAAAGATCTTCGATGTCCAGTTCGTCACCGCCACCAGTATAATGCCCAGTTATGGGTTTACAATCCATCTCCGTTATGTCCTATAATTTGAAAACAAATTTCTATTCGCGTCAATGGACGAAGTAGGAAAATACAGTAGACAAAAGCGTACAAATAAATTCGATCGGTAACGAAATTAGGTTAGAGTAAACTTTAAAAATTTCGACAGAAATTTTAAATTCTCCTTCAGAATTACAAGAAAAATTGTGAATAAAGATATACGTACTTTGTCGGGAACAATCACGCTCATTTCCTCCATTATTCCACAATGATTTATACTCGCTAAATTCTAACCGAACATACAAATCAACGAATGACTCGAAGTTTTTGAGCAGATTCACTTCAGTGATAGATATGTGTATGTAGATGTGTCAAGGTGTCTACCATGTCTACCATAAACTTAATAGACTGAAGAATGAAACATAATACAAACGGCTAAAATCTTATTTAACTTATGTTTTTTCTTTTTATTAAACAACTGCTTTAAATGATAACTATTAATTGATATTAATGTACGTATTTATACATATGTTTGAAAAAATTATCATTTGTTCATCAAAAGAGGAATATTTACGATAATCTTGAGCTGTGATGATTGCGTTTTTTTAGATTTAAGCAATTTTATACTAAATAAATTATTCGCGTAATATATAATCAAATTTTGATAATTGAATTTTAATCGACCATTTAGTGAAGAAAAGAATTCCCTATCCTATAAGATTGTAGTTTTTAGTGATTTTTAGATAATCCTAAATAAACATTGTTTTGTGCGATCTACATCAAGTTATGTGATTTCTGGTTTTATGTTCACAAGGGCTTTCGGCCGGGAAAGACCTGTAATTTGGATTGTGTATGTAAGCAATTTAATTCTTTAATAATATTGCGATTACAGGATATCAAAATAGAATAAATGATCGTGATTATAACGTCACGTACATGCTCAGTGTATGATTCTGGAAAGATCTCATAAAATTTATATTGGACACGAATTTACAGGTGTTTCAAGAATAAACGAAAACAATATTTCTAATAATAATAGTTCCGCAAATTTGTGAGTAACAATGGTGATGGAAGAGCAGCAGACAGACATGGAGCTTGATTCAGAAAGAGTTCCTGTTCCTCAAGTACAGAAGGCGGTAGAAGATTCACACGTAGAGCCAGTAAACAATGTGACAAGCGGTTCACGAGGAAAGCCTAGGCTTAGAAAGAAAGCACTGCATGCTGCAATACTGAAACAAATGGAATTCTACTTCAGTGATGCGAATTTAAGCAAAGATCGGTTCTTAAGTGGTTTGATTAAAAACGATCCGTGTAAGCATTATAGAAGTCACGCATTCACTTATACTCTGTTCATGTTTCTTAATATTTGTTTTATATCTTTTAGATGTTGATCTCAATGTTTTCATCAGATTTAATAAAATACGAGAATTAACTACTGATATAAATAGAATAAATAAAGCAATACAATCCTCTACGATATTATCTACGTCTGAAGATGGAACAAAAGTTTGTCGTGCAACACCAATAGTGATGAAGGAAAATACAGATGAGTGTACAGTTTACGTACAAAATTTACCACCGGATGCGGATCATGAAATGTTGAGTGCAATATTTGCCCAATACGGTTCAGTAGAATATGTTTCGGTTCCAAAATACAAACAAACCAAAAAGATAAAGGGATTTGCGTTTGTGGAGTTCGATACACCAGAAAGTGCTGCTAAGTGTCTGAAGGTATGAGAAACCAACTTCAATGACTCAGTTTGTTAGTATCGACTCTAATCACGTGTTATCCATTATGTATTTTTTCAGGCTTTCCAGAAGAAAGGTTGTGTTTTACCATCATACTCAGCTCCCGATAAACTCTTAAGTATTACAACCTTTGATGATGCTGAGAAAGATGTAACAATGCAGGGAAAGCAAACCAAATCGAATGAAAACAAAAGATGTTTAGAGGATGATATTAGCATGGATGAATCAGAATCTGGTGAAGCTGGTAAAGATAAAACACTCGAAAATAATGATGGAAATGAAACACTGCATTGCAGTCTCGAGCTTCAAGAAAACAAAGATCAGAAGAAAGTGAGAAAAAGGAAACATCAAAATACAGAATCATCGGAAGCAGTTGAAGCTGAAAATGAGACAGATACTGAAGTCACAAAAGCTAAGAAAAAAGTCAAACACTCTACTGATGTGCGGTCTGATGAAATAGAACAAAATAATGAATCACATAATGATGTTCCTGTGGATAATCTATCAAAGAAATCAAGCAAACGTAAGAAGAGTATGTCCATAAGTAAAGAACTCGATAGTTCCACTGAAAATGAGCAAGTTGCAACCGAAGACAGTATGATTGCTACTGCGGACGAACAAGAAGATATCAATGAGAAAAAGAAGAAAAGGAAACGTAAGAGGCGTAGTAAAACGGAGGACGTTAGCATGAGCATGGGACTGCAGGTGATGGCTAAGAAAGAGTGGAAACATCTTAGAAATAAATACCTAGAATTGCAGAGAAGCAAAATGAAGCAGTTGAAGCAGCATCTCAGAAAAACCAGATGGAATCAGTGGTCTAATTATGAGAAAAATAAACCAGAAAAAGAGGAAGCTAATGAAAAAGATAAGATTAATAAGCAGGAAAATACCACTACTCCATGCCGTTTCTCATTTACCCCAGGAGTTATAGTTAAAGTTGAAATGGACAAACCGTGTTCAGATCCGAAAGGATTAAAGGTACTTTATAACTGATAATTAACACTTTATCTACCGGAACGTAGATTTAAACTTAAACGTAGTAATCTCAAAAGAGATGATTAATTTACGTTACTTGGAGGAAATTGTTGGTTCAAGATTGAAATTGCTATTGGTATAAAAGGATCCATTAAAAATTCCTTCGATCATAAACTTTCCAAAATTATGGAATAATGGTCGGTAGATAACGTGTTAACACTAGAACGATCAGAGCAGTCAAAATTACTGGTTCCTAATTTTTTCTTTTACTATTACTGAAATTGTAAAAATGTTTTTATCGGAAAGTTTTTAATGAACCTCTTCATTGAAGCTTATGTTACAATAAAAGTTGCATGAAGTTTGAATGGGCAGTGTTAAGGTTCTAGTGTTAAGGTATATAAGTCGAATTAGTAAACGAATGGTCTCATTACAATCATCTATTCTTTCAGATGGAACTAAAAGGCAATAATACGGTAAAATATATAGACGTATCAGAGGGTTCTTTCATTGCTTTTGTGAGGTGCGATACGACTGAAGGGGCTCGCACGTTCGCACAAAAATCTGATGAAGAGCGGAATATGACGATACTCGAAGGTTTACTACGAAGGAATTATTTTACATATAGCTTAGCGCTGATATATAAATCTCATGTTATCTTTTTACAGGTAAAGAAGAACAGGAGTATTGGGACAAAATTTCACGTGATAGAGAAGAGAAACTGAGTAAAAAGATTCGACCTAAACAGAGGGGAAGAACTAAACTGTTGAAAAAGGCAGAGAAGGAACTCGGGAAGCATATAAAATTTGACGAGGTGTAATAACGGTGATAAAGTTCTCTTGTGAAATTTGTTTAATACTTGTATATAAAACATACGTTTTCATATAATGTATTGATTGTGAAAGTAGGAGTCACATACATTGTTTAACAAAATGTTGAACATAAATTTATTATTCTATTTCAGTTGCATTCCTCTCCAAAACTTCAAATTTATGAACATATCTGTCTCTTGCGTGAAATTAACATATTCTTATCTTTCAATAGTTCTTTGCATAAAAATTCATTGTAAAACTTTTTATTTGTCTACCATCTTCCTCTTCCACGACCCCTGCCAGAGTCGTTACGTCCAAACCCGCCTCCACCACGGCCTCTGAAACCACCGCCGCCACCACCACCTCTATTGCCAAAACCACCGCGTCCGAAGGAGGGTCTACCACCGCCTCTACCTCCACGTCCACCACCACCTCCTCTCTTCATTCCACGACCAGCGCCGCCACCTCTCTTTTCTCCAGGAGCTTTAGGCAAAAACCTTTGTAAAGGTAGCAATTTTGCCGGATCTATGAACAACTGAAATGAAACAGAAAACTTATTAGTCAATTTATTGATAAGAGCTTAACTTACATGTAGGGTTACCAAACGAAGTTTATACTCTGATAAATATTTCCCCATCTACCACTAAATGTGGCTAGATTCTCCTCTGGGAACTCTGCACAAGGAGAATATGTGAAGTCACATTAAGCTCAACTACAAATGCTGGTATCTGCTAGATAACTGCTGCCACATACACTCTTCGTGCAGAGTTTCTCTAGAGTAGAAATCTGATGGTAGAGAGAGAAGCTTAAAAACTTTATCTGGCAACTCTGCTTAAGAAATCTATTACAAACCTTTGTGTCCTTTTGAAAGCTACTTGCTCTTATGTTTTCTGACAATTTTATAGACACGTAGTAGTCTCTAATATTACCAAATATTTCGTCTATTTTACCAATTTGCTGTTTATTTTCTGTATATATAGGAGCATTAAAGAAGGGTACTTGTTCTATGTCTACTTTAGCAACAAGATCGTCTTGAACCGTCCATGTAAAGTGGCATAGTGGAGTGACTTCCTCTGGTGGACCCTGGTCATAGCTGTTACATAAGAAGCAATGTTAGACTTCGTTAATTATAAATATAATTAGATTACTTACTTTCTTCCACCACCTCCACCACGTCCTCCTCTGAAGCCACCGCCTCCACCACGTCCTCTAAAGCCACCACCTCCACCTCCTCTGCCGAATCCGCCACCTCCACGTCCTCGGAATGACATTTTCTTAGTTAATAATCACTAAAAACAATAAATACGATTTATTGTTATGCTCGGTGCCGCGTTGCCGACTCATATAGACACAGTACAGACCACGTGCCTAACCTACAAAAATTTACTCTACCAGATGAACTTACTACAATGATCACATTCCGTGCGCGAAACTCTATGGGATTCTCCCGCCCTCGATGAGCCCGAACCTGCCGACGCGTCCGCGAGATGGCCATGAACCGCAAGAGCCTTCTCGCAAGATGAAATACACGGCGCCGTTAGCGCTGTGGCCTGAGCTCTAGTCTGTCGCCGTCGGTTCGCCTATTTTCTTACGATTACGCAGAAATTTTCATTATTTGTTTTAGTGATTTCATGAAATGACACATTTAATTCTGAGATTCTACCGTTACCGTAGATTGTATTAAAATGCGATACTATAAATTAGTGGTATTTTACTCATATAGGGTCAAACATGATGCACACGATTCTCGAGGTCATTTGAAGTAAACTTTTTCCTTTGCGAAAATGTTCTCCGCGGAGTTATCAACGAAAAACACTGATTAATCAGAGCGCGGTTATAGCGGACGGATTGCAGCACGGCCAACACCAGCACCACGCTCAACTGTAGCTGCGCTCTAATTGGTCCGTGTATCTTGTTAATAATTCCTTAACAAAACCGTGGAGAACATTTACGCAAAGGAAAAAATTACTTCTAATGATCTCAGGGATCACCCATCCATTCTGGCGTTATTTGGAATTCGCTGCTAATGATGCAGGTTCTGGTCCAGGCTAAAAATTAGACTAAGGGGCAGCACTATACCGGAGACCCTAAAATCCCGGGCGTGAGCACTCTCACTTTCTCTCTGATACTAGTTCATGTACGTCACCAATGTATATAGGCAGGTGCACGTGAGACGACCGTCTGCTAGACAGGTCAGCCGCTAGCTGCACGAGAACGACGACGTTCCTTGAACATTGTCCCGGCTCGGTTTTTAAAGTCTCGCCAACCTTGTCAGTTCCGCGTGATTATGTTACATAGATTCGTGGCGGTCGAGGATAGGCACTATGTTCACGGTATTTCGCACGCTACTGGTACTCACGCATTTTCTCTACGACTTAATTATCGTGGTTTATAATTGCTGTGTTTTACTTCACCATAAATGTATCGAGATTTGGTATGGTGAGAACTCGAGGACAGAAGTGGAGTGGTTAGTGCGCGCCGCGAGCAAAACGAAAAAGTTGCCGCGACACATTCTGATTATTTTCGGCGCGAAGCAGGACACTACATTAGATTGCGTGCGAATAATCGGCTGGTGCATCACCCTCGGTATACCCTATGTCAGCTTCTTTGACATCAATGGTAAACCTCGTCTCTTCTCATTTATTCATTGGAACGTGTACCCTTAAACCCGGCCGAGCTTTGTTTTCAAATATTTTTGTGTTTTACAGCGTGTATTTCAAGTTTATGAAACGAGCAAGAATTGTTATTAATGTATCTATGTTACGTAGGTTTTGTATTGTAATGTGCTTCCTTTCTCAGTCATTGCATTAGCTGTTCAATCACGAAGACACTGCTTGCTTTACTGGAGGCTAGAAAGCCATTGGGTTAAGATATATTTGAAGAACTACAAACGAAGATGTGGAGAGCTCTCATTGGATATTCGATGTACATTCATTGTTAATATGTTTTAGAATTTCATTTGTGAAAACCGACACTATGAATTGCTTCTAATAGTGTTTGTTTGAAATAATGACTCATGTAGATTCTTAATCTTGGAACATGTATGCTTCATTCATGTTGTGTATGAAGTTGTTTCTGTTTATTATCTATAGGTATTTTGTAACATTATTTAAGTTATTGAGTCAGTATTACTTATTTTTTTCATGGAAAAACTATAAATTTAAATATGTATAAATTTGTATGGTGCATATCAGAGAATATTATATTATCTAACCGCTATAAAGATAAGGTAGAAAAATACACGTTGCTAAATATGTATAGATATATTAAGGATATAGTATTTCATATATTTGGTATTACCTAAAAATTGTATAAAATAAATTAATATTATTCCATTTTTAATTGTTATCTTAATTATTCTCTATCTGGAATTGCATGATGTAATGTTACACAAGTGTTCTATTACATAGAACGCAAACAAACAGAACGCTCACATATGCTGTGTGTTATCATTCAGATTACTATTAGCGTAATGTATACATAATCTGAAGGTCAGCATTTCGTATAATAGGACATAATTATTCAAATTTAAGTAAAGAATCGTAGACTACATTGTTATATTGAAAGAAGTAAATTGTGCAAACAGTCTATAGAATTATTAATGAATTCCTATTTCATATAATTACTGTATGTATTATAGGTTTCCTAGTGAGGAATGAGAGCTTTCTGAAACATGAGATCGCAAAGAGAAGACCTGATTTAGTGGATCATATCTGTTGGAGCAAACCGAAAACAGTATTTACACAAAATGGAGTGACTGGTAATGTACAATCTTAAATATAGTCTTCTAAAAAATCTTCATGTAACAATTATATCATTGATTATTGTTTTTCACGTGCAGATTCCAAACTGAAGACAAGAGTATCTTTGTTAAGTGCTTTGGATGGGAAAGAAGAAATAGTTACATTAACGAAGAGTTTGGCTGAAGCAGTTCTCACAGGGACAATTAAATCCGATGAGATAGATGCTGATCTCCTTAACGAGAAATTGAATTCCCGGGGAATACCTGATCCCGATTTAGGAGTAATCTATGGCCGCCTTTGTTCTACGTACGGAGGTTTGCCATGGCAGACGCGAGTAACGGAATTTTTGTAAGTTTAACCAATTCAATGAAATTCATGAGGCGAAAACTTTTGGATTTGTCAACAGATTGTTAAACGCTATTCTCTAATCATTTTCAGTACGTTACCTCTCCACGGTAGCCTATCAGCCAAGGACTTCACGTATTTGCTGGAGAAGTACAATAAATGCGAGCAACGATATGGGAAATAACTGGAATTGTTATTCTTATTTGTGTAAAGTTTTTGTATTCCAAACAAATGAAAAAAGAAAGAATATGAAAAAGAAAATGAAACAAGAAATAGATATTTAAGAAGACTTACAAAGACTGAATTTAAAACAATTTACAGATACTATTTTATAAGTGGTTGCGTGCCAGTGAAATAATAACAGAGGGACGTGGTGCTTGCGCGGCATGTGTAATGCTTGCAAGCCAAATTGAAACGAGTGTCTGTAAACAGGAACTTACCTAGGCTTAACTTCAAGACATTCGCACGAGCATCGAGAGAAGAGGATTTCCACCGAACACCGCGAGAACGGACTAATTTAATTTAGAACAAATTATCTTACCATAAAATGTAAAGATATAGGAAAGAGGGGGATAGTCACAGACAGAAGCGTGATGTTTCTATTTTCTTCTTGATACCACCAGGCTCTTTGTTATTTAATTTTGCGTAAACGAGAAATACCTCTAGAGGGTACAGAAAGAAAATTTATTTGACGAACAAAATGTTTGCGTTCAACATCAGAAGTACAAATTTCATATTTTTGAACGTCTAGGATAAATCTCGGTAACACTCTTGTAGATTTTTAACAGATGGTATCATTTTCCTCGTACGTTTTTATATATATGTATACACATACACACACAGACAGAAAGAGAGAGAGAGAGCGAGAGAGAGAGAGAAAGAGACAGCCTGAAGAAGAAACATTAGAAAAGCCGATGCTCCTGTGCACGAATCCATCTGCTTCGCGAAAGAGACTCGGAAGAAAATTGCTGCATTTAATGTTAAACATTGTCAGCGACAACACCGACATTCCGTGTACATAATAGTTTATCCGCGAGACCTCCGTGCACGTGGATATTTTAATATTGAAATGAAAAGCGTGTTTTCGTTTGATCTTGGTGATATTTTCTTGGGAAGAAGCGCCTGTCGAGTCTGATATTTCTGAACACGTAAATACAATTCTCTATTGCAGAAACGCTGTGTTCGGGCTTTATTCTACAACCCGCATACGTTCTACGATTTTTATTCACATCAAGCTTTTCACTTAAGATACACAGTTAGGTTTCTAGATTTTCATTTATGCTTCCGAAACACTGAGTTAAACCGAGCAACTATACTGTAAATCACTGTATCTAGTTAAAGGATAAGGAACATTATTACCACGAGCAAAACTATATGAATGTTTAAATAAATTATTTTAAATTATTTTCTTTCCTTCATTCCGCACGAATGTCGATTTATTCCCCGCTCTGACTATTTCAGAAACTGCAGAATTAAAAAAAAAAAGGAAACACCCCTTGAAAGCATTTGCGAATTAAAAAAAAATTTCGAAATTGTATCGATCGAGTCTACGCATAAGAAAAATAAGTTATGCATAAAACTACGTTTAAAGTGTACAAAAATTTAGGTTTTCAAAGGGTGGTTTTACAAAAGAAAGAAAATTCTGAAACTTGGAGATCTCGAATAGGGGGACAGCAATGATCCATGGATCACGGTTTCGAGTATCCAGGACAGGATGTCCAGGACACATCTCAGCCAGTTCATCGGCTTAACACCGGATTATGTACTTTCAGCAATGTCAGTCCGGCTTCGGCGGACACAAAGCATACACAATGGTTGTTGCCGACTTCTGGCGACCAAACATTTTTCAAGATAAGGTATACTATATTGTTCTACTTTTGTGCGACTCTCCTACGCGTATATCGGCCAACAACGGAGATATCGTGAATAAAAGTCGACCTTCGAAGAAATGCGATCACGCATCTCGAGTACCGTTAAAATTTTCTTTAAACCTCAGGCTCTCGTTGTAAATTAGTTCTATGCTTAATGGGCTTGCGTTATTCTTATCTTGGACAAGTACACTACTGTCTCACGCGTTATATACAGTTAGGAGGCCCAAAAAAAGCGATTTTTTAAGAATTTTTCCTGAGAAGAATTTTACATTTATTAATGTAAAAATTTGTACACATATTATGGTAACTTTTAACTGTATTTTATCATTTTTTATTTGTAAAAATAACAATTTTGAAAGCTGCTATAGCAGATTTCCAGGAGCTCCTCTCGCCTTGCGTTGACCACGATATCTTTGGACTGGATCATCTAAAATGAAAAAACCAAACGGATTTCGTTAAAGTAATGTATAATCTTGTAATTAATCGAAGGTTTTTTTCTCACCGATGAATATTTCTTTTTTTATAAACAATCTAAGGCCAAAATTTTTGTGAAAAATCGATTTTTTTTTTTGGAGAAGTCGCCATTTTGTCAAAAAATTTTATTTTGCTTATTCCTTCGATTAATTACAAGATTATACACTACTTTAACGAAATTCGTTTGGTTTTTTCATTTGAGATGATCCAGTCCAAAGATATCGTGGTCACCGCAAGGCGAGAGGAGCTCCTGGAGATCTGTTATAGCAGCTTTCAAAATTGTTATTTTTACAAATAAAAAATGTTAAAATACAGTTTGTTTCATTCTTTTCATAGCAATAAATTTTAAATAAATGAGCTAATGTTACCCAGGGTATTTAAACAAACTATAGTACTCAAGAATGATATGGTTACCTTGTGTGGAACTTCAGAAAATTTTCACAATTATAGAGTGTACGAGCAATAATTCCTGTTTAATTTGTTTGCGTTTGATTTCCATGTAAATAGAGACGACTTGTGTTAATAAGTCGTGTTACCCATTCGGGCACTATTGTGTCCGAATTAAGGAACAAATATACGGTTTTTTTTAATACCGCGGTTTTCGAGGGGGGTGGGGGGACGCCGAAAAATTCATCGTTACATTCCGCGCTTTTCATTTTCGCATAGCTTGTCCGACAAAATTTTGTTTCCCGCCTACTCGTTGTACAGGGGCAAGTGAAATAGGGTGACGAACGACTTCCGGGCTCTTTTATTGCGAGAACAATGCTTGCTGCGAATGGAAAGAGGTTCAAGTGAATACCTCGCGAAATACCGAAAAAAATAATGTTTAATCTCCTTCAGTCGTGATTAGGATATGTTATGTTACTTCTTTGTGCGTTAATTCGTGAACGTTGTAACGGGGTAGAGATTATTTTTCTTGTTAAGGATCCCAGAGGAAATCGAAGTTTGCATTCGAACACCGTGTCGAATTGTGTAGTGTATAAAAATTTTAAACAAAATCGTTCCAAACATGCAGTGTTCGTCGTCTTGCCAATGGGAAATGGGTGACCCAGATTCAATCCTAGAAAACAAGTGTCTCTACCTGTTGCACCTCGTTTCCCATTCACGAAAGACTATACAGGGTACGTCAGACTGTTCTATACTAGACTGATCATCTCGTAAGAATAAACTGCATCGTCGAATAACGTTTTATTTCGTTACGCCCCTGCTTTGCAGAAACTCAAAAACATTGTTCACTTGTTAATTGCTTACCATTCTTGCCTATTGCTTTTCATTTTATACGGCCATTTTGTTCGGAAGAAATTTTTCATTCAGAGAATGACTCTCTGGTTACTGTGTACTACAACTTCAAATAAATAGGTGCATAATTAATTTGACTATTCTTATGAATTTGACTTTTTTTTTAAATTTGATAATTTTTTACATATTGGCGGTCGCTCGAGCTCATCCCCACCGCGACGGGTCACGAATGACTCCGGCATAGCATACGGAGGGTTAAACACCATGTTTATACGAACCAGAAGCCGTTTTTTTCTGCTGAAATAATTAATCTACATGGACGATTGCTGAAACTGATCGATGCGTTTTAGCTTTATCGATCTTGCTTCGGTCAAAGGACAAAGAAATCTACGCAATAAAAACATTTTTTACTTCGTCAAGTAAACTGGAAGGTCGAGCTTTCTGCTCTCAGTTTTTTCTTCTTTTTTCAACGAAATAATCTGCGTGCAATCTATCTGCTCCAAAAGCGCGCTATCTCATCAAGGATTACATATGCGTTTCATCAAATCACCACTGCTAATCCCGCCAAGGGTATCCAAGAGTGTCGACAGGAATTCCAGGAAGTGACAATAGTAAACGAGGTCGGGAGCGTTACGAATGAAAAACAAATACAAAACAAATGATTAAAAACAAACATTGTCGGCTTTCGCGCACTAATATTTATCTAAATCCCGCGGTTCTCCAAAGGGTTCGGAAGTTTCCGTTCTCGGCGTTGTTATTCTTGCTATTGAAAATGACTTATTCTTTAAAAAACGTGATTGCTACTGTATCTCGTTAATCGTTTAAGTCTTATCAGTCTCCCTATTCAAATCAACATTTTTCCTTGAACATTAAATGTTTACTTAACCCATTTGCATCACAAGGAAATATGAAAAGAAGGCCTTTATCACCAAACTTTTTTTTTATTATATTTAAGTTAAAAAATGACTACAAGTAAAAGAACTTCATATTTTAGCATTATAAGAAAATAAATTGAGCGTATATATACGCTCCGGTGATAGAGACCAGAAAAATTAGCGTATATATACGTTAATGATGCAAATGGGTTAATATTCGACGATTTTGCAAGAGAGAAGCTCAGAAACTCTTCTTCAACTACATCTTCGTCTTCAAAGTCGGCTCGAGAAATCACCCATAAAGTCATCGTCGTCTTCATCAACCCGTGTCTAAAAAATCGACGTAGTCCAAAAAATCTCTTATCAACCAGTCTACAAGCTTCAAAGTCTCCAATTGAACTAAAAAGGTTCGATACTTGTTCATCAATGTTTACCCAGGCTCAAGGCCATTGTCATCCACATCGACGCTTGCCTGAAACGTCGATGTAATCCAAAGAATCTCTTATCAATCAGTTTACGAGATTGAAGGTCTGAATGTGAACTTTACCTAGCCTCAAGGCCATCCACTTCTTCATCATGCCTTGCTTGAAAATTGACAGATATCAAGAAATTGCTTAGCCACTGAAGGAAGCTAGAATGTCCATTTGAGTGAGCAAGATCCAAGTAGAGTAAGGGACCCAGTTACTGTGCCTATATTATATTATACTTATTTTTAAAGCATAATATATTAACTGATTTTAACAAAAAAAAATTCAATATATCTTTTTTTAATATTCATTATGTTTTAAAAATTGGCACGCCCACAGTAATTGGGTCCCTTACCCTGGTTGAAACAAGAAAAAGAAATGGATAGGTCTTAGACCGTCAATCTGACCAAGGTCAGTTTGTGTGGGATCTATTGACGAAGGCCGTCATCATCCTCATCAGCGTCTTGCTTGAAAGTCGACACGGATCAAGAAATTGCTTATCCACTGCAGGACACCAGAATGTCCATTTGAGCGAGCATGGATTGAAGTAGTCGCAGCAAGGAAAGATCTTAGACACCGTCAATCTGATCAAGGTCAGTGCGGGATCCGTCAGACGACAGACACCGTCATCGTCATCATCGTTGGTCCAGCGAAAGGTGGACCGATTCCACGAAGTTGTATGTAGATAGTCGAAGGCGAAAGGCGCGCGGCAGGTCGGTTCGTGCCGATGATGATTATTATTCGCCGGGCGGTCATAAATAATAAAGGGGAGATTACGTAGGTCGGTAGCCGGTGGTGTAATTGAATCAAAATAATGTAGAGGTATCGTGTTGTACGCTCGGCCAATCATAACTCAGGTGAGGCTATCCCGTTTCTCTGTCTCTCGGGCCAGAGAGGATGCGGGGATGCGGCGAGGATGCCCCTATATAAAGGGTGTCATCTCTACCCCCGGACACACTCGTTTCCAACCAGCAACAGGCCGCAAGCGTCGCCGACGCCGCGACGTCGTACGCGCGATATCTTGTCCTTCCTTTTTTTTCACCTCTTCTCCTTCCGCCTCCGGGAAAAGCCGCGAGAAGAATTCGAGAGAGCTACACCGGAACACACATAGTCGTCCGCACGCACCCCCGACACTTGTACGACCATGGTGAGTGCTTCGTGACAGCTTTGTGCGGTTATTCTTGATTTCTAATTGTCGTGAGTTTTAATCATTTTTCCTATTCGAAGACATCCGTCGTTGAGTTATATCATTCAGATTCAAAGTCAGCCGGTCGACGATAAAAAATAATAAAAAATAGATTCGAGCAATGTGTTTCCGGTTCTCGATGAACCCACGTTGTCCGTCTCTGTACATCCTTGTGCAATTGCAATTTTTTATGTTGTTTTTCTACCATGAAAATTTATTTTCTCTTTTTAATTTACATGTTGGTTTAAAGTCTCTTTTTATCGTGTCGTTGGGGTAAAATGCAACCCCGACACTTATGACCATGGTGAGTGCTTCGTGGTAGCTTGTGGGGTTGTTCTTCATTTGTAATTTTTGTGAATTTTCATCATTTTTTCGTACGCCTCATGTCGGACAGAAAATCTTCTTCTGTGAGAGAAAACGACGAGAAATAGTTTTGAATCACTGGTTTTTCGTGCAACTGTAATTTTTATGTCGTTTCTCTGCCTTGCAAATTTTTTTTTTCAGTTTTTGTGCTCGTTTAAAATCTCATTTCCTGTTACCACTGGGTAAACACGCACTCCTAACAACACGGTGATCGTTTTCCTCTTTTTTTTTGTGAATTTTTATAGTTTTTTTTTTCAAATTAGAGATTCGCAGTTCAGTTACTGCTCAATTTCAATATCAATCGATCGTCGAAGAAAAACAAAAACGAGTAATTAGCTTTGTTGATTGCTCACTATGTTGTCGCTGGTTTTCCATTCTTCTGCAATTGCAATTATTATGTGGTCTTTTTGCATCGCAAATTTTTTTTCGTCTTTCGTTTGCGCTGCTTTAAAGTTTTCCTTTTTCTTGCCATTGGGCGAAACCTAACACTTGCGATGAGCGCTCCGCGAGATCCTCTGTAAATTTAATTAATTTTCTACCTTTTACATTTGATCCTTTTTAACTTCATAATGAAAAAATGACTTGTTTTTTCTTTAAACTTCCGATATGTAAATGGTGTTTTGCTTTGCAAAATATTGCGCGTTCCTTTTCGCTCTGTATTGAAGTAAAAAGCAATTTGAAGACAGAACCATAGAGTCGGACTTAACGACTGTTTTGTGTTTTTAAGTTCTTCGTCTTTTTATTTCGCTATCTTTGCTATGTTAGGGCCCTGCCTGCTTTTTATGATTGCATTTGCCCCCGACACTTAGAAAGCGAGTGCGTAAGATACGTTTCTTCTCTTCTTTCGTGAACTTTTGTACATCTTTCTTCTTTTTTCTTATCCACCTTTAGCCCTTCTTCGCGCTCCGTGAATATATTCACAATTTCTTTCTATTTGTCCGCGTCGATATTGCTAGACGTATGCAATTGTATACGACTGTAATGCTAACAATAAGAGAAACATTCTGAAAATGTACTAGCACCGCGTTGCAACATGCGAGTCACATATTTGATAATCTTTTTTCGTTTTATATTGATTCGAAATTTCTCTTGTTTTCCGCCATTGAGTACACAGCGATCCTCGACATTTACAATATGGTGAATGCTCGAACGCAAGATACATATTGTGCGTTCAGTTTTTTGCGATCGCTTGCACATCTTTCTCTGGCTAGTGTAAATTTAATTTCTTTTCATCTCATATCAATTTCTCGAGTGTTGTTTGTTTTCATGATTGGACACGCATTTGTTCTATCCTACGCATGGCGAGTGTTCCGTGAGACATCGTGTGTCCTTATTTACTTTCTTTTTTGGTTTACCAATTATCCAATCTTCGTTTTTCATGTTTTCTAATCTCGTTCTGGCACAACAGCGCATTTAGCTTTGACACGAGCATTTCGCTACCGCGAATATTTTTTATCGACACCCTGAATTGCTCTTCTTTTCGAGGAATTAATTCCCGATATTTTTTATGAATGTCGCGGACTATTTATCTATAATTGACTAATTACTATGCACTTTGAAAAATCTACAGTAGAGGGGATTAACGATAAATCGGCTAATGCAATTTTACAATTTCCATTTTCTCAGAATTGTCCTTCAATTTTCTCGTCCACTGTAAAAATGCAATAACAAGGAATGACCATCATACGCGTAGAACGCGTTTCTCATCTTTTCTCACATTGTTTGTAGTACTAATTTCGCCTGGGGTTAAAATTGTTCTGCAAATAGTTTCTCTTTCGACGCAGACGAACGGACGATTAAATAGTACAATTAGTTTAGATTGTTACTGGCGTACAGTTGCTGAAGCGGAGTTAACGCGTTGCTTATTGTTTGTTATAAAACAAAGTACGTATGCGAGAACATTTCGGTAAATTTTTGTGTGCAGCATCGTACGCTATTACAATTATCATTTCAGCCACTGTGAGATTACAAGAAGACACCCGCAGGACACAGTGGCAACGAAAAATTAAATATCAAAGCGTTAACATCTAGCATATTTTGATATTGACTTCTCCTATTTTTTCGCGACAGTACAATGAGCAGATTTGTTATCCCTAAGAACGATTCTTTAAATAACGAGGAGCATTAAGTTCGCGTTAAATTTTATAAAATTTATTTTTTTCTCTTAATTTATTTTATTGTATGGAATTCAGGCACTCTCGGTGCCAACTCTTATAAAATGATCTATTCCAACTGTTCTCTTAAAGGGGCCGAAATAAGTTCATTCATTTAGTACGATCAGAATTGCAAAAAGTCTCAGCAAACGCGATCTTGCTACTTTTATAAAATGATCCATTTCGGTGTCTCAATTAAAAAGAAATAAATTAATTTAATCGCGCCTTGGTGCTTTTAGTGTTTTGTCGATTTTAGCGCTGGACACTTGTGGCATTCAAGGGACGGTTTCACCGAGAGTTCGAATCGATCGCATGTGTTCGATAAACCCGGAAATATCCGGCAGTCGAGAGTAATTCCTTTTGGACTTTGTTGGAATTCGCGTGACCGTGTATCCCATCCGGGATCGAATTAATCGCGTTCCGTTTTCGCAAGTAGTCTCCGCGGACCGATCCGTCCGTGCGTTTCGTCCCGGGCAAACATTTAAAATTCTTCCCGCCTCGCACGGATCTCTTTTTGCAAGTTCGTCCAAAGAAGTTGCCATCAAGACGCCACGCAAGACGGCCAACGGGCAGGTGTCGCTCGAACGCAATTTGCGAAGTCAATTTTTCACTCTAATTCCGTGAATTGCATATCACATTTTCACGATGCACCATCTCCGAAAGAAGAGTTTCGATCAAAACTGTTAACGCGAATTATTTGCAATATCTGCAAAAATATTCTCAAATATTCTCGAACAATTGTTCAACAGATTTGATACATGAAACCTGATCAAGGAAAAAAATTTAGGGAAGCCTGACAAAATTTCGTACCCTCTCCGGAACATAAAACAATTGTTTCCTGCTTCTTGTCTCTGTAGATTTGTGTATAAAAATATTTGCACATAGGACGTTTGAGCGAACTGGTCAGAATAACGTTTGTTTGTTTGTCAACAGAGTTTTCCGCAGCACGTTTCACGACGGAAGGAGAATGTTCGACGTAAATAAATAATAATAACGGGCCGCGTCCGTTCGTCAACCGTTCACGGTTTATTCTTCGTCATTAATGTGTTGTTTTGCCAGGGCCGGTCATAAACATGTACGTTTTTAACGGAAACCTACGGTCGGCAAGTTCGTAGGCGACGCCATTATGGAGGAGGGTGACCCTGGGTTCATTAAAGTAACGCAAGCCAACGTATATTAATCTTGCTCGGTATAACACGGGGTATTACTAAACATCTTGTTAAGACAGCTAATAACAGACCGATATTATTTATCGCGGGGCATACTGTGTCTCTTCGTTGCAACCGATAATCTCGCAGCATCTTCCACACCCAGGTCCTCCGCTCGCCTAACCTTGGGGCTCTTGCGAAGAAACACTTGTGCGTCACCGGTTGTACGGGGTGCACGATCGATCATTGTCGTTTATCATTCACCCTTTACATCATTATACCAGCTAACTCTCTTTAGATTAATTTAATCGAAAGGTAAGCCCTCCTTATTAGATTTTGAAAGTTAATACTTTCTCTCGACGTTATCTTTACCTGTTGACATGACTTGTTTCAGGATTTTCATTTTACAATTTTTGATGTGATTGAAGTCCTTCTGTGAAACATTAGGCGAGTTAACTGTCGTCTAGAATAATCTAATGCAAAAGCGAGCCGCCCCTCTTTTTGATATACTTTGCAAGTCAATATTTTCTCTCGACGTTATCTTTACCTGTTGACATGACTGGTTTCAGGATTTTCATTTTACAATTTTTGATGTGATTGAAGTTCTTCTGTGAAATATTAAGCGAGTTAACTATGATTCTATCCCTACTTAATACTTCGCCTACTGGAACCTCTTCTTTGAGACTTTTTTCGCAAAAATAAATAATTCGATCGTACCATCAGACTATGAAAGGACATTGTTAGATTATACTATTTAGAGAGACTTGTTGGTTCACAATTGAAATATCAATTGAAAGCCAAGAATGCTGTTAGCCGCTTGGAAAAATGTTAGCTTCGAGCAAAACGCCAGTTTAGACAATGAGAATTTTGTCTAGATGAAAACAAGGAAATATTCATTGTCCCTCGTTCGATATTATTTATATCTCTTACTTAGCGCGTCAGAGTTAATAGACTTTTCGAGGACTGCAGCGAAATCGTTAGTCTCCTCTCCTCGAGGAGTAAATCGCAGCGTTTCACAGGTACAACAGGTGTTCGCATTGTTCTCTTTCCGGAGGCGCACAACAGACTTCGTTCCGCTTCCAGATCAAACTCCGATATAACTTCCGAACGGTTCGATATGTACTCTCTTTATTCGCTCTCTGAACGGATAAACATCGAGCGAAAAATAGACCGAAGGGAATCGCTCAAAATTACTGTCGGGGCCATTGTTCGATTATGATACTTCGCATCTTGATAACTGCCCGCCTATTGTACTTTCAGCTCAATGGAAAGTTGTCTCTGTATTCTTGGAACTTACATAATAATGATGCTACCTGCTCGTGCACCGGGTTACGCGAACAACAATTTCTTTTCTGTTCGCTGTACGTGAACTTAGGCTAAATCGTACATTTCTCATGCTCCCACTTTCTTTCATCTTTGAGTGTTTATTTATTCACTTATTCTTCCGTGACGCTGCGATCAGAATTATTCTTCGTTGTTATAGCATATTAAACGTTTCAAGCTTTCATAATTGACTGAAAACCATAATTTCTTAACCCTCGGACTCCTGCGAATTCTAGGCCAATGCCGGGGTCGTTTATGACCCACGCCGATATTTCACTACAGTTTTCTTTCGATATAAGGCGCTCGGGGGACCGGCTTTCGTTGTATTTCGAACGAAGAAGGAGAGGGGATATATATTTTCTTATTTCGAAGTAAAAAGCATCGACTTATATCGGAAGAAAATTATACATATTGACGGTCGCTTATCCCCACCGCTACGGGTCACGAATTACTCTGACATAGCATACGGAGGGTAAAACCATTTCTAAATTATTTACATTTTGCTGAGACTTGAATAACTTGAGAAGAAAGCTTGACAGTAGAGAACAATGAGAAATAGTTTCAAGGAACAATACCGTTCGATTGTTAACAGACCATGCTGCCGTCGCTGTACGTGCTGCCGTTCCTCTGCAACTGCTTGCTAGTGTCCTCCTCGATACTAACACCGCTGAAGGCCGACGGCAATCTGAGGATCTTTAAGGACGTTCCCAGCGACTTCGAGTATGTGCTGAAGAGGCACGCCGTCGACAGTCGCCCGGACGATTCCGAGTCGAAGGAACGACGAAGCAACAAGGGCTCTTCTTTCATTAGGTTCGGCCGCAGCGACCCCGACACCCACGGCGAGAACGTCCTCGGCGATGAAAGCGACGGAAACTCGCCGGTAAACAGATATCCACGTTGGAAGTCGCCGGATATCGTCATCAGGTTCGGCCGTTCGGATTTCAAGGCCGCTGCAACCGGCGACAAGGACTACAAGCTTCGAAGGAACGACCTGAATTTCATCAGGTGAGCGAATCTTTTGTGACCGGACTAGTGAAACTGGCGTTGCTCGTAATCGTACGAGTAGATAGGGACAACGATTGGTCAGACGTATTGGTCGAGGCTGTGAGTGGACAGACAAGTAGACTGGGAAGGAGACTGATCAGACAAATGAAGTGATGATTAAGGAAAATAATAATTGTTTCCATCGATTACGAGAAATAGAAACTAAATGGCAGATTTGTTCTTTTTTTTATCTATGTTGACATTTCTGAATTTTGTCTACCGTCTCACTGTTTTAAAAATTTCACCTACTCAATTTCAAAATCTATTGATGATGGATTGATAACTAGACTGCGGATCTTCATGTAAAATAAAAATCGTTTATTTAAACTGCAAATAACTGGTACAGAACAAAAATATATTTTCTCTTTTTAACCCTTAACGCCCGAAGTGCGCCTCTCAGGCACCACCGATGTGCGACCGATTAATATAAATGTTGCAATCAAAATTACATTACTTCTGAGATGAATAAAGATTGTTTTGAATGACTTTAATATTATTATTTACACGTCATTGTTTCATTTAAAATCCGACACTTAAAAACTTGCAAGTCGAAGTATGATGAGAATAATTGGGAGTTGCCGGTATATTTACAATTAAAAGTCGGATCGTTAAGGGTTAATAACTTTAAACAGCTGAAAACATTGAATTCTTTCAATCTTCGTACTCTTTTGAACTATACCTACCCTGTTTTGTCATAAATGCGGAAAATCCGCTAGTGATAACTGGACAGCAGGTTTTATGCGTTTATAACAAAAATCAATAGACGTAAATTGAAACTTGTGAAAACATTCAAAGAGTTTAAAAACATTTTTATGTTACTTCCAACCTGTTAAACATATTCAGAAAGAAAATGAATTTCTATTTCACTCAAGTTTGTTGCAATTCAGGTAGAAAATTTGTATTTTCATAAAAATCTGCTGCCTAGTGATAACTGGGCTAATCAAACAAGTAGACTGGGCCTATAAATTGGGATTGGGATTGTAAAAATGAAAAAAATCGATTCTAGATCGACAGTCTAGACTCAGTAGATAAAACTCCGTTTGGCCAGACGAGCCAAGTAGAAACGATCCTCAGAGTCAGTCGTCTGTTTCCTCTCAATTTGCGAACGATTGCGTTCGACAGATTCGGCCGCAGCTCGCAGATCTATCCGGTGGAGATCGACATGACGGCCATGTGCTCGGACCTGTTGTTGAACGACGAGATGAAGAGCAGCCTGCACCCGTTCGAGGCGAGGTTATTCCGCCTGTGCAACGTGTTGAGCAACATGGACGCCGAGCACAGAAACACCCTGGACTTCCTGGAGGAGCGTGACGGCTCGAAGCATGAGTAAAAAGGGGAATAACACCGTCGTCATCGTCGTCGGCCGCCGGGAAACGATCCGTCGCGAACATTGTCGAGGATATTTGTCCGTTGTCAACATCCGCGGAACGTCCGGGACGCTTCGGTCGCACTCCCGGCAGAATTCTCATGGGCAACGTTATTCCATCGGCCGCGATTCTCTATTCAGTTATCCGGGGTCCCTCCATTTTCGCCTGATTCAATCTCGCCTACTCCGGCGTCGCCCACGGACGCCTCCATTCTCGTTTTTTTATTGTGTTAGAAACGCGATCTGCTTGCCGGAGGTCAGCCTCATTTGCGCGCCGGCACGCGGGGTAGTGCTCTTTGCAATTTCATTTCGGCTTCGAGCTCTCTGCCTCCTTTCTGCTAGATAATGTGACGCAAGTATTGATTTTTGAAAGGTCGGTGCTTAATGCATTTCGTTTTGCATTATTATCAGTTGGTACTTACATTTCAATCGTTTATCGCACCTAGAATCTTGAGCGCTAATGATGAGAATATTGATACTTTTAATTGTATTTAATCGCGAGTAATTGTATTTAATTCATAACCTGTATTTATTGACTGTAGTATCTGTCAATTGTATATATCTGCAGACTACGTAACTTTAGTTATTTTATTTAATGTTTTAAAACCGTATTGCGAAGCGCACATTTTTTTAAACGGTCGTGGAACGTAAATTGTTAATTATCCGGAACAAATCGATCGAATAATTCCCGATAGATTCGACGCAAGTGGAACGATGTTAAATCGGTTTATTTTCGAGGAACGTGATCGAGCAGCTTTGCCGACGAATAACGTTGCTCCAAGGTATTTCGTCTGGGTACCTTAATGTGCATCCACCTGCTCCACCGCGTATTCAATGTACATATAAAGATTTAATCATTAAACGGCTTCGATGCTGATGACGATCTCTCGCGGCTCGCTGTGAACCGTTTTTTGGGGATCGTTCTCACTGTCTCTCCGGGAAAATGTGTCGTCATTGTCGCAACGGCACGTTTATCGTTGTTCCATTCTGCAATTGGTGGATCCACGGAGAATCGCGGCTGAGTCTGTTTGCCAATCGATGTCAATTTCGTCGTTGAAGTGTTCATTACAATCCGACACTCAACGCTATTGTATCTCGACGCTAACTAATATCTGAACACGCGAATATAAATATTTGTCTCGATAACTGTCTCCATAATTTCCAATACTCTGTGAAAATAGTACTTTATCATAATTGAATCATTTGAATGGGCTGAAGCTAAAGTTGCAAAGTTTGCAACACTGAAATAGTCAAAACAAATAAGGTTCCAATTTGTTGGGGCACCAACGAAGACTTCTGTGCGAAAATGGTACTTTATTGTAATTGGAATGTCTACACTAAATAGAATTGAAAATTTCAAAGCGGACAACATTGAAATAGTTGAAAGAAATATGATTCCAATGTTTTAGGGGTCTAACAAGGTGTCGCCATTGTTTTCTCAGTTCGCACATTTCTGAGACTGTTCTTTTGTCAAAATGGTACTTTATTGCAATTGGAACGTCTACACCAAATAGAATTAAGGGAGGTCGAAATTGGTTTTTTAGTTTGCACAATGTACAGAAACGTCACGGTCAGATCAAGCGGAATGGACTCAGCCATTTTCCTTCCCGACACCCTCCAATTACGATAGGAGTTAGAATTACGGTAATGCGCATTGTCTGTAACCTTAAACGTCGTTCTTAAAAGTGAATGTAAATTTAATACACGCGTATACATTAAAGGAAAAAAAGTGGCTGGAAACGTGGTTCTTCTTTCTGTACGTCTCACCCAATCCCCTTTCAGCTCGCGTCGAAGATAAATCGCTGCTTATTTCCCGTCGACCATTCGGATCCCTTCAGAAGCGTACATATAATCTCGCGTGCGTGATAACGAGCATTTTTCCTGCGGCATTGTTTCTTTCCCCGCAATAATTTCTTTCTTTAATTGTTCTTTCGTTACCGATCCAACTGTTACCAAAAAAGAAAAATTAAATTCAGCGAAATTCTTATTGGCACAAATATTAAATTTTTAGCAACATTCTTTCAGCTCACGATCTAGTCCAATTTATTTGTTGCATACTATTAAAAAATTTATTTTTTTTTTTACTGAAACATATTTTGGACTTTCGTTTGTCGCAGAAAATTGAAGCAACTAACGTAACGACCCGGAAACGCAATTTTTATCACAACAATTACCATCTCTTTATCTTCTCGACTCTCATACATTTTAATCGGCTCCCTGTTGATTCGATAGATTACCATAAAAATGAACTTTCGAGTCTCGTCAAAGAATCGTTTCACCTGTACGGACACGAAGCGAAGGATCCTCCCTAACTGGGAATCTAAAAGATACAGCAGAAATAAAAGATCTTGATCCAGCTGAGCGCCTTCGTCGTTGCTCCAGATGGCCCGTACATCGGCCAGCACTCCGCGGCCATCGAAAATTAAAAGAAACGAGGCACCCAGTTACGTCTTCACCTCGGCCCCAACCATAACCGCGCCATTTCTCATAATCCTGTCCGAAACTGTCCGGCGGTCCAAGCACGTACAAAGAAACCCCTAAATGCTGCCCCAAATAGGTGGCCGCGTGACGAACAAAAAATCGGGTTACAAGCTCTACGTGTTTACACCCATGGCAGCTAAACGAAGACGAATGAACCTTCGCCCGTATTAGGCCCTCTTTTACTTTCTTCGCGTTCACGACACGTCGAGAGGATCATCTCAACAAAATGCTGGAGACACGTGCGATTTTTAGGAGTTTTTTTTAAACGACTAGACTGCGAGTTACCGTAGGAAAATTATTTCTATCTCTGTCTTGGCAAGGTAAGAACGAATTTCTGGAAAATCTTCTTTCGAATCTGTTACTTTCGAATTATGATTAACACTAGCATCGATACAAATGTTACTGTTCCGCCAGGTAAAATGACGACGGGTCTTGTTGGACCCGGACACTTCTCTACTATTATTTAAGTAAAAATGGTCATTTAACCCTTAGCAGTCGAATGGCGACTATAAGGCGTCACTAAAAATTGCTATATCATTATTCAAAATATATTTTACATTACTAAATTTGTTTGTATCTAATGAATCACTAAACATATCAGTATTGTACGAGTAATAAAAAAATGTATAGAAGCGAAATATTCCAGGTCGGAAGAAATGTTTCGTTTTGGAGTCAAACTAGCTTCGAGTGCAAAGGGTTAATTAATTTATTTCGTAGTATATACAGTATATATTTTGTGTGAATTTTTTATTTCACAAATATTTAAATGTTTGCATAAAAAATAGTTATAAAATACATAGTTTTCTATGAATGCACAATTTATACTGCATTTGTTGTTTTCCTCGGAACTGTGATTTCGGCGTCTAAAAATACCCGCCGACGGCGGCTGTGCGAGCGTTAACGAGGATGTTTGTGCAAATTCGATTCTTGCAAATCGATTATCTAATCGGAGGAAGCTGTCTAATGAATGTTTGAAGCTGTCGGGTTAGATTCGATCCTGTTTACGATTTGGTTGATCTTCCTCGGCGTTGTGCACGTGGATACGCAATGTGATGCGGTATGGCACCTAACCCAGTACGTACGTTCCGGTACGACCCACGTGTTTGTGCCTAATCCATGCCCCGGCTGACCGACGTACTAAGGTTTCCCTGAACTATGTAGAGCTGGCGAACGCACGGCTTTCCCTTTATTCGGTGTTGTTCGCGCGGCCTAGCTCCAGCCTGACGACGTTCGCCATCATCTCTGCGACCTGTGCACCGCTGCCATGGACCTCCATTGACCAACAGCTACTGCCAAGGTACTATAGCCTCCTATAGAAACTCCCTTCCTTTGATTACATCATCTGATCTTTAACGCTAGAACTACCGACCAGTCAAAATGACTGGTGGATGATTTTTTCTTTCGCGATTAATGAAACTATGAAAACGTTTTCACGAGAAATTTTTTAATATATCTCTTCTTTGGAGTACATATTATCATAAAAATCGTATGAAACCTGAGCAAATCGAATCTTGCTGGTATTATAAAGTGATAAGTTTAAGTTACGTTTAGGACTCGGTAGTTCTAGTATTAAACAATCATCATTGCAACCGTTTCAATGAAACCTCGATTCCGAATGTCGTTAAAAATTGTGTTGTGCAAAAAATACCCTGACCGGAATTATTTGTTAATATTTTTTGGAGAATACTAGCTAACAAATGCTTGCTGGAATAAAAAGTGGATGTGTACTAGGTCTAGTACTAGTGCACTTCTGTGCGAAATGTTAAACCCTTTCTTTGTTTTTAACATGTCGGTCACACGCGGGTAATGTAATTTAGAATGTAGTTCTGTGGCTATCTTTGGCAATTAATTTATAATTGATTTTTGGTTATGCTGTGTTCTGTTGGTAGAAATTTTGATTGGAGTTCTTTATTCGAAATTTTACTTTTTCGTTTAATTTGTTTGTTAATTGGTTTTGCGATTGAGGGGAAGCTAGTGCGGTGTAGAGATTGCGAAGATACTGCTGGAATAATTGAGGACAAACGGAAGCACTATGTGGGGGTGCGGATTTGGAGCTCGATGGACTTGAGGTCATTTATTATTTGACACTCTCCACGTGTTACGAGCGGTGGTAGTGTCATGGTTGAGATGTAACTGAAAAATTCGTGATATCATAAATCCCTAAAAAATCCTATCTCGACCGCACTCAACAATTTCATTCTACACAGCGGAATAACGTTCACCTCTCCCATTCTTTGAAATTTTGTTGCCTTTAAAGAATATCATCCAACTATAAACAAAATTCGATACTGCAAGTATCTTTATTCTACAAGACAAGAAACTATAACTAGACTCCGGATTTGATCCATTCATGGGAAAAATTAATAATATTAGTAATATTCTCAGCCTACTAAACATATTAACATTAGGTTTACTTTATAAAAATAACAAGAATGTGTGGTATCAAATTTTTAGCCATTCTTTTTGAAATATGTACCCAAAGAAATAAATTTGTTGAATAATTTCTCATGAATGCATCTTTACAATCTCAGTAATTGTAAATTAAAAATATTAGAAAGCTAGTGTCCATAAAGAAAATTATTGCATTCCATTTTGTTGCAATCAGGTAGAACATTTTTATTTTATTGTCTGTTTAGACAGATGGAAAAGAGATCATTGAAAATGACAAGTGTTGTGTAGAAAAAAATTTAGCAAAATGAGCATAAAAACTTTTCCACCGCTAAAAAGAATAAAAGAAGAATGTTTACGTTACGTCGGCGGGTAAATTCGTGATTCGAATTTCGATACTGTTTAATTAAGTTCGCTGATTTTCCGTAAATTAGTGTGTTGAATTTTCACCTGTGAAAACCGTGATCTGGAGTTTGGAAAGTACGTCACAGTAGGTGACCGCGACGCGTTGACGCTTTGTAAAACGCGGTTTCCGGGCGAGCTACCGAACCGAGTGAAATTGTTTTGCAGCTGCCGGGCCAGTGAAACCGGTGTAACGGGAAACGTAAATCTCGAACGGCTTGTTCGAACACCCACTGAACGAATTTTGCGGGTAATGTTTCCCCTGTTCAAAACCGATCGATATCGCATACGGTGCACAGCGACCAGAGAAAAAGCTCTGGCTTTAAAATCGTTCAGGATGACCCGAAACCGGACAAATTGAAATCTGTTGTCTTTGAATCTCTATACCAAACGCTAGATTGCGGATTTAATATGCATTTAACGTAAAAAATCTACAATTTAACGCGGTAGACAGTTTAAAAATATTTAGAAACAGGAGCAGAAAAAGAAGAAGAAGAAGAGGAAATATCGATTTTCTTATTTCGAAATAAAAAGCGTCCCCTTATATCGGAATAGAATTGTACATATTGACGGTCGCTCGAGCTTATGCCTACCGCTGGGTTAATTAGAACACAATAACGAATAGAATAGATTTTTATTTTTCAAGGCATATGTTTTGATTATGTTCTGTCTGAACTCCGGGTAAATTGCTTAACATTTATGGCGATCAGGGTGGAACGACCGCCGTTCGTGTGGTTTTACGATCTCGTCGGATTGCAGTCGACTTATACTACTCGCCTATTCGGTACGCAAGCATTCGTTCCGGAGGCGCGGAAACCTGTGTACTCTTTAAACCTGGAAAAAGAGTCGGTATAATGCTCGGTAGATCTGTGTTAATCGCAGTGTTCCAATTAAGCAGCCGGTCTCGCTATCGAATTATGGATTTCGTTGCGTGGCCGATATACGATACAATCGATAGGCCGTGACGTGTCCGCGCTCATGAGATTATCTCGGGATCGTTACAAAGGAAATCCGGTAAATCTCGGGCCGATTTAAATCGTGCGGTACAACGTGTAATCCACCGGTGTCTTCTCCCAAAATGCAATATGTTCAATATAGAACGGCTTGGGAACTAGCGATCCCTTAAAAATAACACCGCGATAACCAGGATAATCAGTTTTCAGGCTGTTCGGTCCGAATTCGCTTTAACAATCCCGCCGAATTATACTATACTGTGCACCTAATTTCTGCATTAATGTTGCCCTGATGAAATTCCGTCAACGTGCTGCTGTCCAAGAAAAACCTGCTTTGTAATGCATTGGATGCATTTGTGTCGCAAATCGAACAGTTACGACGATTTATATGTCTGATTCCAATGGATATATGTGCGAAATGATACGCAATCAATTTTTTTCTCTGCACATAAACTTCTGAAGAGCATCTTGATTTTTCAATCATTATTTTTAGCCATTTTTTTTGTTTAAAATGTTCTGACGCTCTTACCTACTGTGATGAAATAGAATAAATATTTATTTATACAGTCTTGCATAAACATTTGAATTTTTATAGTGGAAAATAGGATGATCTGTTAAAACTTAATAATTGTATTTGCGCAAGAACATTTTAAATAAAAGAATTTTATTTATTATCTTATAATTTCTAATTTACAATACACCGTTTTTATTCGGTGTATTTAATCGATAAAAGAAATCGTCGTTTAGCAAATACAAATAAATCAACTAAAGGATAACGAGAATCGGTCCAATAATTTAAATCTTGTTTTCCAACATTTAATAAAAACGGTGGCCTCGGCGAGTCGCATCTGGAACAGACTGTTGGGATTCGATTAATTGTTGCAATTTCTCGGCGGTAAAACGTAAACAATGGTATCGTCGATTCAGGAAACAATGGTTCTGGGTCACACAGTCCCACGTTCCTGTAGTAAAGGTTTAAAAGCAGATGCATTCATATTCGGGGGCTCTCGCGACTTGTAAAAATCGCGACCGACATAATGGCAGGCGATTAGGGTCGTCCCACGCGTTCTGCAGTCCCTAACGATCGCTGAGGATCGCTCTGTTTTGTGCGTAGGTGTATCCGGGATCGATGAACCAAGCCAGCGCCTAGCATTGTCTTCGTCCCGCCGATAGAATACCGCCGAAAGATAGCATGAATCCGTCCGAGTCGCAGCAAAATCTGCTCGCGAACGAGGCGAGAGCGGCGTCGGTGCAGTCGTTAACGCCGCCCCAGGACTACAGTCTTGGCCCAGTTGAGAAGCACTTCCTGCTCAGCGCGGAACGAGGTGATTGTGCCACTGTCAAAAGGTAATCCGACCAGACAGCCCGGATGATACATCGCTAACGGAGATCTCGCGGATCCACGAAGGCCGCGGAATCCTTTTTCGTCCAGCGCAGCACCAGAACTCTTCCTCCTTGATCCTAGATCCTGTCCTGCAGCTTCTTCTCCTACTCTACCCTTGCAGAACCGCTGAACACTACAGCGAACGCATTTATTTGATAAATTACAGCTTTGAAATTTTTCCGAAAGGAATTTGCTTACGTAGGCTACGGAGTCCTTTTTCGTCCAGCGCAGAACCAGAACTCTTCCTCCTTGATCCTAGATCCTGTCCTGCAGCTTCTTCTGCCATTCGACCCTTGCAGAACCACTGAACACTACAACGAACGCGTTTATTTGATAAATTACAACTTTGACATTTTTCCAAAAGAAATTTGTTTACGAAGGCTACGGAATCCTTTTTCGTCCAGCGCAGCACCAGAACTCTTCTTCCTTCATCCTAGATCCCGTCCTGTAGCTTCCGTTGAAGGACTATTGGACACTACGGTGAACGCGTTCACAGACAAGTTACAACCATAACATGGATAATCCGAAATTTATTTACTTTTATCGTAAAGATTCTAAAATATTAATTCGATCAAACGTTTTAGAAGGTGGTTGCATGAAATTGTTTACAGATTATTGGATGAGAACAAGGACCACCCCGAGATACTTAACATCGACTGCGTGGATCCTCTGAATAGATCAGCCTTGATCGCCGCGATCGAGAACGAGAACATCGAGCTCATCAAACTACTTCTAGAACTCGGAATTCAAGTGAAGGTAACATTACTTGCAAATTATGGATGTTCTTCGTGCGTTTAGGTCTGCGAATTTATAAAATTTGGGGAACCGTTACAGGAATTGTGAATCTATAAATTTTAGAAAACTGGTACAAGAATTGTGGATTTACAAATTTTAGGGAAAAATTATAGGATCTATGAATTTATTAATTTTGAGGAACTATTATTGGATTAGTGAATTTATAAATTTTATAAATTTTAAAGAACTGTTATAGAAATGTATAGAGAACTAATAGGGATTATGAGTTTATACATTTTCAGAAGCTATTAAGTAACTGTTGTTGAAGTATCAAATTTCCAGACTCTAGATATTATGCAGAGTTCGTCGATAGTTTTTCGAAAGTAGATAGCAGTACCATTACCACAGCGGCCATTTTGCGGAGACCTTGGCGTGTCGCGCTCGCCTGGCAAATTATATTGTTTTCTCTCCCGATGCAAACGATAAACAAAAGGACCGTTTTCATGTATATTTTACTGACTGGAAATACAGCGAAAATGCTAGTGTAGAACGTGGATACTCGATAAAATGTCCATCGCTGGGACCGCGAGTTTAAAAGCGCGGCACACACTGAACATAATTCCTCGGCCTTCCTTCAGGATGCACTCTTACACGCCATAAAGGAGGAGTACGTGGAAGCCGTGGAGATCCTGCTGGAATGGGAGGAGAAAACACACGCGCCGGGAACCCCATACGTGAGTTCTACAGGTTCACTGTACCTTTGCAATTAGAGTATCGCCTTTAGTGGGGCGACATGCTCGTTGAACAATCCAGTGCCAATATCATTCAAGCTGATTTTCTTTTAACTCTTGGATAAGGGATGATCGGGATGATCGGGATGATTAGGATCTTTATGAAAAGTAAACATTTTCTGCGTCATTTACAAAGTAGTGGAACTGAATACAATTTTGTTTCTTCCCTTGATCATTTTAATAAATTGATGATTGTGTACCTATGCTTTTAAATTCCATTTATTTTTTTATAAGTTCAATTTTTCACTTCTGTACCTTTGTAATAAACGCATCGGATCCACAGTTTAATGAATGGGTAGTTTCAGTGGACTTATTTGGAACAAATTGGAATTAACATTTTGACTCCCATGTCGCCCATATTTGGGTGACAAAAATTAAATTTCTATAGACATGTGGAGTGCACAAATCTTAATATTTCAGTTTTTGTTTGTAAAATTAAATAATTTGACTTCACCCAATTTTTGTGGTCGCCTGGCAACCAATGTGTTAATAAATAATTTGAGGGTTGTGTGCTATAATTTAGTCCTTTGTCGTTGTTGCAGAGCTGGGAAGCTGTGGACAGATCGTCCTCTAACTTCACCCCTGACATAACACCGCTGATTTTGGCCGCACACAAGAACAACTATGAAATTTTGAAGATTTTACTCGACCGTGGCGCTACCCTTCCCACCCCTCACGATGCAAGGTATTGCAAATCAAAAAATACTTCCTCAAAACCTACAGTAAAATGCTACTAACAATTTCCCTACCAGCAATTTTTCTCTAAAATACTTCAATAAATGCAACGTTCCTGATTCATAAAATATTAAGGGAACGTGTTAACTAATTTTCAGTAAATGGGATTTAAAAAAAATACAACACGGACTCTGTTTACAGTTTTTAATTTAAGGCACGAAAAAATGCTTCAATGTCTAATTGATAACATTTTTAAACAACGCGATTTCGCATGAGAGGCACGGTCTCGTACGGATAATTCGATTTAAATTGAGAATAGACAGGTGGGATTATACGCGGATCTGATCGAGGTGAATCATTTTTCGTTGTCATTGACCCATAAATAGTCACCGTGACATTAAGCGGCACGTTTTATCGAACCGTGCCGGAACGGTTGTCTAAAATGGCGTTAAGTCTCGAATCATAAATCGAAGTCGATCGGTTATTCCGAGTTGTCCGGCTTCGTGTCAATACTCGGTTCGAAGCTTCTAACCCGGTTATCCGATTAAAGGTGCTAATTATGTTATTCAAAAACTGGAACGTGCTCATATCAAAACGTGCCCAAGCGCGATAAGTTCTATTAGAACCTAAAGAACTAGTGATAGTAAGAACATAATTCTCTATTATACTTTAAAAATAAGTATAATTAATATAGGCACTGTACCCCCACAGTAATTGGCTCCCTTACCCTGTAGTAGTATTTTTTGACAATTTTCCAAAATTTCCAAAGATTTAGCACTAAGCCGACCGAGCAATAACAATTGGCTAGCATCATCTTATGAAAATAACGCGACCGAATTTATTTAGATTTTGTGCGATTTTTATTCTAATGTAGTTACTCGAATAATTACAATTTCAATAATTGTGAAATTAAAAATCCTAAACCGGTCATCGCGCTCGGGAATTCGCAATGTTAGGTTTCAGGGCCCTCCAATTATCAATGTCATTTAATTTTATAGACAAATTTAGAGTGGGTATTTTATTTTCCGCGTGATTCTGTTGATGAGAATTAAATATTTTCTCAGATGCGGCTGCGACGAGTGCGTGACATCCAGCGAGCAGGACTCCCTGCGACACTCTCAAGCTCGCATAAACGCGTATCGTGCACTCACATCGCCTTCCTTGATCGCTCTATCCTCGAGGGATCCTCTTTTAACGGCGTTCGAGCTTTCCTGGGAGCTTCGACGACTCAGTAAAATGGAACAGGAGTTCCGTTTCGAGTACAACGTAATTCGCACGAATCTGTTATTTGATTACCCACTGGAATTTTGTTTTTCATAAATATTGTCTCAGTCCAAACGATTTGGCAACCAATCTCGAAAGATTAGAAACACTCCTGGAAACTTGACGCTGTAAATGTCAGTTCAATTAACCTGAGAACTTGTTTACAGGAGATGAGAGAACAGACGCAGACGTTCGCCACGTCACTGTTGGATCACGCGCGCACCTCCTTGGAACTGGAGATCATGCTGAATTATAATCCTCACGGAGAGAACTGGGAGCCTGGAGAACGACAGACGCTAGACCGACTTAAGCTTGCGATCAAATATAAGCAGAAACAGGTGAAGAATCTTCCAGAACGTTCGCTAAGTCTACTGAAATTTGTTTTTATTTTAACGTTGACATCTGGAATTGATTAGAAGAACTGTTAGAAGGAGGAAGGATTTACTAGTATGCTTGATTTTGTGGATTCTTTGTTAGACTTTCAATTTGCTTTGAATCATTTCTGCACTAGTTCGTGGCCCATCCGAACGTGCAACAATTGCTAGCCGCGATTTGGTACGACGGTTTGCCGGGATTCAGACGGAAAAGCATGATCGGACAGTTCATCGAGGTCGGGAAGCTCGGAGCCATGTTTCCGGTGTACAGCTCGATCTACATGGTGTCGCCAACCTCGCCGATGGGACAATTCATGAAGAAGCCGTTCGTTAAGTTCATCTGCCACTCGTCTTCCTACGCCTTTTTCCTCAGTGAGTAATTGCCAAGTTGAATCCCAAGGAAATCCTTTGCGAACGAACAACTAATAAATATTCAATCTTTAACTTAATTCCGAAAGAAATTATTATTAAATTCGAACAAAAGTCAATGTTGAAATCTTTGAAAACGTTATTAACACGTTAACTGTCACGTCAGTCCGATATGACTGACAATGATTTTTGACTGGGTTTAGAAATTCATTTTTATTGTGACATATTCAGATAAACCAAATTTTATTAGGATCTTTAGAATTCAAAAGGGTTCAGACAGCAACCCCTATAGCACAATTTAAATTTCTAATTCCGGTTTCATTAATTAAATTATACTGACTTTGTGAGGTTCTCTGGGATTGATTGTTAACACTTAACGTGTTAATACTTCACAGTTAGGCCTCCATAGATGCACTCTTCGATTCAATTAAAAAGTGGGTTGAGCTTCTTTGGAATTATATATTTTTGAAAAATTGTATGAGACATTTTGTAATAATATTTTCTTCTGTACGATGTTGGAAGGTGATCGATCTGTCGAATTGAAATTTTTTATGAGGGCTGTATTTTTCTCGTGAAAAAATTCACAAAAATAATGGAGGCACGCAAGTGGATAAACCTTTAACATACAGCTGTTCGCAGGATTTCTCCTGTAATTGTACCCGATAACGCGATTAACCGTTAAATAATCACGTTATAACATGGGACGAGACACGAACGGATTAAAATTTGTCCGATAGTGCTGCTCGGAATGGCATCGCAACGCATCGAGTACCTGGTAATCGAATTGTTTGGGAACGCGTGGATGCGCGAGATCCTGGCCGGATGGAAGAGGCGGGAACGTGGTTGCATCCCCGGTTTCGTCGAGAGCGGAGTCATCCTCTACGTAATCAGTAAACAGCTCCGACTAAACTACTTAAACAAGAACAAACAAACGATTGTTTCTAGTTTTTTTTTTCTTCTGTACTCCAAACCCTCAGTTCAGCACTAGCCAATTTTTTCATAAGTTCAGATTTTTAACACTAGAACTACCGAATCAGTCAAAATGGCTGGTGAATGATTTCTTCTTTCGCGATTACTGAAACCATAAAAACGTTTTCACGAGAAATTTTTTAATATATCCCTCCTTTGGAATACATGTTACCGTAAAAATCATATAAAACCTGAGCAAATTGAATCTTGCTGTTATTACAAAGGGATAAGTCTAAGTCACGTTTAGGGCTCGGTAATTCTAGTGTTAATGCTTCAAGAATGCCCTTCCCTCGCCCAAAGAATTATTCTTCTTTTTAATCCAAAAAACAAAATGAAAATAACCCATCTTTTCATATTTCTCTGTATTCCAAACTCTCTAAAAAATTGTATAAATAGATACCTCAAAAATACTCTTCTTTCTGCTGCAACGAACAACGTGACAACAACCGATCTTTTTCGATTTGTCTATATTCCAAACTCTCTTAAAAAACTTTGAAAATGAGGCTCCAAAAATATTCTTCTTTTTGCTGCACCAACATTTGTTTATATTCCGAACGTTTTCAAAAATCTCTAAAAATAATTCCCCTAAAAATATTTTTCTTTTTAATCCGACAAATGACGGGAAAGCAACCGACCTTTTTACATTTTTCTGTATTCTGAACGTTTTCAAAAATATTTAAAAACAGACCCCTTGAAAATATTTTTCTTTTTAAGGGGTAAACGACGGGAAAGCCACCGACCTTTTTACGTTTTTCTACATTTCGAACGTTTTTAAAAATCTCTAAAAATGGACTCTTTAAAATTATTTTTATTTGTCGATCTAACAAACAACGTGAAAGTAACCTTTTCACATTTTTTCGAAATCGTAAATGCTGGACCTACAGCAAGTTGTTGCATGCAAAAGGTCGACGCACTTTCCTTCTTCGCTTTCATTTGTGCACTCGAAGAATTGACCATATTGTGTGCGACAACCTGCTGGCTCTAGATTGTTTGAAAAAATGTGTAACTAACAAGATTGGGAATTCTAGGTTTAGTCTTGGGAGAAATGAGATCGTTATGGTCGGACGGGATACTGGAGTATGTCTCGGATCTTTGGAACATCGTGGACTTCATTCAGAACGTGTTTTACGTGATATGGGTTATGCTGAGGCTCACGGCTTTTATTATCGTGCAAGTAAGTAATATCGCAATTTAATATCGCAGTAAGATTTAACCAAATTTGATCGTCCAGACAATGAAACAATTGATTGTCTTTGATAGAGGGAATACTGGAGTGGTGTAGATCCTTGGTACCCCAGAGATCAATGGCATGCTTTCGATCCCATGTTGCTTTCCGAAGGAGCTTTCGCTGCTGGAATGATCTTCAGGTGATGATCCTTACTATTGTTATAAAATAAAACGCCCAAAATTACTGGAAAATCCTGATTAATAATTCAGGGAAAAATACTCGCAACTTTTACTACGAACTCGTAAGCGCTGATAATTAAAAATGGCTGACGTGAAACAACACGTTTTCATTTTTCGGAATTTGGGTCCATTTCGACCCAGAGTTACGAACGTTTCAACTAAACTCTAATTTTCTAGTAGATCCTCTACCAAGTTAAAATCGTCAGCCATTTATATTAGATCTAATGAGGAGATGAACGTTAATCTCTAGGAAGCTCGAAAATATATAAAACAAAATGAAATCTACGATTTATCACTTTTTCGATTTATCACGAATTTCCCAAAAATGATTAGGTCATGTTTGTACATACGTTGCGAATGTAATGCGGGACACATAACTCGTATTATTTATTAAAAACGCTTTTCGGTATTTACTGCGGCTATAAATACGAAGAGACGACTACAACTCAGGAACATAGTCGAACAGGACATTTATACGAACCGTTCCAATTCTTTTTACGTTCCTTGCCCACGCACGATGTAGACCCACCATATTAAAGAAACACTCTGCACACTTATTATTAAACGATAGCTCGGAAGGGATTATCATACTTTCACGAGCGTCAGTCTGCGAAAGAAAAACGTCCTCGCGAAAATGCGATGCAATGAATAAATAAACTAAACACATTGTTCTTAGCTTTTTGAAGCTGGTCCATATATTCAGCGTGAACCCTCACCTTGGGCCACTACAAATTTCCCTCGGGAGGATGATAATAGACATTATCAAGTTCTTCTTCATCTACACGCTGGTGTTGTTCGCCTTCGGCTGCGGTGAGCATCTTTGCTTATTTATTCGATCATCAAGTATTCATCGGTCATGCCCGCACACCTGTTCGAGACCGTTTAGGCGGCTTTTACACCTACTTCCCGGGAAGGAAAACATGTCCCAGTTTTTGTTGACCGATGTAAACACAGTGTAAACGTGTGTAAACGGAACCGGTCCCGTTCAAAATCGTTTGAAAAGTGGATTCTCTTCAGGAATGAACCAACTGATGTGGTATTATGCTGACTTGGAGAAAATGAAGTGCTATCACATGAAGGACTTTCCGGATCTGCCCGATTTCGATAACCAAGAGAAGGCTTGCTCGATTTGGAGACGATTCGCTAAGTATGTCTCTCAGTAAAACCATTATGCGCACAAATTTTGAATGTCCTACGATTTTTTTTTTTTTTGGCTTTACGAAATTGTAATTATTGAGTTGAGGCCTAGAACTCGCAGGAGTCCGAGAGTTAATAAGAGATTTTCGATGAGAATCCTTCGATGATTTCAGCTTGTTCGAGACATCGCAATCGCTTTTCTGGGCCAGTTTCGGCATGGTAGATCTGATGTCGTTCGATCTAACGGGGATCAAGAGCTTCACAAGATTCTGGGCGCTGTTGATGTTCGGCTCCTACTCGGTGATCAACGTAATCGTCTTGTTGAACATGCTGATCGCTATGATGTCAAATTCTTATCAGATTATCTCGGTACGTGACAACATTTTTCATTGTGTCGTAGTAAATACAATTTATCTAAATTAGATAGGATGCTAGATAGATTGGATGATTGGTAGGTACGCCACTCTGACATTGATCCACATAACCGATTAGTCGAGATTTCGTCTGGCATAGGTCGGTCAATCGATTGACCGAGATAAGTGTGGATTATGTGGAATTACCAGCTGTTTGTCTCGTCGATTTTTTTTCGGACAGTTGTTAAAATTAATTGATACTGTAATTGGTTCAGCAGAGTAGTCCAGTGGCTTCTGTTTATTTTAAAAAATGATAGAAAATTGGATGTATGTCACACGTTTTCACGTTCGAGATTGGTATACTAAAAACGGTATCAACAAAGATGTTGTTCTTCTAAAATAAAGTAACAAAAATAAATTGTTATCTGCACAGATAAGCTGACCAATTGTTCCCAATTTGCATAATAGATATCATAATTGTACGTCTTATCGGATTTGTAGGAACGAGCCGATACAGAATGGAAGTTTGCCAGAAGCCATCTTTGGATGAGCTACTTTGAAGATGGGGATACTGTGCCACCACCTTTTAATATGGTACCGACGGCGAAATCGTTTAACAAACTCCTTTCTTGTGGAAAATCCGGTCGACAGACGAAATCTTTGATCGTACGTACAACTCGTTGATCATTTAAATATAAGGTAAGAGACCCAATTACTGTAGGGGCTCCGAATACTGTGCCTATATCAATTATACTTATTTTTAAAGCATTAAATCAGTATGCTTTAAAAATAAGTATAATTAATATAGGCACAGTAATTGGCAATCCCACAGTAATTGCGTCACTTACTCTACAGTAAGCAAGCAATGACTCTTCGTTGTTATTCTTTGCAATAAAAATGAATCAAAATGGTAAAGACCGCCATCCTATACTATGGAACATATGGAGTGTAAAAACCGTAAACGAAAATAATTTAATAACAGATTGAATACAATTTCATACAGATTAATAGACTTTTATGACAAAAATAGGTTAAATTCAAAACGATCAAAATATTTAAATTTAAATATATAACAAAAAACGAATGAAGAATTGGAGAAAAAACGGAGAATTCAAGAATACGTTCATCAAGAAACGATGTAAATGTGTCTCGAAATTAATGCAGACAATTTTTAGTTTAGGAGCACGTTGATAAGAAAGAAAAGTTTCTTTAAATTGATTCACAGTCTAATAAGAATGTAACGATAAATTCCATTAGCGAGAGAATTAATCATCGAAATCAAAGAAGGTATTTCCCTTGATAAATGTCAGAAAAAGTCAAGGGAGAAGGCGTTGGCGAGACATGAAACAGTGATGAGGCTGCTCATCCGGCGATACGTGACCGCAGAACAAAGGAAACGCGACGAATTTGGTATCACTGAGGACGACGTCATGGAAATCCGACAGGACATCTCCACACTGAGATACGAATTGATTGACATCCTGCGGCAGAATGGAATGAGAACACCGAATGTTGACAAGCAGGATGCAGCCCGTAAGTTTTGCAATGCAATTTTACGTTGCAATCACTATTATTTTATTCCTTGGATTCATTGTTATATCCAGATCAGCTGACGAATTTAAATCGCAATTATTTGCCTACATGCAATTAAAATATCAAAAAGTATATATATAAAAAAATAAAAACACATTAAAAATCACGGTATCAATTGGTTAGTCATCTCCAAGCACTAACCGTTATAGTTTCAACAATAGTTGTGCGACAAACGATTTAACACGTCCGCTACCAATGTTTGGTCTTCGTAGTTGTTTTATTAATTACAACTCTTATAAAATATGAAAATAAACATTGTCACGGGCAAGCTAAGTTCTCCAAATATCATGCTATGCATTACAATTTAAAATAACAAAATATATAAAATTAATTTAATATTCTTCTAATGTTCTGTCACGTTGACAGGGAACGTGTTAATTCTTTGCGAACGAGAAAATTTTCTCATTTTTCCAATGGATCTAATAAACTTATTTTGCCTGTTAAATAAAATGGTGAACCAAAGAGCTAAACGAGCCTATACTGCGTTAAGCAATAAACTAGAATAATAATGTTCAGCTTCAATGGTGTCATACGTCCGCAAAGGGTTAATTATAGGATGAAAGAGTGACCATAAGTAAACGAGTAAAAATCATTTTCAGTGTCCGGCAAGAAGGGCCGAGTGATGGAGCGACGTCTACAGAAGGACTTCCAGATAGGCATAGTCGAGGGTATAGTGAACGCTGTGATAGCAAACGAGAACGAGCCGAAGGACGTGTTCAGTCAAATAGCTAAAGCGATCGGTCGCAAGAGCAGCGGCAGCAAGAAGAAGGACTGGAACGCTGTCGTCCGGAAGAACACAATTGCTAGAGATCCGATCGGCAGTACCACCGAGGCTACAATGAAACAGACGCGTCGAAGTATTCGCAGACATCTCGAATCGGCGAACTCCGATCTTACTTCGTTGGATCCTAATCGTCTGATCGATTACAATCCGAACTTGTCAGAGGTGTCGCCAACTACTAGAATCGCTTACGCGAAGTTCATGATGAGCAAGGTCAAGTTTCCCGATCAGCAGGGAGGTAAGCGATCTTGTTTCTATTTGTCGTTTGTCTTCTAGATTCTGTGGACGTTGAATAACCATTTCTGGTAAAAGCAACATACGCGCCTTCAAATTTTATGCTAGATTCGATCGTTTGAACAATGAAGAAGTTAATGAAACGTCTGGTTCCAGCATCTGCTGACGAGAAGAAAGGAGATGGCGGCGAGGGGACAGGTAGCTCGAAAGTCAGCATCCGCGTTGGGTCAGCCGATACTCCTCGCGCTGTTCCAGTGCTGAGGAAGAGCGTTCTGAAGTCTCTCAGCGCGAGTAGCTTGGACAAGGACAAGATGCCATCAGCAGACGGTAAATCGGAAACAAGAGCTCCGTCTCCGATCCCCGAAGACCCACGGGAGGATGCTGCGAATAAATCGCCAGAGGGCAAGGCCGCTGCGAAGAAACCGGCAGCGGCGAGTCAGCCTAAGAAGGAGGATGATAAGAAGAAGGAGGAGGATAAGAAGAAGGAAGACGATAAGAAGAAAGAGGGCGAAGGGAAGAAAGAGGGTGACGACGAAGAGAAAAAGAAGAAGGAGGAGGAGGCGAAGAAGAAGAAGGAAGAGGAGGCCAAGAAGAAGAAGGATGAAGAAGAGAAGAAGAAGAATGAAGGTGGTGGCGCAGCTGCGAAGCCTGCGCCCCAGGAAGACAATGTACCCGTCGCCACCACAAAACTGCGAGGGAAGTCGAAAGCCACTGGACAGATTATGGGAGGATGGATCTGAATGCATTTTGACGGTGTTTCGTTTTCATTGGCTAACTCGTCTCTTCCGAGTCTCGACTCGTGAGGTACAGACATCTACAGAATCTCTTCTATTTAAATCAATTGACGTACACCACTGCTCAAACATTTGGAACTTTCATTGCGATCTTATCTTTGGTGATTTAGAAGAGAAAACAAAGAGACGAATCAAGTGAATGCACTGTAATGCAACGTACTGTATTCATAATTTTTGTTTTCAGTTATGGAATGTTTTAGAGTTGTAAGAGACTAGTGTTTTTAATTATCGATTTACTGAAATATCTCATTCACCTTGAAGCAGTGTACGTCAATCTTTTAACAATGTAACGACAAACCCCATTTATTCGGACACGACAAACATTGTTTATTTTTTTAATCGAACAGGATCTCAATTTTATTGTTCATTTTCTAGATGATCTTTCCGAAATAAGGATGATAACGACAGTTCAAGATCAATCGCAATGGTTCTGATCCTTTTCCCGATTAGATATCCGACACTTTTCCTAGAATAACATCAATTCTTCGAGAAATCATTGACAGACTTTTATCTTGAACTATCGCTCGAAGATAAACAATTTTTCATTGTACATCTTGTCCTCTTTGTCATGCTGTATTTTTTCTTTTTCCTTCGTCCTCGCTTATTTGTACGTAGACTGCCGGACATCTGTGCTAATTCGCAATTACATGTCTAATTTGAAACATCGATTTCAATGAATTTCATTTATAATTTTATGAAATTTCTCTGAAACGTTCGATATCGACACAAGCGATCTCCGCAGTCTAATTGACGATACGAATTCGGTTACTTAACACACAAATCAATATCGTAATAATACTATGAAAGTATTAACGTTATGCAAGCGCTGAATTTGTTCAGTTACGCGAAAGAATTATAGTAAGTACATAATGATCCGCAGTCGACTTATAATTGTTTTAGAATTTCTAGATCACGAATTCTAATCGAAATTAGAGGCTGAAGACAAGTACAAGCGAAACCGATTATTATCTCGTACATTCCTAAGGATTAAGACTTCGGCTCGTCCACGCTGATCCATATCGATCATCTTTACAAATCGCGTGTTCATTTAACACGCTGCCAACGCATCGCGAAACTACATTTTTCCAAGACACGCGACCGCCATACTTAAAAATAGAAGCATAACGCGTTATGACCCCTTTTTTTAAGAAAGAACAACCAACTTGTACGTTGTATACACACGTTATAATCTTATCCTATTCTTACTTTATAGTTTGTATCTAGTTCGGTATGTACACTATAGTGGTAAAAAAGAAACGCGAATAAAAATTAAATAAATTAATTGTTGTCTGTTGTACTACTCCGTCATGATATACAGCTTCCGCAAAGTCTTCGTAGAAGGCTGTTGGAGAAACAAATTCGTTTTAGATTAATGTAATTTTCATAGATTTTTAACGCAAATTAATTTTAATTCGTCAAAATATTTTCGAAAGCTAACGTAGGTATAGTATTTCATTTTCGCAGCATACCTCCTCCGGTTAATCTTGACACCACCATTCGCCATTTTCTTCTTTCTATTCGCACTTTTATCCTCCTATAAAAAAAAAGATTTCCATTAGTAGTGGTCGTATTCAGTTTAATTACATTTGTAATTTTATGTGAGGGATGAGAAGTGTAAATGTTCCGAGCTGATGATTGAAATTTTATTTTTGAGCTTCGAATGTGAACGTTGACAGTACCTCTATTAATTCTCCAACGAGGAAACCCTTCAGTATCTTTTTCGCCTCTGAAGAGTGTCCGAAATCTTCGAAACTGGATGTTGCATCGCGGCCCGCGTACTCCTCGATCAATTCGGCACCACCTGGATGCTGAAATCAGTTTCAGATGTCCATTAAAAAATGTTCGGACGACCTCAAGTCACTCTTGCAGCTTCCAACCTGCGGAAGGTTGTACTCTGCAATTGAAACTTGCAATTAAAAATTTGCTATCTGAATCGTTTCAATCATTTTGATCGTGCATTTCAGTCGCTCCGGTCTCGCGCTACAACTAAGTGTATTCATATAAAATTGCATTTCAAAGGAGTCTCCAAAATGTAATTGTGCACTCTAAATTATGAGATATCGGTACACCAGAACTTTGTGAAATTCTACTAAATTTTTAACAACAATTAGATTTCTCCGAATCGATCACTCTTCAAGTACCTCGTTTTTGTACTTTGTCACGTTGTACACCATATCATGGATGACGATCCAAGTGTCAGCTCCATCTCGGCCGTTTCTCTGAGCCACATCGTTCAACGTGTACAGCGTTAATTCTCCCATTCTAATGAGTGTCAACACTTGAAAATGAACTAACTAACTTTCGAACGCGAGAGGATCAACTGCCGATGGATCGACCGCGCTCGACAACTGTCCGGTTCTCGCGAAAATGATCGACTGTCCCGACCCGTGCGAACAATGAGTGAAAACGAGAGCTGAGATCACGGCCAATACGAACGATAACGAGATCCGTGATGTATGTCACATATGTAGATAAACGTAGATAATGAGTGTCACGTACTCGATTACAGATCAAATCTGGAATTTCTGGAGGAAAGATTCGCTATTTATTCGTCGACGCGGCACGCCGCTCAGGGAATCCCACTGGGACTTCTGAGAATTGAAATTATTACGAAACAGCAATTATTTTTCAAACCGTTCGTTGAAATTCTACAGCTAACGGAATAAACTTCAATCGTGATTTCTTTTATCAAGAATTTTTTCGTTACAAACATTTAACGTTTCACCTAGCTGAAGGTTATTATTAATAAGTTGTTATACTACATGTTGCATGTACCTACATGCTTTGCATATTTTGCATATTTTTCGTACACATTTTGCAATATTTCGTGCACATTTTGCATATTTTTAATGCATAAATGTCCCCTGTATTTTGCATATTTATCCTGCATAAACATCCGCAGTCTACTTATTAATAGTTTTCTATTTAAATAGCAATCCCAACAGAAGTGATGAGAAAATGTTGTAAATTGTGAGGGATATTTTAGACACTGCTACCGCTGTTGGAAAGCCACTGCAAAATACGAGGACCAAGAATTGGCATTCGAATAAACTTTTCAATGGTGACAGCGTTTTAATTCGTAAATAATAAGTAATCAAATTTAGTAATTGCTTCTAGGTTTGTTATTTGGAAGAAAGTTGTCAAGCTTCTTGTATATCCAGCAGAGCCATTAGGAAAGCTGCAAATTGGCTTCGAGATAAATGGATTTTGGCCTTTGCATATGTACTTGGCTGATAATGCGAGCTTGTACTTGAATTTGTAACAAATCACGAGCCCCGTATTTGAATCGCAAATATTAGATTTGAATTCTGATACGTCATTTGCAATTTGTACTTGAATTTGTGTAGAGAGCGTAATTACAAATCGGCGGCAAAGCATTTTCATGGACAGCCTGTGGCCTAGACCAATAACAGACTTCAATGACAACAGAAATTAGTGCACCAGTGTATTAACATAAATAATTTTTTCGTCCTAGATGAAAATCCACTGATAATAGGGGATGAAGAGGGATATTATTATCTCTTGAAAAGTTGAACAGTTGTTTTTTAGAAAACTATGGAGAGGGTGATGACACCATATATGATTCAGTAACGAAATGCGCATCATTAATCCTTTCTTAATCTTGATACTAACGGTTACTCGGAAATAAAAATGTGCAACAGTTTGTCATTTATATTCACGATAAGAAACGATGAGTGTTTGTTCTATAAGTAAAAGTACAGTAATTCCCCGATCAGTGGGCAGTATGCAAAGTTTCATACTGATAGTGCAGTTTTTCCCAAAAGTTTCCTCAACGTTCATTTTTAATACTGACACCGATATCTCTCGTAATTATTACATTGATTCTCGTTGGAGCATTACTATCGACTACTCTTAATGGATAACGATAAAAAGACGAAAGACTATTAAATATCGATAATAATGAATAATGATTGTCTCTCACGTTGTTAAGCAACAACAAGCGACGCAATAGAATCGGCTTGATTAAGTTTTTATGAAAAATCATACGCGTAGGAATTTAAATAAGGTAAATATTAATTACTAATGCAATTTTACAAGTAGAAAATTAAATTCTAAATCATATAATATAATATAATATAATTTACGATGACGTTTTTATATAATATAATAGGAGTCGAAAATTAAATTAATTTATAAACCGAAGGCATAATTAATATTATGCTTATTATTAATATTAATATATAAGTCTTATATTATTTAAAGAAATTATAGGTGACCGGTCATTGACATGGTATTACTTTGATTTATTAAGGATTATAAGATGAAGATAACATTGATATCTCAAGTGTCGACACGAGGTGATTAAACGCAATAAAGAAAATAATAAAACAATGTCGTTCGTTGAATATATGTCAAATGCTAGAAGGAAATGAACGAAATAAATTAAGTTCATATAATTCTTATCGCATCTTTTGTCTCACGTCCGCGGGGCTCTAGAACCATAGAACCCTATTATCATTTCTGTGTCACATCCTACCGTATCGGTCGGAACTAATATTGTGGAACTAATATCACAGACGAGATGTAGGAATACGCCACCTTATACTGTTTCGTGTCGCACGATATGAAATACCGACTCTAACCAAATAAAATAAGTAACTGGCAAGCTCGATCACAGCACACAGAACATAACTATGAATCGAGAATATTAGTAAGTTACTTTGATTTATCAATGTATTGTCTTTAATAAATTAATGCGTGCGAATGTTCATGGTACAAAAGTTATTCTGTACCTTGAGTTCTACCATGTATCTTTACTAAAAAAATTAGGTGACAAGATGATCAAGGGAGTGCTTGTCGACATCATTGGCGAAAGGAATTGTTATAAACATTAAATAACCAGAAATAACAAATTTATCAATAATTACTATCACGGCGATCAAGATCTACTGAAATTAATTGGGGTGGGGGAGTTGCGCACCGCGCACCTGATCTCAGCGGCTGCGCTCAGTCAGTCGAGGTGCGCACTCAGGAGGGAGCGGAAGTGCTGCGGGACCAGAAGGGCGATGGACAACCTTGAAGTTGACCAGAGGTTCTCCAGAGCTGCCCTGGCCTACCCTGACCATCTTGGCTTACTCTTGCCTACCTTCGAGTTGACCAGTGATCCTCCAGACCTGCACTGGTCATCACTTGCATACCTTAATGTACCTTTAGCTAGCTTAACGAACTAACAACTTAATTAAGGTGGACCAAGGGTCATTTAAATCTTCCTTGACCTACCTTGGCTAGCTCGGGTTGGGCAAAAGGTTCTTGAATGCTTTCTTCGTTTACCTTGGCCAACCCAGAGCAGCTCTTTGTAAGTATCAATTAAAATATACATTTTTGTTATTGTCTTAATGCTTGTACATTCAACGAATGCCGTCAATACATATTTCTGTATTTCTAATTGAAATTTACTTCCAAACCTTTCAAAAGTTTCTTTTCTTGAAATTGATATTTTTGACATAAAATTGGTAGTCCTCCGATCGGAGGTCCCTCAAGGACTCACTCACGGATGGGGCCGTGGGTGAGTACAGCTATTGGCGAACTCGAAGCGCCTTTAGGTCGTTGCGTCCTCATTCTAGTTAGTAGTTTGAAGTTCTGACTTCTTCTACTATTGTTAAATTCTTGTTGGTTAGGCCGCAATCGTGTGCGGGGTTTTTGAGTCGTATCTCATCGTTGTTTTTATTGTCATTGTTTCGTCTTCTTCTCGTCATCATATTTTCATCGTCTTCTTTTATTTCGGTTCCTCCATTCTATCGTGTCTAATTATTATTAGTCTGTTTCAGCTGAAATACAACAGTTGAAAATCTTCATCAACAAACAAAGAAACATATCGACCGAAGACGCAACAAGATCTTCTAATATCTTACAAATAGTGAATAATATCGAGCTAATAGCGGCTCATTTAAAATTTGCGATAACATTGTAAAATAGAATTTAACATTTGTTAGTTATAAAAACTTGTGTATTTAATTGAATTGTGTCTGAATTTACTTTAGGCTAGCTCGGGATGGACCAAGGTGGGCCGTTAATACTTTCCTTGTTTCCCCCTGACCCATCTTCAGCTTCTTCGTAAGCTCCTCTCAATTATTAACCGAAACACATAGTTTTTGTTTCGGATTACCTTGTCATTCAATAAACATCGTCAATTTTTTTGTGGATTCGTAATTGAAATTTGTTTACTTTTCCAACATTCCTGTTTTTATAAAGAGTCTCTGGTTTGAATATAGGACAGGGGACGCTACAGTCGGTCGTAAAATATTCAGTCGGTAAGATAAACCTAGGACGCGAAAGCTCGTCACGTGTTATATCTTCTTGTGCCTTGTCTGTGGTATAAACACTATTCCATTTAAACTTTTAAAAGATTCATTTGAAATGTAATCCATTAATTACTTGCATGGTTACATACACGAATAAATAACACGACGTTACATGCAACCATATTCGTTTTTAGCACAACTCTTTCGTAGTTATGGCAACAGCCGAAATAACAGTTAATAAAGAGAGAAACAACTTTTTAGCGGCGTATCATACTTTAAAATTTTCCCAAGCAGACAAAGATGATACAGAAATTGCAGATCTCGAGCGAAGATGTCTTGCCACAAAATATTTGACTGCAAAACAATTGTAAGTATTCTATCATTACAATGTTAACATAATGTAATGTTTTAAATCAGAAGCATCTAAACATGTTGTGCTTCACAGTGAATCAGAGGACATGGCAACGTGTTTACTTCGAAGGAGCCTAAAGGATTATCAAAGGATAATGGAAAACAAAAGTGGTGTTAACAATTACTGGAAACAGTTTAAGGTTCAAACTCCAAAAATCAACAATGATCCACAGAAATGGAAGTCTGGATTAACCGATGTAGAAACAGCTCTGAGTTTTATGAAACCTTTACCTTGCCAAACTGATAATACACTCCCATGTAAAGGAAGGGTGTTCAATGATAAACATATAGAAAGCATCATAAATACCTGGAAGAACAAAGAATCCTTAATACGAAATAGAAAAGTCAGTGCACAAGCTCAACTTCATCTCAATTCTGGTATGAGTACAGTCATCAAAGGAAAATCAGAAAACAATAGTTTCAATGAAGCAGAACGATCATCGTTTTCATCAATTAACTCTGTAGAAGAAACTAGCAATTCGAATATGAATTACAAAAGACATGAGTCTAAGACTAGTTCAATGTCTCAAGAATATCAAAACTTCGCATCCCATCAAAGACCTGCTAAGTTTGTAAGAGAGAACTCCTATAGTAAGAATAATCAAGAGCCACCAAACACTTACAGAAACAATGTCAAATCGAAGTCACACGTTTTCGTTCAGAACAGTAAAGAAGATTCTGAAGCAGCGAAACCTAAAATGAACTGTTTCAAGACAGCCAGAGACGAATTAACAGTACAACAAGCGAAAGCTAACAAACCAGCCCAGAAAAAGACTCTAGGTGGCAAACCATCAGTTAATTCACAATTCGTATGTCCCTTCAAGAAAGAGAAGGAAAAAACACAAGCTCCTGATGCCATGTACAACAATGACACCGAAACAATGGAAGTAGAAGATGAAAGATTAAAGAACATCGAACCAAAAATGGTTGAATTGATAAAGAACGAGATAATGGACTGCAAAACAACAATCTCTTGGGACGACATTGCTGGCTTGCAATATGCGAAAAAGATTATCAAGGAAGTAGTTGTGTATCCTATGTTGAGGCCTGATATTTTTACCGGTTTGAGGAGACCCCCTAAAGGGATTTTATTATTTGGGCCGCCAGGTACTGGTAAGACGCTGATAGGCAAGTGTATAGCAGCTCAAAGCAAATCGACGTTCTTTTCGATTTCTGCGAGCTCGTTGACCTCCAAATGGATAGGCGAAGGAGAGAAAATGGTCAGGGCATTGTTCGCTGTTGCGAGAGTTTATCAGCCGGCGGTTATTTTTGTGGACGAAATAGACTCGTTACTCACGCAGAGATCCGAGACGGAGCATGAAAGCTCTAGGAGACTAAAAACCGAGTTTTTGGTACAATTAGATGGAGCTGCCACCGCGGAGGAGGATCGCATTTTAATCGTTGGAGCGACGAACAGACCTCACGAGCTGGACGAGGCAGCGCGTAGGCGACTCGTTAAGCGGCTCTATGTTCCTTTGCCCGAGTTTGAAGCTCGTAAACAGATCATAAATAATTTATTGGTAACGGTTCCGCACAATCTCACAGAGCAAGAAGTAGACGATGTAGCCGAACAATCGAAGGGATACTCGGGGGCGGATATGTGCAATTTATGCAAGGAAGCCAGTATGGGGCCAATAAGGAGCATTCCATTCAGTCAATTAGAAAATATTAGAAAGGAGGATGTCAGGCATATAACAGTCGACGATTTCAAAGAAGCGCTGATTTACGTACGGCCCAGTGTATCCGAATCCAGTTTAACGACTTACGTTGAATGGGATTCTATATATGGAACCGGAACCGCGCAGAATCATAAAACATAAAGATACAATTTCTCCGATGATTTTTCAATATTCAATGTATATTTTTGTAATACAACGTTTTGTAATAAATAATACATTTATGAATGTTTAAATTGATGTACAGTATGTCTTGCGGAAGACAGATGATTTTGTTACTAAGTAACTTTACAAATAAGAGCAGCAGGTCAAGATAATTGAACAATGTACACTTTTTGCATATAGGAAACTATTAAATATGTTTCGATATATACTAGTATGTTCAATGACACGACAGCTGTATAATCGAGGGTTATTTCTTTAGAACGAATGGTATTGAAATTAATTGTTTCAAAGTCATCTATATAATATGCATGGACACTTCCTGAAAACGATGGTTTCCATTTAGTACAATCGACGATATTCTTAAAATACTGTGACTCATTTGATATGCAATGTATAATATGTTACCAGAATCCACGCCTATGAGAAGTGTATGTCCATATACCAAAACAGTGGTCGGATTAGCAAATAGACTTGGAAATAAATTGTGCATTTTCCACTGCTTACCCTTCACTAAAAAACCTAGGTATCCGTTTTCTAAAATCACAAAAGAAAACTACTATTAACAACAGAAAGAAAAGTACCAAAGAAAACACGAACAGGTGTGCCCTACATGGTTTTTGATATTATAATGATGCTAGTACTTACATTAAAGATGTAAATCATATAATAAGTAGACTGCGGATTTTATGCATTTATGACTTAAGTGGATAGGTTCAACTTATAAGAGCAAAACGATAACAAGAGTTTAAAAACATCAATACATTATATTAAGCCTATTAATATTATTAAAAGAAAAAATACATTTTTATCTTGCTCCGTTTTTTGCAATTAAGACAGACCATTTTTATTTTGCATAAAAATCCGCAGTTTAATAATAAGTTATTAACCTGCGATGCAAACGACCACATCTGGCTTAAATACGTAAAATCGACGTATTCTTATATTTGGAAGTTTGGAGGGGAATGCCTTCCAAAAACCATTTTTTGTTCCACCGTCCAATTCTAAGTGCACAAAATAGTCTTCAGTATAAAGATGTAACTGAAACATAATATATCAATGTTTAAACCCGTTGCAATGTGTAGCGACTTCAGAGTAATACTGAAACCACAACCTGATCGTTATCTGCACCAATGGCAATTACTTTGGTTGTATCAAATTTATACACTGTTTTAGGTATCAATCCTTCAATAATTATCATGTTTCTAAGAATAGTATAACAGTAACCATAGCTTGCACTATTAAACATTTATCATTTAATAATGACTGAAATATAATATACTTTGTAATTTATATTATTGAAATCATACCAAATCAACTCCCCATTTGTTTTGTCAATCAATTTTTTCTCCTTGACATCCCACCTGCTTATATGATTGTTCTGAGAACGACATACACAAACAGTACATACTTCTAAAAAGTGAATACTGTTAATTAAGAAACTACCGTAAGGTGCAAGACCGAATCTATACTATTCAAAACAGCATAACTTTTTAAAATTATTTCTTAAAATATATCAATACCATCTCTAATGAATTGTATGCTTTGTATATCTTCTATATGGTCAATTACATAAAATGCTTCTTCATTTGTATGACAAATATCGTAAAAATAAATGTAACCTTCGCTAGAGCCTACAGCTATTATGTTTTCTATAAAAATATTAGAAATTAATCGTGATCTGATATTTTCAGATTTAATTGCATATTGTTACCTGATGTTTCTATGCAGGTAATATGTTCTATATTGTTTGCTGCTCGTAATGGTACAATGCATTTAGAATCTATATTCCATCTCGTTACATTTTTACACGTTCTCCATAATTTATACAATGCCATCCACATTTGTGAGTCATGTTTTTCATGAAATTCAGTGTAATACTTTGTAGGATTCAGGGACTCACAGAAAGTACTCCACAGGTGTTCTGGTATGTCTTGCTTGCACATTTTGAACCAGTGGTCATTTATCTGTGGTTGAATAATAAATTTTCAATATTTAATCCAGTTAGAATTTACGATCTTAAACGTCAGAGTAATTGTTGTTTTAAAAAAGTTATTGGTAATTCAAGTACATGTATAAATACACCTTTAACGTCTTATTGATAATTTCATTCCAAGAACTACAAACAATCTTCAAGTTCGTAAGCGTCACTGCATCGGTATATAAAAATATATGCTCCCATATTTCCAGAGGAAAAGACATTTTCCAAATATTAATTTATCACTCAGTACTGGAACTCTCCTCGTGTTTTAGCAAATCTTCTGCTCGTTCAAACGTATGAATTTCAAATTCCTATTACTATCGGCATCTATACACGCCTTATAAATACCTCAAATGCATAGCAAAATATAATAATAAATAATAATAGTTTTCGATTTCGGTTTCGGACATCTATCGCGATATCAGATAGAAAGATGAAGACTATTTGACACAGTTAAAATGATAGTCCTTTGTTTTTAATTGTTTTGAAAACTTTGGAAAGTGAGTCGTGGAGTGCATATATATATATATATATATGCAACTCATCGACTCACTCTCTGTATAGAGAGATGAAATTTATTCTATATGATAACTGCAAATTAGTCATGACGATGATGATTTAAAAATATTTAAAGACTATTACGATTAGAAATAATTTTGTTCAAGTCATACAAATAATTTCAAGAAATATTATTTTCATTTATTTCCGTCTGATATTGCTGTATATTTGTATAGAATTATAAAAATTATTATATCATTAAATACAACTAGATGCGAGAACTATATTATTTTTTTGTTATTGAGACTACGAATTGTCAATAGTCAGTCAATAGTCGTTGAATGATACATCGTCAAAATTATAACATAAACTCTTCTTTCATTTTATTTTAACAACATGTGACGTATTTCGATTCTATGAAGCTCTCTGTTATCAAGTAGAAAAGGAAGCAGAATTTTATATTAAGTGATTTTCATATATTTATATAAATACAGTACATCACTGTATTTACTCAACTTTAAATTTTAGTCCTAATTCAACTATCGATACTGCAATTTTCTACAATGTACAAAGCTATGTTCACGGCAGTACCACTTAGAAACGCGTGCGAAAAACTCCGAAGTTTCGCCTCTGTAAAGATTCTCTGTGGTCAAGTACTCTTGAGTTACGAATGGAATCAATAAATATTAAATTCTAGTTTATGTAGGGCCACCCACACACAATAGGGTTTTCTTGGGTGCTAGCGCAAGGTGATACAGGATACTGTTTTAGTCGATAAACAAGTCACGCTTCGCCTACTTCTGCACGTGCACGGATGAATCGAATGAAAAAAGCATTTAATTGCAAAATGACAGAAGAAGGTATTGATTAGACTATTTATTAACTTACCACCGAATATTCTTGATGAATAAACGATTAACATTTGTATTGATTACACTTCGGCAGCGTTCGCTACACCTGTTAAAACACAGTTGTTACTTTATCTTTTTAAAACAATTTTAGTAGTATTGGAAAATTAATTAACTCTCCGAGAGATTGATCCAAAAAGTATGTGTTATTAATTTTTTATTTCGGTGTTATTGTATTAATATTAACACTATTTAAGTTTACAAGACCCGTCAAAATGACGGGTTCTAATATTTTTAATTTGTAACTATTGAGATTGTAAAGATGGATGAGAAATTTTTCAATAAATTTATTTCTTTTGGTATATACTATTTAAAAAAATGACTAAAAATTGGGATAGTGGAATTTTTATTATTTTTATAAAGTAATAAATATAGTCACTTTTAATGCTTTGTAAACCTAGTGTTCACCATAGTATGATTCTGATTACTGTTTACTTTTCAGCTGCTTCAACAAAGACTGATGTGGAGTCTGCAATGGATGGGACCAGTGACGATGACAGCGGCGATGACTGGGATGAAGTCACAGAAATTTTTGAGACCATATCGTGTCTTTTTTGCAATGAGGGTACAAGCAACTTCACAGAAGCACTGGAACATCTGATCAAATCACACAAGTTTGATTTGAAAAATTTTGTAACAAGACATTCTCTGGACACATATTCTTATATCAAGTTGATCAACTTCATCAGGCAAAAGAATGTTTTACCTGATCAGTTGAACGCTTTGAATATCAAAACATGGGAAAATGATAAATATTTGAGGCCTATCATCGAATATGACCCTTGGTTGATGTTTGGTAAGTCTCAAGATTATCAGTTTGTTGAAGATTCATTTCTCTTGCATTCCTAAATTGTTTTGATGTCCGTTTTCTTAAAGACATTGACGATTTGGAAGAGAAAACAACGAAGCCTATTGCATATACAGTAAACTCAGAGAATGGTTGTGTCACTTTGTCAGAAGCTCATTTTGCTGAATTGCAGAGAACAATACAGATACTGCGTGCGGAGTTGGAGCAACGTGAAATGGCATGTTACTTGGGTAAACAGGTACACATACTGCTATTTTGAAATGTACAGTTTCATAATTGATGGCACACACTTTAAGTCAGAATCACTTTTTGTAAATGGACCAAACCTCTTCAGTTTTTCTGCCAATCTAGATGGATTAGTTTACTAGATGATATGTAATGAAAAGATTGCGGATTTTGATGTAAGATAAAAATTGTTTGCCTCAATTATAAATAAGAGGAGCAACGCAGCAAAACTGAAGTGATTTAATCTATTTATAAAAATGTGATTCTGATTTAACATGTGTACCATCAATTATGAGACTGACTATATATACTATAATATACAAAAGATATAGTCACTGATGATACGGTTATTTAGCAAATAGATGAGATGACAGAACAAGTGCAAAAACTAATCATGGATGAGGATTTTGATAAAAGCAATAGTAGCAATAATATTAGATCTCATAGTAATTTTAATTGTCGCCTTGACGAAAGTTACTTCAACGCATACAGTCATTTTGCAATACATCATGAGATGTTAACGGTATGTATTTCACAATATCTGTATTTCACATTAAAATTAATAATTGTCCAAGCAATTTCTTCTATAGGACAAAATAAGGACAGAGAGTTATCGTGACGCATTATTAACAAATGCAAACAGATTTACTGATACTGTCATATTAGATGTTGGCTGTGGAACTGGTATTTTATCGATGTTTGCAGCCAAAACAGGATGTCGCAAAGTCATTAGTGTTGATCAGTCGGATGTAATATATCAAGCTATAGACATAGTAAGGTACAAACAGTATTTCAATTATTAAATAAACCTTCGACCTGTTCTTCTCTGAATTCTATACTGACAAAGCATGAAAATTCATCTAATAAGAACCTTTTAAAAATACTATAGAGAAAACAATTTGAGTGATATTATCACTTTGAAAAAAGGTCGCCTTGAGGATATCAATCTCGAAGATGAAAAAGTAGATGTAATTGTGTCAGAGTGGATGGGCTACTTTCTCTTTTTCGAATGTATGTTAGATACAGTAATATATGCCAGAGATCATTACCTGGCACCCGGTGGACTACTCCTGCCTAATAGATGTACGCTTAGCGTTGTGGGAAGTGGAGATACTAGTACGTTAATTAATGTTTGGTCAATCTGCAGAACAGCTACCTATAGCGGCGGTCTCGTTTAGCTTCCGAGATGTCTATGCTTGTGCGTCTGTGACAGCGCACTACGTTGTTCTGCAGGTTCACACTACGAATTAATTGTGCTAAATATCATTGAATAATAAACGTTAATTGTATTACAGAGAGATATGTCGAACTTATCGACTACTGGTCAAATGTGTATGGTTTTAAAATGAGTTGCATGAAAGCGGAAGTGATTCGCGAACCAAATATAGAAGTCTGCGCTGTCGACGAATTGATAACGAATACCGTTGAAATCCAGAGGTTTGATCTATACACAGAAACGATGGAGTACATGAACTTCTCGACATCGTTCGAATTGAAAGTTAAAAAGACTGGATCGTTGACCGCGATTGTTGGCTTTTTTGATATTTTCTTCGACTTGGACAATCCAGTTCATTTCAGTACGGGACCTTACTCGCCTCCAACCCATTGGAAACAAACAGTGTTCTCATTGAAGGAGCCAATTAGCATCACCGAAGGTAAGTTGCAATGAATTAAAACAGCTTAAACCTTAGTACTCGAGTAGCGACTCTCCGGCACCATTAAAAAATTCCCATTATTATTCCAAATATTTTTTACATTATTAAATTTATGTATATTTAATAAATTATTAAATATTTAAGTATTGTACGAGTAAATTGCATCAGTTTCGTACGCATGAAATGAAAAAATCATATAGAATGGAAATATTCTAGGTCGGAAAAATGTTTGGTTTTCGAGTTGAAGCAAAGGGTTAATTGTTTCTTTAGTGTAATTATTCTAATAAAAAAAATTAATTACAAATATTTCCCGTACAGGTGATGTTCTACACTGTAGAGTAAACTGTCGCAGACACACGAGAGATCTTCGAGGACTTGTGATTATAATCGAAGTCGAGAACATGTCTCAAGTGTATTACCTACAGTCGCTTTGAAGCTCATTATAATCCTAAGTGCCAAAAAAAGTAAATAAACTAGGGTCCAGAACAGCTTATAGATTATGACATTGTTGAAGACTATCTTCTCGCTTCTATAACTTTCCGACCACGACACGTAAACTATTTAGAAACTTCTCAACAGATAATCGAATCGTCCAAAATTAACATTAATGATATTTCTGCCAAAGTTCTTGCATGTGCTATTGTAGAATAAGTATCCAGTTATTGACTCTCAACGATTTCTTCGAGTTAATCGACACGATACGTATTCAAACAGATAGTCCATCTTCTATATAGTTTGTGAAAGTGAAACGAAAGCAGAAATTCAGATATTTTCTCTCTAGTTCTTCAAGATTCTTCTAGAGATAAAATGAAAACGACATGATATAGTCTCTTTTAAAGTTGGCCCGACGTCTCGATTTGGTCGGGTTTCGATTTGAAAGACGTTCAATGCTTCCAGAATTTAAGGTATATACAATACAAAACTCGGTGATATAAAAAAAGAATAAGTAATAGGAATTTATTTGATTGTAAGTCACGAGAATTATTGCCTTTCTTGATTATATGTATACTTTTACATAAGTAAATAATCTATTAAGCTTAAAAATTAAATAAAACTGTAAAAACCTTACACGGCTAAATTCAATTCACACATTTCTCGGTCATCCATTGATTCACACATTAAAGCATGCGCGTACACGAACACGAAAAATCTCGGCATTTTTGTTCATTCATACTGTCTCCATGTTATTTACAATCAACATGTATCACCTATAATACTAGATCTTTTCTTCTTAGTCTTTTGAAGTTCTTAATCGAGACGACGAAAAAAATACTTCCCGCTCACACGTTCAAATGCTTTGACAAAATTCATCCTGACTGGTAAAAGTATTTACAAATCATAAATTTGCCCCCTTGTTTCTTCGTTTCCGGTATTCTATTATCCTAGGGACAGATTAATACCGGAAGTTCGGATTGTCAGTCTCCCAACCTTTTGCGTTCGGCCCGAATTGGTAGACTAATCTTCGTCCGAGTACGGGAAGAAAGATTTTACTCTTGTAATAATACCTGAAACGATAGTTAAAGCATTAAAAAAATATATAATGCAATGAACCTGCAGGACAACCATCTACCCTCCGATTTCGATGAGTTTTGGGTATGTTGTACAAATCTATATTTTAAACAACTTTTTCCTTTGCACATTAGACGCACAAGCATGGATCAAATTCACTGTAACAGTACCGACAGTTTTTTGCCAATATTCCGGAAACTAAGCGAGACCGCTACTATCATGCGAAGGAAAACGTTGTTCGAAATATTGAGATTTATAACATATCCAAAAATTATCGAAATCTGAGAGCAGGTTGCTGTTTTGTAGTTTCACCAAAATGAATAAATGTCACGTGTACGTTGGGGCAGTTTTAAATTAATTATTAATTACCTCATGGCTCGACTCAGTTTCTCATAGGTCATCTTCGTATTGCCTTTTCGCGATCCCCACCGTTTCGCGACCTCGTCGCTTTTGACAAACCGGAATTTCGCCTGCGAATAATCCTCCCAGCAAATTAAGCTCGGACACGTTTCCCGATTACGCAACAAGTCCCTAATGAACTCCCAAAGCTTTCCTTGACTGGTAGCTGCAACGTTAATCATGGAAATCAGTCAAAGTGGAAGAAGACAAGAGACGTTTTAATACTTACAATTTTTTTTCGGTTTCAATACCCTCGGTCTACCCGGTGGCCGCTTGGTAGACACTTCAATACTGTTATCTGAGTCTGCATCTGTGAAGGCACGAAATTTAGTATAATAAGGCAATCGAAGAGACCATCTAAAGAAATTAAGGTCAAGAAGACTCTTTACCTGACGCATTGTTGGAATTGATCCTCGCGTACTCGTCTTCGGAATGGGGATGTATGGTGTCGAATGACGGCACTGTAATTAAAGTCACGCATTTTCTTTCTGTTCAACTCACTCCACCGGCGAAGATCAAAAAGGAGGCGCAAGAAATAAGATTCTACAACAATCTTATATGACCGACACAAATATTTGTTACAATATATTATGTAAACCAAACTTTATCAAGATCTACAAAGTGTGAGAATGTTACAAAAATTATTGTCATGATAAACCATATCTAACAATATCTTTTTTATTCTATTTGTATTACTAAATAAGTTGTTTTGATTTTGTGTGACTTTTATGGACATTGGCATGGCACTCAACGCGTTAATTCTCGCTATATTCAAAAAAATAAAAAACGAAGCGCAAGAAATAAGATTTTACAATAAACCCAACGTTTAATTATCGATGTATTCGAGAAGATCAAAATGGAGGCGCAAGAAATAAGATTCTACAATAGACCCAATGTTTAATTCTTGACATACTCAAGTGCAATGATTTATCGGCGTCTTGGATAGTTGTTCAATTACGTACGGAAGTTCGACATGTGTTGTGAGTGCAGTAGGTTATAGAGCTTATCCCCGTATTCGGGATCGTGACTGATAAAATTATTTCTCGTGAAGGTGACTAACTCGTTGCCAGGCACTGCGAGACTGTGCTGGATCAAACTGTACGGCTGACCGATAACAGACGCTGCAGACATTAGCCAATTTATTGTCTCCTCTTGACACCAGCTCCTAACAGGTTTGTGAAACCATCCGGTGCCGTCGATCTCGTTGTTCTCCTCACCTGTTGAACAATAGCGAAACTAAAATAAATTTCGCTGAAAAGTGTTAACAAAAATTTGGTTGTACATTGAAGAGGGCGAACATCGAGTATCTGACCTTGAAGCTCAACACACCACATTGCGGGACGCGTTCTAATATTTTTGATTTGCGATTACATACTGAGATTCTAAAGATGTATTTGTGACGAATTATTCAACAAATTTTTTTTTATATATAATTATATTCTTTTATAATGGCTAAATATTTGGATAGGCACATTCTCGTTATTTGTATAAAGTAATGTAAAGGGATATCTGGTCTCGAAGCTCAGATCCTAATGGAGGGAGTACCTAAACTTGAAGCTCAGATCGCAATGGAGGGGGTACCTAAACTCGAAGGTCAGATCCTAATGAGGGGAGGGGTACCTGAACTTGAAATCCAAACCTCGGTGGAGGGGGCACCTAAACTTGAAGCTCGGACCTCAATGGAGGGGGTACCTAAACTCGAAGGTCAGATCCTAATGAGGGGAGGGGTACCTGAACTTGAAATCCAAACCTCGGTGGAGGGGGCACCTAAACTTGAAGCTCGGACCTCAGTGGAGGGGGTACCTAAACTCTAAGCTCAGATCCTAATGGAGGGGATACCTGAACTTGAAGCCCAGACCTCAGTGGATGGGGTACCTAAACTTGAAGCTCGGACCTCAGTGGAGGGAATATCTGAACTTGGAGCTCACAATCAGATTTCAGTGGAGGGGATACCCGAACAATAGTACACGGTAGATGCCCTAATTTGCGCTATAAGCAGCATTGATAACATTATACGTGGGAAGACCCGTCGATATACAAGATTTGCATTGAGCGTGTAGCCGTCGAAGTGTTGAAATGATAATTTTGAACATTACCAAAGTCGCACTTCTTCCGTGTGGTTTCATAATTTCGCGTAGTCACGGCGTTGCTTTTTCTGGTAGCCAGGGAGTCCATGTCCAGTAAATCAAGATGATCGCCATCACCGCTGAGACTGCCGGGCGACGGGTACACCTGCAAGTTCTGCAACCGGAACGTATCGTATGACAAACAAATTCGAAACGAAGTCGGACTGCAGCGCGTTAATAACCTTGCCGATGCGCTCGCACGCGCAAAACAGAGCGGTATTTACGTCGCGGTTATAAGTGGAATATCTACACGAAACAGGTATCGTCGATTCGTAATAAATAATCGCAGATTGCCCTTCTAAAGTTGTTATCTCTCCTTTCCTCGAGCCTTCAGGCAATTTGCCAGGAGGCGCGCGTGCATGTCCTATGTATTCCAAACAATTACCTGATTGTTATACTTTCGTATTTGTTTTCCGTAAAATATTCCAATGTTTTAACTTCGTGCGCGCGCGTGCAGTTCTCGTTATCAGCGTATTCCATTACTTTAAACGGTTCAAAACAGTTTCGATACAACGTTAACATTACAAAATGGAAATGCAAATTGCTAATTATAATTATATTCGGACGAGTGTATGTGCATACACAGTTGGAATACGATATTTTAGTTATCCGAAATTACGAAGAAACAAGTGCATGCCATTGTTTCGGCAACATTACTTAAATTTTAACTCTCACGTATACTATCAAGTACGTTCTAATAGTTTCGATTCGCATTACGCTTGAGTAACAATAGCGACGCACGTGACGCGAAATTAAACAAAAAAGAAAGGAGAGAAAAACTCGTTGACAGCACGTGCAACAAAGCAAACTATCGTACAAGACGTGTGCGATGTTTGCCAAGTGAAACACCAAACCCACTAAGTAAATAAACAGCGAAGACATAACACTTGGGGCAAAGTGCACGTTTGCAAGTTCGACGCGATGAGAGATAATCAAATTTGCAGAAACATTCTCCTTCATACTTAATGAACATGATATGAATGCATGCTTGAAAACTATGATCAATTTATAAATCATCTTAACGCACAGATAATTGATTTACGCGGTGTATCTTGATGCCATTAAGCGGTTCGAGCCATAAGTGCCACTAGCAATTAAGTTGCTCGAATTAGTTCAAGTTTGTGTAGCATGAGTGCCACGATAAACTGGTTTAATGGGGTACTAGATGTTGATTCATTGAACGGGAGTTGAGTGCTTCAAGTAGAAATGTGATATATGAAGTGGGACTAGTTGTCTCTAGCGCTTACTAGTACTGTAATGAGGACCCAGTATTTTAGTATTTTACAAGTATTATATGAATACTCTAGTACTCTAACGAGTACAAAATACCCTAGTACTCTAGCTTGTATAAAATACCCTAGTACTCTAGTACTCTAACAGTTTCTAATATTCTAATAAGATTAGAATACCGATACGAAGTGGGGTACCAGTGCACTGATACATAATTCGTCCAGTTAATCAGGACACTAGGATTATTTCTGTTGTTCGTGCGCATATTTCTAATACCTAGTGAACTAGTGCAAGCATAAAATAAAAGGTGACTACCAACAGTCTAGTTGGTAAAAACAACCTGTTTACCGAGCAGTTCGAACAATTTGAATTCCAAATATATAGTGTTCCGCGCTAATGCTCAGCCTCGAGCGTTGATTCGAATGTTTCGACTCACCTCGGACAAGTCTGTTCTTTGGTACATATAGGGGTCCATGTCTTCACCGAGGAAACTTGCGGAACAACGTAAACAACACAGGGTCGTCGAGGCACGACGGTTTCACGTGGGGTCTTGTCACAATGAGTCGCGGTTGCAATAAAATCGCATCACTGGTGACGGATCCGATGTCTGTTAGGCGGCCTGTTCGAATGCGACCAAGTCGCCACCGTGTCGCGTAGCGCGATACTGATCGGCCGGTCGTCGGAATGTCTCCGACAAAGCTCGAGCTCTCGGGGTCGGCAGCTCTTTCGTGACGCGATAGACGTCAACGGGGAGAACCGTGGGGACGGACAGCGCGGAAGAGCAGGTTTCAACGGGGATTTCCCGCTCTTCGGGCCCGGCCAATCATCGGCGACGTGTTCCCCGACTGTTGACGCAATAATTGCGGATACTCCATTGGCGGCGGCCTCCGTGATCCAGAACCAAAGAGGTGCGAAACGATAAGACCGGGAAGCCCGGGTTCATTCGCTGCGCTTTAACTCCTTGCACTGTAACATCGAGTCGGATTCGTGACGAAGATTCGTAACAGAATCTACTGATTGTTGCATTAACAATCATATGTCGGTGACTCAATGCTTCGTCTATCTTTAGGAATTCATGTTGTTCACAATGCAATTGCTTGAAACGAACTTCGTTGGGACTCGCACGATCTAAAACAGTTCAAGAACTAATTTCTCCGATAAATTTTGATTGTACACATTTTATTGCTGTGATTACATTACTTTGATTTTATGGGATCTTCGAGGGACGATTTTTCGGCTGTCAACGTGTTAATTTCTCTTAAACGAAGTGTCCGATTTTAGAATGCGAATGTAATGTCGCCTTTTGGACTGGAAATACTATTATAGTCTGTATTTTAAGGTACAGAGCTGTTCTTTAAGATTCTTCCTCCAGTTTTTATTTAGATTTTCAATTTTGAATATAATCTATTTCAATGTTAATCAATGCAATTGTCAGGTATACTTTTTACGTTAATGGAGAAGTTAACACGTTGACGATAGCATTATTCGAATTTTTTATTCATTCGTGCTAGAAAAATATTCAAATATGGCAGCGAATTAAAAAATTAATTTTCGTACAGTAATACAATCGAGAAACTTGTCATTTGTTGACAGCATATGTTGTTGTTTAACGTTATCGTTACAAATCGGACATTTCCAATGCAACAACCTAATAGTTGCTGTAACCGTAAAAGAAATTGTAGCGCGAGGGGTGAAGGAAGTCTTTCGGTCTAGAGCGCCATTTTGTAGGCCTCATGTGAAATCTTTTCTAAAGAAATCGGACAACCGTTTTGCATCGAGGATTTGCACGCATATTTCCCATCATATGGACCATGCAATATAATTTTGTGCAGTCGAAATCCTTAAAATTGTAGAAGCTATACACATAAAAAAAGAGTGTCTCGATGACCGACACGATTCTAGCCTTTCTATTGAAAACAAGAAATATAGTTACATTTTAATTGGTATCTATAGACATATTTTTCGAGCCACGAGCTCTAAGAAAATGCAAATTAATTGATTCTGTACGGTGCCGATTCTTTTTCAGAGGTTAAACACCACAGCGACAAATCTGCAACTTTTAATCGTGTCATGCGATAACCCCTCCGCGGCCGCTAAGACTCCACTATCGCCTTTCGATTACGTGAAATTAATTTAGATTTATTGACCGTAATGGGAGTAATCGGTCCGAAACTGATTTCAACGAACTCGGCGAAATAAACAGTTTCTGGATCGGTTTATGAGAACTCGGGATCGAATAAAAAATTTGTTTTGTGTGGGTGGTTGGTGTACACTAATACGCTGTGTAATCTGTTGGCTCATTGATAATACGATTTAGCCATGAGAGAGATAACTGATACACGAAATTGCCAACGCTTCGTTTCATTGTTTTTGTTATTGTTTCTTATTATGCATTTGTACGGTGTGTCGAAAGTTTCATTGATAAAACAGAAGGTTGCCGAAGAAGAAGCACAAACATAAACGAGATGCGTCGACGTTTTCTCGCGTGCCAAATTTACAACCCGTGTTATTGCTTTCGCAATATGGGACTTATTTCATATGATCCAGTCGCAGACTTTGCAAAAGCAAACAAATTTTGCCCTTAACTACTAATAATAATTCTTACTATTCTCTGATAGTAATTCTGACACTTAAATGGCCATTATTAATCCTATTGTCGGCATGTGAACAACCTTCCATTTCTCCTGTGCTATACTTATGAGGTCACCCGCGGATCTGTACGCAAAATAAAAATAATCTACAACAAATAATACTCAAGCAGAAAATTCTTTTCTTGATCATCTTAAGTTGGAAATAATAGAAAAGTATTCACCTGTCTTTTTTTTTCGCAATGCACAAAATTCGTGATCGTCCCCATCAAAGATAAATGTAAACAGAGGTCCACATCAATCGACCATCTTTTTGTGCATCAAACAGTGTCGACAGGTTCATCAATTTCACTTAAATACCCGGAAGTTTTTATTTCTCTTCCTTTTTTTTTTGTAGCGAATTGCTGCATAAAAAGAACAGCTCGTTGACTACGCCAATGCAGTCGTTTATTTATAGTACACCAAGATGTCTCGACATCGGAGTGTAAACACGTCAGTGGTACCATGATCTTCATTTTATTTCGCGATATATCATTTTATTTTCCTCTTTTTTTCCATAGCGAGGTAGGTACTTTATCGTAACCGCAATCCGCGGGGGACACCTAAGCATTACTAATGGCCGATTCAAGGAACTGCAATCGTTGCCGACCGCATCAACGCAGTCTGATTTTGTATCAGTCTGGTCATATTTCGAAATAGGAAAAAGACAACCGCGTTCCGTTTCTGCGAACGAATCGATAATGGTCGAGAAAGAAAAAAAAGACCTGCTCGTAACGCCGAAGATCGGAATGGCAAACTTCACTTTCTGCATGGAAACATTCTAATTCAGAGAAGACCGGGATCTTTTGCTGTTTTAAGAAAAAATACTGCAAAATTATTGTTCGGCCGTATTCCGTCGACGAGAAATCAAAAAGTTTCGAGACAAAATTGTTTTCCCGCTCAAGATTTAGTGCGTTTATTTTTTTTGGCTGCGGCTGCAAGCGCCCTATGACTCATCGCGTCCTCGTCTACATTATAATATAGTCTCATTCGCAGCAGCAAACATAGTTTCCTCGATCACGTTCGGATAGGATTTTCAAGGACACGAGGTTGCCGTCCTATCTTGGTCCCGATTCACTTTCTACGCCTATGTTCGTCCGCCATTTTTACGGGAATTTTGTCTGCTCTATTCAGTACCGTTCGTAACTTATTTTGTAGTATTCATTTTCACATAAACAAAGACAGGCAAGGAAACAATGTATCTTCTCTTTTAAAAACCCGTTTTTCCATATAACAATTTAGTTTCGTCAAATTGTTCCCAGATGTTGAATACAATCGATTATTTGGGAGCGAATGTCGCCATATTGACATCGTCAGGGTCACATATGTACCTTTTACAATTGCAAAACAAATTTTAATGTTTAAATAATAAATTTTAATGTTCTAAAAAACCCTTGTCCGCAAGGGAGTGACAAAACTACTTTACATTGCATGCTTCTAAACGATCTCCATTTTTTAACATAAACGAGAATTACAGAACGTCTTCCGGTGGTTGATTAGATTTTTGTAACCATTTTGATACTTCCTAAACCATGTCCTGGTCAAAACGTCGGTCCGTGTGCATCCTGGGTACCACCGCTACCGGAAACCAAAAAAAAAAGATTATAATGTCTGTCCACCTCTGACCATATCGCCTTCGGTATCATTTTCGTGTATCTCGGTTTCATCTACTTCCCTGAAAGCTGTCGATTATCGCGGAGAACTGCGGAAATCTTTCATACCGAGTATACACATTTTTTTGTATTATTTTACCGATCATAGTTCACTGGTAGGTCGTAAGATCACAAGATTAATAATATCATGAAATTATTTCACGAATGTGCGCTGATAACGATGGTATATAAGACTGTTGTATCCTACCATAAATTCTTAATAAGTAATGCTCAGAGAATCAGATTTCGTTTTATTTCTCTGGAATTATGCTCCTTAATGGGTGAATCACCTTATTTCAAGATCATCTTGATTCTCCGTAATCTCTTTCCGTTTCATTTTATTTCACGGCCACATCTTTCTGTAGAAGTGGCAGTGGTTGTTTGTAAATTTTTTGATGTCGTTACATAAAAATATGATTTTCTGGTATGATGCGTGTGCACTTACAACAATGAATTGATAAATGAAATTATAAGGTTACTCAACGCTGGGATAAAATTCGTCAATATTTGCAGTGACAAAGAAACAGCGATGTTTTTTTTTTTTTGCTTGACCGATAAGTTCTTTTTTTGTTACGCTGTAAATGTTACACTCGCGAAACGATTCCACAAAATTATAAATGCCGTTTGGCACGTGATCGTCTTCGATAGCGATGCACCGTCCACTCTTTAATTTTTATTTCCTTATCCGAATACAATCAGAAAATTACTTCGCGACGTGCAGAACATAATACACTTGCAAATAAACTATAACCTATGCAAATTTCGTGGTGCTTCGTAACCGGATCTCTCGACCACCGCTGGTAAATATTGGGCCGGAGTCAGAAATACTCTCCATTTTAAATTTACTTTGGTCTAACAATAAGCCACGTACAATTTATAGCAGTCGAAGTAATTTAACCTAAAATATATTGTCAAGTAATTTTTCCATTATTCGAACTCAGTTTCGGCAAAATAAATAAATTTTCCAAATGCAATGCTTTTTCTGTAAAGTATTATCGTCTTGTAATCGCAGTCACATAAATTATTATGTATACATATTAATGCTAGGAACAACACCGATATGCATATGTAATCTCTTACAATTCCAAGAAGTAGAATTGCAAATGTATTCGGTTTGCCGCGACGAATTCAGTCGAAACAATTTTCATAAAGAACTTAGTTTCCGACGGACACGTTCTTAATTGTTTAGCATGCGTGTTTAGAAGCCGCTTCAGTAATGAAGACACCTGCGTTAAAAAATAGATAAACACATATAATGAAAACAAAAATCAAATTTCAAAATTGATTAGCAAAATGAGTACAATAAAAATTAAAAAAATGTTGGCATTAGCGTGTTGCAGTTAATGTTTATTATAAACAGCAGCAACAATTTATATATGTCCTCTCGAGAACAAAGCTAAATGACTGGCTTAATTATTACCCGTACGATCACCTCGTTCCGACACGATATTTACGTAGAAACAATGAAGTGCGTAATAAAGTGTAATTTCGATCAGGCATATATGCTTATTAAACAAAAGATACATCAACGAATTCTCGGTTTCTTTGGTAAGACCAAACCTATTGCGAACAAAAAATTGCAAAAAAACGAAGAAAAAATAAATCGTTTGTGTTTTGATGACAGGTTACATTTGAGTCTTCCTGTGTATAGCACCGATTGACGAACGTGTGTGTAATCCAATGCGTTTCGAAACAAGAAAGGTCATAACTGGATGTCAAACAGGTTCAAGCATTTTAATCGGAAACTATCAGTGGAAATATCTAAGTAACGTCAATCGTTCACAGGTGACACCTTATCTAATAAACCTTAAGCAACGTCAGATAAAAACCTGTCTTAAAATTTTCATCTGTGAAAGACGTTGCAATCTTTTCGATGCGTATGATTTTTCTTACAATTTTTCTATCGAAATATTGGATAACGTACTTTCTCCATTAGCAAACTGTGCCTGACACAGTCACATTGCAATTTCTAAGTATTTACATTTTTTTTTATTGACTTTTAATACATAGTTATAGTGACTTGTAATTTAGAGAGATCGATATTGAATGGACAGACCTGCTGGCAGCCATTTTGATCGATCAACAAGCAAAACCAGTTCATCGCGAAAGGTGTCTGCTTACGTTGGAGGAAAATCACATCTGTAAATAACATAGGCGTGATGGCTGCGTGCGCACACGATCACGTGGACGCGCGTACTATGAATCATATACAAAGCCTGTTTCGCAACGCGCCGTCGAAAAGATTGTAGACTATCTTTCCAGGAACGCTAGTGTCTTCGACTCTATTCATTATGTTCCAAGTATATTTCAGGCGTGTACTCTCGATTTCCCAGCAGACACAATTTCAAGTAAAAATTTGCGGTCCGAATGAGATAGATCCCATTATTAACCATCAAAAATTTCCCACGTAGCATTCACATAACTCTCGGTATCGACATTCTTATAATAATCATAGTGTCATAACGAGCGTACTTCCCAAGATTGTTGTCTAAGCTTTTCTTTTTGCATTATCCAGTCTGAAGTCATAATTCCTTCGTGACGGACAACGGCGTCCGCTAAACCTGTTTTTTTTGCAATCTCGGTGCGTTAACAGTACGGTATGTTGTCTTAAAAAATAGCTGTGATATGTAAGTACTCGACGTCTGTTTTGCATTTTTATTACGGTTAACGTGTCTATCCAGGCGATCATTGATAATCGCTAGGAGAATAAAAAAGGCTCGCCGTACACGGCAGAATTTCTCCATTCTATTCCCGTGAAGGAAAACCGTGAAACGAGGATTCGCTTCTTTCAACACACGCAATTAGTTACATGGGACTGCAACGCAATTCCATTCTGTGCGAGGACTTGCCTAAATGATTCCATAAACAGCCACAGCCGCCACGCGTCATCTTCGTCGATCGAAGAAGGATAAGAGATATTTCCAACTAAGTATATTCTTGTCGCATATCTGCAATGCTTCTGATAAATCTTTTTCAATAAACATCCAATGAAATATTCATGAGGATTTGCAGGCATTTGAACATACAATACATCGTTGAATTAAAATATGTTGCGACATTTAACACGATGATGGTTACCGCGAAAAAATGTTGCTAACACGTATCATCTGGAATAATGTTACCTTAGCGCTTAACGCGCAGTCGTTAAGTATAATCGCACACGTTATGTCTCTTCTAAGGTATTCAAACGAAAGAAAATCAAACCCTATGTAACATAATATTCAAGAAATTGAATGGAGCTTCGCAAAGATACGTTTTATATTATTATATTATTTTTTACTAACGTAAAAAATTCTATATTTTAACTAGTTATCTTTCATTTACCATGTTCACACATTTCCATAATTATTATGTTGCATAGTACCTCAAATATCAAACAGACAGATATACATCGATGCAATTATAATTACACGCTTCGATTGTAAAATGTAATTGAACTTTTAATGCCACGTGGTCAGTGGTTCCACTTTTAATGCCAGTGATTCCGAATATCCAACAGATACATTCATTAATTCAAACATTGTTACACGTTCCGATTGTAAAATATGATACACGATTTAAAATAGACGTTTCGTTAAAATTTCTATAAAAATTTCTATTTCAAAATTCGAATTCAAATTTCTATTCAAATTCATTTAAACTATTATTTCTTATTATCGTCCGACGCCATTTGAGACGCGAGATTCGCGAACTTCGCCATATAATCTACACTGTTTTCGCCCATGAGACACTGCATATGTGAGACAACCTGAAAGATTAATACAATAAGAATATATTCAAATATGTTGATAAAAAATTTCGATGAATAAATTTGTAAATTTTACATCAGAAGATGGCCGAATGTCTTCGACGTGATCGCTATTTTGACTTCTCTGCGAGATCTTCATAGGAGATTCAAGTTGCCCCAAGAAACTGCTTAACGAAAAATCTGCCACCTGTAATTTTTGTAATTATTGTAGTAAAACAAATCAATCGTTGGTATTTCCAACGCTATAAACTAGAAAATTACTTCGCTGTTCAACCACTGGTGCTCTCCCTCTTTAAGAATTTGCGTGGCACTTGTGATAATCGAGTTCGCCACTTTCGAATCCCTTGGAACTTCGAGATCATCCAAGAAGTTTTTCTCCAGCGTTACGCTTATGTGTATGGACGGCGGTTTATCATTTTGTTGCTCGTTATTACTTGTAGGGGAATCATTTACTTTACTCGTCCCTTGGGAATTAGGGGTAACTTCTTCTGGCGTAGTAATTGGTGTAGATATTATTGGCAGCACCCTTTGCACAACAAGACTCTTTTGTCTTACTGTTCTTCCTCTTTTACTGAAGCGCGTCTTGAATTTCTGTATTTCATAAAATAATATACTTACATTAAAACATAAGTTCCTAAATAAAGAATGTGATACTGAACAGCAATATAATCACTCACATCTAATTGTGTCTTAAAAGCGTCAGGAGTACCAATTTTATGATAAGTTTGTGGAATGAGTGGTCTCCTAAAGGTCGACTCTTTCGTTGAAAGCATACGAGATGAAATTACGGTTTCGTTGCTTGCAGAAGTATTGTCATACACCTAAAAATGAACATAATTAGTCAGTTTAGATCAACAGTGTTATAAAGAATAAAACTGCAGGGTTTTATCTTACTTTGCTTGTCCCATACGTATGCTTTGCTATTGACAATAATTTCTGGAAAGTCAAACACAAATTCTCATCTTGCAAAGTACAAGGCGAAGACTCTCCAGTGTGTTCTCGCTGGTGCCAATCCCACCAATATTCCAAAATAATTTTCGACTCACGACCAAACTGGAAAATCGTTCATTATATTCCTGTACATAAATGTAACTAATGCATTAATAAATATGCTGTTTTTCACGTTTTTCAGAATGATGACTTTGATAATATATTTCAAGGTCATTGAAATCAAAGAGGTCGCCTCTATTTCAAATAATTACTCAAAGGGTTAATCCTTTCCTGTTTGTTTTTACTATAAGTGTAACAAATGATTTATTCAACACAGTCTAGAGTGAAATGTTACCATTAGAAAGAGATCTCCGACAGTAATAGTATTTGCCTCTTCAACGTTCCATCCCTTTCGAATTCTTTCAATTGTTTCCCTCCCGGGGAATCTATTCGGTGCAGTTTGTTGTTGTTCTACAGACGGTTTTTCTGTAATATTAATTATCGACGCTTTCTCTGAAACGTTGCTACCAGATTCTATCATATCCACATCGCTGTTGTTATCTGGCAGCATGCTATTGTCTTCCGATTGATTCGCCGATTTTTTGTCTACCTTGTTCTTCTTGATTCCCTTCTTCCCGACACCTTTCAAATATTGTACCGAGCCTAACATGTCCATCCTGGAACTTTTCAATCCCAGGCGTTTTTCATAAGAATTTAAACTAACACTGTTACTGGTGAGATATTCACCGAGATTTACCACTGGTAAAGTGATCTTACAACCTTCTGGTGGTGCCACTCGCAATAATCTGTTATCTTTCATTTCGTTCGTGATACTGCTTTCTATGTTAGAGGACTACAATATGTGTATAGGATTATTTCTTTTATGACTTACAATGAAAATACCTTGGCATTGGTAACATAATTTAAAAGAAGGATACTGTATTGTATTTTGCAGGCCTCCATCTTTGTTGCAAAAATATTAACAACGTGGATAACCGTCTCTGTATAGGTAACAAAGTTCGAACTCTGGGGTTCATGGATGATGCTTGCACCTGCCACCAAGCCATATTGTTGCGGGGTCTTAGTTCAATTGTTATTCGAGGTGGCAATTTAATTTCCTCTTGCCAATCTATAAAAACACAACATACCTAGAAAATGTATTGTTAATAATGCAAAATATTTCATCATGTAATACTACCTTCTAGTTGGTTTAACTTCCTTAATGCTCTACATATCGGAGTCTTTACTCTCATTGTTTTTCCCCTAAGTCTAACTTGCGTTGAGCCCCAATAAACTAATTCATTTAGTTTTAAGTGTACTTTTTCATGTATCCTGGGTAATTTTCTTCTAAGCTCGCCGTAATTAATTAGACCGTACAGTTCCTGTGAAGTCTTTTTTACATCTACAAATAAGACCATTTTATCAGTTGAAGAACATGATAAAATTATTTCAAATGATTACCTTCTGCAAATTTTAAGTGTTTTGAAATTTTCAGCCATGTTCTATAATAAAAATGTCTAATTTGTTCTTTATTCTTTATCATAACATCTGGCAGACCCTTCTTCTTTCCCTGACACAAGAAATAACTTTGAAGTGCGTCAAAGTCTTTTCCATACTCATTTAAAGCTTTGAAGAAAGTATTCTTATCCTCCATAGACCACAATTCGCAGGATCTTTTCAATGATCTCACTTTGACTTCTGCGTTAGTATCTTCATCCTTGGTGTCTAAAAATATTTTTAGTTAAAACACGATAAATTATTTATAATTTCCTTACTTGTGTACAGACTTATCTTTTACTTTAAATGCACACTGTAATTTAAATATATATGTATCTATGATTTATTGGCTCATTAAGTTACACATAAGGTTGAATTTTATCTTTAAAAGATATATGAACAACCGTGTGCAGTTAGTTTTTACGTGGCTACACATGTTTATTTCAATGCCCACAATTATTGATTTACACTAGTCAAGTCGTATTTTAAAATATATGTAATTAAATTCTTCAAACCTATAGAATAAAAGCTATTTCAAAAGAACATATCTTTATCTCGTGTATGACTCAACAAAGCAGACAGAAAGTGATGTCACGCAAAGAGGAGATTACAAATATTTGATCAAAGAATGTATAAACCTTTTTTCTCTGTATTGTTGTCGCAGAGATCCAATTTTATTTTTTTAGTACCCCTGACAACACGAACTTGAGTGTTCTTGGTATCTATGGCCACCTTAGCATCAGTGCAACTTTGTACAGGCTGTGTTGTTGCACTTTCTTCTTTCTTGGTCGCATTGCTGGTCCCTGGAGCCTCGCACTCATCGTTTTTCGCGTTGCTCTCCATGACGAGATTTTCCACAAACAAGTGGAGCTGACAATCTCACAAATCCGAACTATCATGTGTTTTGAGCTTTGGAGCTCGTCAGGAAAGGTAACACGCTGATCGACAACATCGTTGTTCAACGAAAAACAAGTTTGTCGCGCGTCACTGCCTTCATATAATTATATTTTAACGAAACGATGTCGTAAAACGAAATGCTTCTTGGCGCGCACAGTTTAGATCAATCGCTGGATCTGTTGTGAAACGTGCACGACGTTTACTGTCGTGTCAAAACATAGTTCACCCGTTTCCACGCGCGAACGCGAACCTCTTCCGAGTCCGCATTTGTTGATGATTTTCAGAAACAATATTATCTCCGCGGAAACGACCGGCTGGCGGACTTGGAAAATCACGTAATTGGAACGATATGATGATGAATTTTCGAACAGATACGATCGGTAATCACCTCACACTATGCGTTCTTACGAACTGCAGTTTCGAGCGTGTTTCGATGCAGATTGGATCATCGCACTGTGAAAAATCCTTAAACGGAAACATTGTCAGTCATATTATTGTGAATAATAATATCATCGAATCACTGGCACGGCTGAGGCGGACATGATAAGAATTGATCACAGTGTCCCAAACAATTTTAAACGTTTCGCGTGTTTGTGTTGCGTAGTAGACTCTTGGCAAGAAAGTGCCTAAATCGGAGAAACCTAGTCGGTGGGATAAGCCAAGTCAAAACTCGGCTCAAATGTGGGTAAATTTATTGCTTCTACAGAAAGTTTCGAACAACGAATCACAGAGAGGATATTATACGAGAGTTTTCATACTATGATATAAAATGATATTTCGTTAGGAATAAGCGCAATGAGCATTTTATATTCGTGTAGGTATATATATATTTTGTCGCCTGAACGCTATGATGAAAATTGTTGAAATACTTTACTGATTTGTTATTCGAATATTATCTTGAAATACACGTGGAAGGTTATTCTAATAAGTTACTTGTACACTGATAATGTTTAAACAACGAACAAGTTAAAATATTCTTGGTTTTTCAACAAATATCTTTTTGAGGAAGGATACTAGTTGAACAACAAAAATAGATAGCAAAGCTATATTTTCATAACAAAAAATTTACTATAAAATATATTACGAACACAACTCGGTTGCATGACGTCCATATTTTTCCAATTACATTTATAGCGTAAAAATTGTACACCATTCATAACTTTATTTATCTTAAGGACAGAAATACCATTTTATTCCAAAATAGTCGATCTGTGGAGTTTAGAAATCCTGCCAAAAATTGTAGAAAAGTTTTCGCTTCGAAAAATACGAAAATTAATGAAGGAGCCAGATGTTTTTGGATTTTGATTGGACAGAAAATTTTATTTTTTATGTAATAAGTTAATGGCTTATAGTTTACGTAATCGACAACCAGAGCTGGGTAAAATTTTGGAGAAAAAATATTTATATGGAATAATTAAAATATTTTACGAAACTTCAAAGTCATTTTTCAAGAGAATGGTTCTTTGGCGATCTATGGTTTCTTCGAGAAAATCTAGGTCAGGGACATTGTTGTACGGACTTTTTTTGCAAATCGTTATCGATCCAAAGATATAAAATCAAATTACGACCAGCTTTACATAAATTTTTTATACACCCTGTACATTAATGTTTTCGGAAATAATATTTGACCGTTACGAATAAAAGAAAAAATAAATCCAATTCCCACTATTTTGAGAATCGTTCAAATAAAATACTACTTCAAATACTATTCGAAAACCATTTTCTAATCGATAAAATATTTTATTTTTAAAAGTAAACATAAGATTTCAAATCAAATTGACTTATTTACTATTTAAAATATTATTTTACTCAGCTCTGTCGACATCAAAGTAACGAGGAGTAGAACGGTATTTTAAATGTGACAGGGAAAATTAGCGAAATGAAAACAAAGAAATGATTTTCGCGCTGCACTGGCGCTGGCAATGCTGCCGTGACAAGTGCAACGCCGGGCCAATCGGAGTCCGGGTAGTTTGTTACACGCAACCAATTGCGAATTTCCACTCATTTGCACTGCAGAAAGTTGCACCAATGTTGGTTTCCAATCTAAATTAATTATTTTCCGGAACGTTGTTCGTGGGCAGTGGCCTTGATAGGAAAACCCAACTCTGTTCGGAGCAGTGTACTTAATTAATAAATCGATCGATCAGCTTGAAAAAAACCGATCCCCCGGCCATTGACCGACGTGTCAGCCTTCATGGAGCCAGCGACGACAGTGTGGAAGTTAGTGATGGGACTGTTCTAATACGGTGGTGCGGTCGCGCGTGTTATGCACTCGTCAAATTGTATCGCCACCCCGGTTTCGATAACTATAACCTTGAGTGTATTCACTATTGCGGGACTGCGTCAAAGGTGACAACGGGCCAAGAGTATTCGGCTTTATTCGACTCTAAGCAACTGCGCAAGGGGGGCGCGAGGTGTCGGTGACAAGGTGTAACCTAACCTTAAAATGCGAGCATCCGTGATCAACAATGTGATTGTACTGTTCGGGCTGCACATATTGTATTGGTGTTACATCGCTGTGGACGCGAGCGGCGGAGCCCTTGACTCGAGCCCGAACTTCCAGCCCAGCTCCTCCGGAAGCTCACATTCCAAAATCTCAGCATTCTCCGCCACTCTTACCGATGGACTGGCTCAGGCTGTCGCCCAAGAAGCTGGTAAATTTTCCCTTCTGATTGATCTTGTTTAATTGTGTACAGCATCTCTCGCATTGCATCTACTTCAGTTGTCTATCCGATAGGGATGGGATTGAGTTCCGTATCGCTCGTTCGCTGCAACAATGACATAATTAACCCTTTGACTGTGTAGCGCTCGAACACAAAATGTGCCAATCGACTGATGACGCTGCATGCAGTCAAAGGGTTACAAAATTACAAGTTTTGAGGTAATATATTCTTGATACAATTTAATCCTCCGTCTGCAACTAGGGTCGTTTGTGTCTGAATCAAAATTTCACTTTCGAACGCCTTTTTTGTTGATATTTATTTTTTCCCATTAATGAGTCAAACATTTGTTGTTACAACGATTATACATTAAAATAGGCACTTCAATATGTGTTCCAGAATTTTTTTAGATTTCTTGGAAGTGTAGAAGAATAAAAATATTAGTTATGAACATAAACAACCTAGTATACAAACAACGTCAATAAAAATAAGGTTACAGATGGGGAGTTAAAACATTCAAAGTTAGTTATGTCACTTCTGCAGCAGATGATCGATATGTAAAAATACCAATAATGCTATTCTTTTTCAAACTATGCATGAAACGTTTGAAACTTGTAACGTACTTTATCCCATCTCTACTCTTAACTTAATGTATTTGATTCACCCATTTGTTAAACTAAGTTTGATGCTTCTACACTCATCTACATTGCATTCATAGTCACAATTGAGTTTCAGAAAGAAGTTTTCGTGTACCCTTGTTTTTTGTTGTTTTTGTCTAAACACTGTGTGCAAGATTTGCTTTTAGCAAGATCGAATGTCCAAGATGTTTTTTGGTTGTCCGTTTGAAGTAAGTTTTGTTTCGATTCATAGTTTTGTTGGTAAGCATGAAAGAGACAAATGTGTTTATGATAAAAAAGAAATGATAAAATAAGGATGAACATTCTCGATTTATAAGGGACTTGTACTAATAACATTTATATTAACAATATGTGACTGCATTAATGCAATTAAGTAAAAAGCTTATTGTGCATATACAACTAAAGAAACACAGTCTTACTTGAAAGGCACCTGTGGTAACAGATTACATGTAATCATAAACACATACAATCAAACGTAGGCTATTTAATTTATTACAGGTTCCGATACTTGTAACGATGACCTAGCTTGTCTCACAATGGCTTCTCATGATCGACTAGGTTTAGAAGCTATCAAATCACTCCACAGTCAACTAGATGATGATGCCAATGGAAATGTAGACCTATCAGAATCTGATGATGTGAGTGTGTTGTTGTTGCTGCTGCTGTTGTTGTTGTTTTGTTGTGTTCGTTTCAATTAATCGATAAATGGTATTTTCTTTGTAGTTTTTAAGGGAGGAGTTGCAATATGAAGCTGGGTATGAAAGAAGGCAGAGGGCTTTCCATCACAACGATGACATGCACATCAGTGTTAGAGAACTTTGGGAAGCCTGGTTGAGGTCAGAGGTACTGTCAGCATTCTGGATTTATTGTAATTCGAACATTTAATCAGCAAAAAGTTGCCTATACAATTAATTTCGTTCCAGGTCCACAATTGGACCATAGAACAAACTTCTGAATGGCTGTCTTCTAATGTAGAGCTTCCTCAATATGTTCCTACTTTTATACAACACCGTGTAACTGGTGCTACACTTCCAAGGTTAATATTTTATTAAATGCATTATGTTTGTTATGTTTCTATTAGAGTTGTGCAAGAACTCGAAAATGCCGGGACGGACCGAGTCGAGTCGAATTCCCGAAAATTTCTAAAACTCGTCCTGACCTGGCATTTTTGGGTACTCGCGCACCTCTAGTTCTCATGTTATGTGATATTAATGTATACGATTTGTTTGAAAGGTTGGCTGTGAACAATATGCACTACCTAAGTAACGTTTTAGGGATCAAGGATCCTATTCATAAACAAAAAATTGCCTTAAAAGCTATGGATGTAGTTCTCTTTGGACCACCAAAAGGTAAAATATTATTCAAGAATTTTTCACACACTCAAAAATAGATTCCTTTTGTTACTTTTATTATTTCATTGCAGATACTGGTCACAGTGTCAAAGATTTGATATTGATAACACTATTATTCGGAGCCCTTATTGGATGCTGGTACGCGTATCAGCAGAAGAAGAATTCGCAGGAACACCTTCATAGAATGATGAAGGACATGGAAAGTTTACACAAAGCTGAATTGGCACTTGAAGACCTGCAAGTATGTCTTTCGTCATCTATTTATTATTAAAAATATTTATCGAGGCGATTATTAAAGTGGGACGTTACGATTCACAGAAAGAATTAGAAAGAGCGCGGATGGAACAAGAAAGTGCCACAACAGAGAAACAAAATCTGGAGAAACGGTTGCAAGATGAAAGTATGGGACTACATGCCTCGTACTCGGATCTTGAAGTTTCACAGTTGAAGGCAGAGATTGAAGTCAGTACTCTACAATTCTTTGTTCCCAGAATTCCAAATGATTTTTCTTGAAGTTTATTCGATTTAACATCCTATAGATGTTGAAAGTTGAGTTACAACGCGCTGAGGGTGAATTGGAAGATAGATGTTGGTCTCCACCTCCGGGACTGCAACACTGGTTGCAGTTGACTCATGAAATCGAGAACAAGGCTTACTCGAAGAAGAAAATATCAGCGGAGAAACAGTTGCAACAAGCACGCGAAGCAGTAAGTGATATGCTTTTCAACTGGAATCCCTTATTTTATATGAAAAATATTTATATGAGCATTAACGTGTGTTGTCAGTGCGAGAAATTACGAAAAAAACGATCAAGCTTAGTGGGTGCGTTCGTTTCAACTCATGGGAAGTCAATCGACGAGGTCGACAAGAGCATCGTGGAAGCAAGAACCGCGCTGAATGAAGTCACCGTGGAACTGCAGGAGAGAGTGCATCGCTGGAAGCAAATCGAGCTCCTCTGTGGCTTCAACATAATCAACAATAATGGTTTAACCTATTTAGAAACTGTTCTCTACAGAGGAACACCTAACCTAAGCAGAGGTCTTGGACTAAGAGGTATTTCATCGAAAATATGGTTAACCCTAGATAACTAAAATATGATGCGAGGAAATTACGAAGTGGATTAGCAGGCATAGTAGTTGAACGATTTTTCTTAGCAACAAAAATACTTTACCTTCTATAGACACAATAAGTGAAATGTAAAAATTATATTTCATATTGAATTTATTAATTGAATTATTTGGTGGATCATTTGATGCCACAAGATTCGAAGGTTCTGATCGTTATTTTTGCGAAAGCGCAGTTATCTAGCGTTAAACGTAAAACTAAGGAATTCCTTGAGTTTAATGTTACATTATAGGTTCTATTGTGTTTTATATATATTCTGCAAATACGTAATTGTCATTTTGTCAGTAACTTGGTGTTGTAATTGTTGTTTGACAAAGTATCGTCTGTGTCGAGGCTTCGTGGAGAATTCCGACTCGGTCACGGTAAATTAATGTGAATAATCGTCTGTAATTGATGTTTGCAGGTCGACTCAGTAGCCAAGATGACTTAGATGACGAAGCAAGCTCAGTGTACTCGCCCTCCTCATGCGGTGCCGCAGGTAAGCCGGAAACGGACATCTACGAGCATTTAGAATGACATGCTCAATTTGTATATACTATTACAAACAGTTTACGTGAAACTTAAGTACTTGTGTATCTTCCATTCTATCTCACGTGGGTGATGCCTTCGAAAAAGATAATTTACTAACTCGTTTGTCTTCCTAGTAGCAACTTTTTTGTAAAATTAATTTCCCTAAATAGAACCTTGTATGATGTAGGCGCCCATACCAATTAAGTAATCATTCGTACGCTTGCACAGGTTGAATTTGGCGTTTTGATGAAATTTAAACATTTTTTACAATATCGCAAGATAGTGATAAAATTTTGCATGAATTTTGAGTTCGCACTCCGATAAACAGTCTAAATTGTTGAAATAAATTTAATATAATTCACCATATCTGTGAAGAATGCTAATGTTTCCGTAAATGCAGATAACTTATGTCACACATTACAATGTGTTTTACTGTAATATTTATAATAATATTTATAAATCTATTGAACAAAAAGACTTCCATGGTGACTGCTAATCAAACTATTTTTCATAACGTAAAAGACGTGTATATATAATTGTATATAAATCGTAATCGAGTTCCTAAAGAAATATTATTAATAATAGAATTTATTCAATGCTTTTGAATAATAATGACTGAAAGATATTAACTGTAAATTCTTTTAATTTGTACAAATACGTTATTGAGTGTTACAAAATTATTTTTTTCTTTCGTTGTGTGGCCCGTGTTGCAGTAGAATACTGCAACTGTTGTTTTGGGTCGATTGTTTTGTTAAAAAATATGTTAGATTTTATTTTTACAAACATTAATTCCAATTTAATAAAAGACATGAATAAAAATGTGTATATATTTTTTGTTACTATTTCAATTGTTTAATTAACAATCGTGACGATCATGGCAATATAAAATCTTGCTACAGTGTGCCATAATTTCGTTTTAGAAAGCTTAGTGATTTACGAAAAAAAAAAAAATAAATGAAGGAAGCATTGTAACGCAAATTTGTTAGTATACTGCTAACAAATACACTCTGTAAATTTTGCTTGAGACTTTAATTACGATTGTCTGAAATTGTTAAAATTTCTAGTTATAAAGTAATTGTTGAAATAACTGTTACCAATTTAAGATGAAAGATCTTGAAAATCATAACGTATCGATGTGCGCATAGAGAAATATATTTTGGAGTATAAGTGTATCATGAAATGTTATTACCAAAGTAATGTGTGACATAAATCCAGCGTTTACGATCCGAAGTATACGCTTTAAAAAAAAAAATAACATTTATAAGTGACACTTGTAATTTGCGAAAATAGAAAACTTAATTTTCTGGTACATGACATCATGATTAGTATTAAAAAGGATTAACAGTCTCCTTGATGGATTCGTCGGGACGTGTGCAGGAAAAGGGAGGATTGAATCTGGAATGTTCCCCTTTCCTAATTCCGAGATTTGTCAAGTTTTCCAAGGAATTCGGTCCGCGTCGAAAACGACGACAAATCCTTTTTAACTTATTGTTAATACCTAAGTTTGTATACCACACACAGTTTAACAATTAGCAACATTATTATACTGATAAATCTTGTTGTGTTTTTTTTGCAACCATATACTCGTTATTAAGAAGAAGCTATACTGGTGACAGTTCAGTGGAAAACATGACATATTTTTGTAACTCACATTTTTACAATGTATAGAATGAATGCATAGGATAGATGATTTGTTAATGACAATGCGAGGAAGCATGGACACATGGGGATCGTGTGCTCTCAACAATGTGATATTTTTGCTGAAAATGTCATTGTGGTAGATACTGTATGCTAACTGGGAATGTTTGGTAGATATCTGTTTTATTGAAAAAAAAAGGAAAAATTGTTCGTTCGATCGGATTACAAATTGAATGGAGATCTGAGCAGATCCGAGGAACGCGCATTATAAATAAAGTACTTGGTAGCGCGAAATAAACATGAAGAATATTTTAATTATATCAAATCGGGTACAATAAAATCAGTTATCCAATGGATTCCAATGTACGTTTCAATTTAAATCTAAAAATCGGACTTCTAAAAATTCTAAACCTCTGGAGCAGTGATTGTCAATTTATTCAATGATCAGCCCATGCAACGGCTAAATCGCTTCAATTTCGAGACCTTGCGAATCCCAAAACTGGTATCCCTGAGTCATAAGAATTCATTTATACTTTGAGTCATCGTCTGCACGAAAGTCGTTACGATTAAGTGACAACATTCTCCGTCTCGCTTATTAAATATAAACACACTCGCGTTTAAAGTACTCCTAATATTTATCGCCAAGATTTTTCATCGAACTCGAACGGCCAAGTCAGAGCCGATCTACCGTTCTGCGAAAGAGGCACGTTTCGTTTTGCCAGACCAGCGGAAAAGCAGTTGCACAATGCGCTCTTTTATTAATAGTTCGAATTAAAGCGAGCCGAGCATCGGAATCCGATCTTAATTGAACGATACTGGTTATGTCCGATATTCTGGAGGTGCTATTTCGCGTGTAGAAATATGAATTAAACGGCTTCCGCAAGATAATTTTAAACGAAAGCATATCGACGCGCTGCACGCATTCGTTCGGGGAATTTTTTGGCGTCCACAAGGTCAATACTGTCCTTCGATCTATTATCAATTCGACCATGTGATTATGTGTTCACACTAGTGTACAGTCTCACGACGAACAGTGCGTCTCAACCTATTTTCAACTCCATTTGCAAATTTCATGAGAATTAGAGGAATTTTGTCCACAATCTCATAGTTTATTTAAACATTGTCAAATTAATTTTACACACGTTGTTGCTTGAAGCAAAATTGTTTCAATATTTCATGAAGGAGGTACGCTGCTGGCAGCGAACGTGTTAATATGTACTAACTTTTCTGGTTAAACAAATTCAAACTATAATAAACGTTTCCATGCAAAGTGAAAGGATTTCGGTAATAATAAAAATGTAATTCAAGTACACAAACCGGAAAATATTATTGAACCTTGGGCGATAAAAATGATTTATGAGTAGACCGAAATCTTCATGCATTTATGCTTTAAGAAAATTTCCAAAAACGCTACAGTATAAAATTCGATAGAATCCAGTGCCAGAATGTATTTTGGCGAAAGCTATTACCGCCGAAAACGGGATGTTATTTGATACCACTTTTCTAAAATTTGTCTATCAAAATTGAAAATTGCTTGAACATCCGCAGCCTATGAGAAATAAAAGATATCATTTATTTTCTTGTTGTTACTTGAAGGCAAAAAGTGAGACTGCTTTCCGATGCTATTGGCAAGGATTGATATATGTAGAGTGGGGGTAATGAGCAGGTGCAAAGTGCAGGTACAGTGGGAGAGTCCAAAACTGGCGAAGTGGGGGAACTAAAGAAGGAAAGGGTGGGGGTAACGTCCTTAAATTAGAGCATATTTTGAACTGTCTGCACCCGACCATTTAAGAAAACAGCGCCGGCTGTAAATCACAAATAGAAGTGGTTTTCATAGTGAAACACGAACAAAGAACATTTGCTTTTCGATATTTCTGTCCGGTTGACACAATGTCTTTCGTTCGCGAATTAGTTAGCTGCTTTATATTACAATGCAAAGAGACTGTACACTTCCCGCGATTCCAAATTTCTGGGATTCTCTGTCCGGGGTCGATTGTGACCGATCATGCCAAGAAACGAATTCTATTTCCCTGGGTATACGCCGTTTAAATGGCGCGTCACGTTTAATATTAGGATCAATTAAAATTAGATTCGACTGTATTCGACCGTGGTTTTTACTCGGCTGCAACATTCTCGCGCGATGTTCGGCAACGTGAGGCAATCGCGACGGTTCTTCCTCCCTAGATCAGAGTTGCTCGATATAACTATTAGCGGGCAAGGGTGCCCGCCGATGCCCGCGGGCAGAGCTAAGGGCATAGCTATTGGCAAGTGACTTAGTGGAGTGGGGGTAGGCCGTAGCTTAGCCGAAGCTGGCCACGTGACAACGCGTGTGACAAATACATGCAACATTGCCCGCAGGGGCGTGGCTTCACGCCCGCCGCTCTGTGTATGCCCAGGGCCAGTGTCGTCAGATCAAGACTTGTTCCCCCACTCTAATTTCCTCTTCACGTGACGCGTTCCGTCGTTGTCCTGCATGCACCGGTACTGACGGAGAGAGGGTAATTTTTTCCCCTCAATTAGTGCTCCTTCCCCTCATCTGGCGACACTGCCCAGGGCAAGAAAAGCGCTGCTCGTACGGGCAGACGCTGAACAGCTCTGCCCTAGAGTATGCCAACAATATCGAGCTATTGGTCAGCACAGTATGCCGCCTGAACGATCAAGTCATTACGAAATTCAAACAACGGAGGATGAAGCGAAATTTCGAAGAAAGTTTCTTCGAGAAAATTAGACGTACTTCTGCTCTATAAAACAATTAATATCAATTGGCCAACCCGATCTTAAAATTCCTTTTCTATTCATTCGCGATACTGGACAATGATTCATCAGATTCCGTTCCATTTAATTAGCATAGTATTTATGCGGTTGTTAATCTTCATCGAAGTTATGGTTTTGTTCTGTTTTGTACATTATTAATTAATTAACTAATGAATGGTTAAGATAGTTAATGTTCGATTCCGTTTTTCAGTCTTACGCTTTAGAAATTTCGATTCTTTTGTCAGTTTTGCGGAACTATCTACGTCCTTTGATATTACAATAATTCATCCCCACCCTGATTCTGTACAATACATAGCTCGCAGTTAATAAATCAAGCTACATGCAGGAATGAAAACAACCATTAAGTCTTGTTCGCATATCTTAAAGGCAGTCTGTCTCTCCGTTAGATCTACAATCAATTGCGCGCCGAGTATGTAACTCCCTTCGTGGAATCTTCAATTGATTGCATCGCCATTACGTTGGACGTAACATTTGTTATAATTTTTGTCCACGCTGTTGGAAGTCTTTTTTCAATTTTCGTAGCAGAACTTTTAAATTAACGATCGAGCTAATTCTAATCATTTACCGTAAATCCGTTTGAAATTCTTTTATTAAAACCTGAAAGATTATAATTAAAAAAATATTATGAGATGCATCCTACTTTTTTTTAGAATTATTTAGCGTTTCTTACTTATATCTTGGACACTTTATATATGTTAGTCCTTTTTCATTTTGCTGCTTTTTGTAGTGATAATTAAATCCAGATGGATCAATGCTTGAAGGAATTTTTTAAATAAATTACCGAGGTTGCACGAATGTTCAAAATGTAACCAAACGACAGTAAATGAGCTTAAACTATCCTCCCGATCAATGTTGTCGGTACTATAACTTGAAACACAAAATCTGATTTATTTAAGAAAAGTTCGAAAGGGTCGAAGATCGTAAAATTTTTGAGAATTCTGCGATTTCTACACGAAACATGGAGGCCAGCTACAATTTCTGGTAAAGTATGTAACATGCGCTGCATGCTGACTCCCCGATCACGTTTAGTTCTAGTCAAAATTGATCTTCGAATGAGCATGCAGAATCTTAATGATCGATCTGAGACGATCTTCCGCATATGTTGATCCTTACCAGGAATTCTCACGTGTTTGTAAATGCACATGCTATTTTAAACGTTCATTGCGAATGAATATTATCGTCGACGTAACAGAAGGATCTAATTGACACTTAAAAATAGAGTTCGTAAATATTATTGTACGCAGATGTTGCTTCGTTTATAGAAACGTACTTTACAAATTAAATCTAAAAATCAATGTAATCGAATTGTTAAGATAACTTACCCGATATCGGCGTAGTCGCCATTTTTAAAGAATTCTAAAACGGATTTTTAAATGTATTCGATGCTAGTTTGTGTTTTTGGTTTACGTTTCTGTAAATGGACTGAAAAGTGATAAAAATTCATGATTTTTTAAACAATGCAAAAACGCGTAGCAAAGGAACATCAAAAGCTAATGAAAAAAAAAACGAGATTTGGTATCTCCTATCGTTCTCCACTTCCGCTGTCGATGCGGTTTCCCGGTGGAGCTTAGCCTTGCACGGAACCGGTCATTGTAGAATAAGCATGAATATTTCAATTCAGTTGAACTAACAAAAGCAACTTCATCGCAGAAGAATAATGTACAAATCAATAATATTTGATAGGAGCGAAAGATTTATCGTTTTTACGTATGAAATTTTTAACAATGTAGTAGTTCAAGCGATTTCGAAGAAGTTCAACATTCGAAATAACTCTTCGACAATTTTCTGTAAATCTTTTGCACCGATTTAACGCAATGTCAAATATGTAGGTGTCGGTATCAGCAAAAATCAGAGATACCAAGTCCAATCACTGAACTAACTCCATTCAAGTTCCTCCATGTTGACAGCATTCCTCTGCTAAACAAAACACATTCAATGTCATCAGGAACATCACCGAAGGTTAGCATTGTAGGCTTCTTCTGACCAAATGGTGAATACTCCTGTAAACAATAATCTGCTGTAAATGATTTACTTTGAAGTAAATACAAGTACCAATTCACCATTTGCAACTCATCTTTCATGTTGTACCATTATACAGGGTGATCCAGCTAAGTTTGCCACCTAAATTACGTAAACTGGTTGCTGCATGAAAAAATGGTTAAAACGAAAGTTGTATGGCTTCAAGAGTAATATACAATCGAATAAATGTTTCTTTAATGTTACGCTTTTTTATCGACATATAAAGTTTACCTTGAGTTTGTTTATTGTAAGCGGTAGTTATTTATTTATGCTATGTCTCAAGAAATATTCCAAAGTGTATCACTTGCACGTATCGATTAATTATGCTAACGTATTAATTGCAATGGATATCACTTTGAGCATTTCTGTATTAAAAATTATTTATAGATTATTAAAAATACAGCATTATATGCAAAAACCTAATAGTTTAGGTGGCACATTCAGCTGAATTGCCCTGTTCACAACATAACATTGTATACCCCTTGCATAGCGAAGCCCATAAATGCACTCCCCTGTGAAGGGTGCGTACTTCCAGGTGATAACGTGTTTAATGTTTCTCAGGTACCCTGGAGTGTCTGACATGGAAGGAGTCATCTGCGCCTCCAGACTCGTCTAGCAGCGAAACAGGGAAGGACACACCACCGGAGAGTAACGTGGTGCACTTTACAGTAGGAGAGGGCCCAGAGGAGCCTGTGAAGTCGTACAGCAAGGAGAAGACAGGAATAGTTCGGTCCTACAGCCAGGACACAAACATGCTCTTGGCCATTGAGGACAAGACTACCTCAGCATTCCTGTCGAAAACATCATATTCAGAGAATTCACTGGATTCGTCGGTTCCAGAGAGGCCAGCTCAGCAGAAAACTGGCCAATCCTCGGGCACCACGGCGAGCACAACAACAGCGATCACGACGACGTCGAGCAGCCAGAAGAAACCGTTCAGGGAGCTGCCGACGGTGATGTCCGTGGACGACGAGACGCTCTCCACCGATTCAAACTCCACCACGGACAATGACGAGCTGAAACGAAGACGCCGGAAATTCCCCCAGTTCCCGCCGTTTCGGAAGAACAAGACCAAAGTGACGTGATGCTCGCCGCCATGCTAGTCATAATATAATCGTGCATCGTTTATTCCTTACTTAATGCTAACTCTTTATGATTAGTTGGTAAACCGCGATGTGCACTTAACAATTAATCTTCGAGAACCGGTTGATCAATGATTTAGCGATTAGATTACTGCCGGGTATGTACATATACGTTCACAGAGACACGGATATTATAATACTTGGTAGAGAGATATACATATATAGCCGTGTGGAACAGGTCCCCAGGACCGGTCCTGCGAGCCAGAATCAGCGAGGTTGATTATTGGCGCATCGTTTGCTCGTTTAATAGCTTGGGTTATGGAGTCGTAACGGTCGGTGGAGCTTGGTCAATGCGTTAAGTGCTGTGATAGAACGGTAAATTCTGGAAAAAGATTAACGATAAATTTAGAAAACCATTTTCGTGGCTAGGAGGAGTTACGCACGGTTGCGAGCAACTGACCTTGAAATTCTGAGAATTTGTTGAGTATTTATGATCTATTCAAAGTGTCATCACTCTTCCACGATGCTTCGGGATATTCCTTCTATTATACTGGTTCCTTAAATTGTACAGGCTGCGAGAAACGTAATGGTCATCTGTTTTATGGATGAATCTATACCTTCAGATCAGTTGGCATTTTTAAAGGACACACGCCACAAAGTTGTTAACTGGACTGCGGATTTAATGCACTTATGACAAAAATGAGTAGGTGTAATTTAAAACGGTAAAATTATTAAATATATTAAGAAAAAATAAATTTCTATTTCTTTTCAGTTGCAATGCAGGTAGAAAACTTTTATTTCACATGTCCAGTCGTGTGTACCGAAAATATTCTATATCACATAAAATATCCAAATTCTGGAGGCAAAATAGCTTCGAGTGTAAAGGGTTGATTAAAAAGAAATTGTTTCTTATACAAATGTTCGCTGATGCAAAGGTATACATTCACCCCTAGAACGAATGACCATTACTTTTCTTGTACCCTGTATATCGACACCCACGCGAAGTATTCGCATGCTGTATATTGATGTATTATATAAAATATTTTAAGAAGAGCCTATATTGTTAGAGGGTTGCGTGTTATCGGATTTAGATGGATAGGTTCGCTGTCACGAGGGTGCGCCAATATCAGGCCGATTAAATGATACAGTGATAAACACGAATGTTAGTCAGATAGACGAAATTGCAATGGATCCTAGGACCAATCCGAAGAGAACTAGATTTCTATAAACGACCGTGTTCCACTCGGCTACTGTCGTGTAGGATGTGTTTGGTGCCCCGGTGTGCTCCCATTTTGCCAAATGTTTACTTTGAACTGCGAACCAACGAGTACGGGTTCGCCGAGACACCACCAAAGCGACGTCCGACCTAGGTAGCTAGATTGTTAAGCTCGCGATGCCGAAATTGTTCAGTTAAGACAATATCTTGGCTCAGGGATGGGCGATCAATCGTGTCCGAGGCTGAAACCAGCTCTCTGTCTCTCTAGTTTTTTTTTGTTATGCTTAATCTCATCAGCTTTCGAATAGTTATTCTTATTTTCTTTTTATTTGGGTTCTACGGTGTATCTAGTACTTCGCGTAGATACTAGGACTGTGCTTTTATCAGTGATAATTAGAGTGCGGATTTTATGCATTTATGACAAGAATGATTAGTTGCAATTCGAATCAGCGGACAGATGAAAAATATTTGAGAATATTAATATATCGCTTTCCCTTGTAATACGATTCACTTTACAGTTTTAGGCAAGGGGTTAAAAGAAGAAACGAATTTTTACTTGTCCACTGTTACTTGTAATTGAGGCAAACAATTTTTATTTTGCATTGAAATCCGCAATCTAGAAATAATTATACTAGAAGCTCCTAAGCACACGTTCCTACCGATAACATGAATCAGTGATAGGCGTTATCCCTAGATTAGCACTCGTAGAGGTTTACAAGCTTATTTAATGTCTCTCTATAGAAGAAGAATCTTAATTGGCTACTTTTGATTTGGTGAAATGTTTTTAGTGCTGTGATGTTCTCCAAAATCATTAAAATTCTTGAACAGTCATTGATAGCTGCGGATTTTATGCATTTATGACAAAAACGGGCGAGTGTAATTTCATACAACACAGTGATCGAGTTTAAGAATATCGATACACGACTTACAATTTAATCAGACTATTAAAGAGGGAAATAACTTTCTATTTGGTTTATGTGTTTTGCGATTCATGCAAACAATTTTTATGTTGCATAAAGATCCGCAGTCTAATCGTTAACGTAGGCACTATTATTGAACAACCTTTGTAAACGAATATTTTAATCGATGGTTACTAGCCTTAAGTAACAAAGAAATTTGTAAGGCTCATTCTCGTGTCGTCTCGCCTCTTCTTCGTCATTCAGTCTCTCTGAAGGCCAGTAGATCTGTCCAGGAATTTCTGAAAATTAATTTTCTTTCACTTCTCCATGACTATACTAGGCCTAAACCATTAACTGTGCGACTATGTGTTCGCGGTTAATTTTTCTTTTTGGAAATCTCTAAAAAAACATTTGCGTATTCTCCATTTTAGTCTCGCCCATCCCTGGCATCAAACTAACCGGGACAAGTTCTCGAAAACGAAATTCTAACACACCAAGGCTTCCCGTTTCTATTCTTTATTTTTCACGATGATACTAGTAGTTAATATGAAGTTCACTTGTTTTTCTTTTCTATCGACTGTCTTCAGGCTTCCGACGTTGTACAGGCTGAGCACAAATTCGAAGCTCTTTCGTAGATTATTAATCTTCCGTTTCCGGCTTTGGTCCGTACATTTTAGGGCTCTTTTTATCGTGACGAATTTATTCCACCGGATCCAACGAATTTGGTTGCTTCGATTCAGCCGCTACTAGTTCCGTGCGAACCGGAAGCATTGCACGAGGCGACCGGAAGTCGACCGAGTCTTCGCGGTCACGCAATATTAAAAGAGAATCCCGTTTTGAGATTCGTGCGTTTCCGAAGAGCTGAGATGCGTACGATCGTGCGAGTACGTGTGTTCCGAAGTAACTGATAAAACGTATACGATAAGGACAAGTGTCGAACATTGGGTAATCTCATGGAAATCGTTATGCAACGTACACTGTACATTCTAATTGGCTCCAAAGGCTAGACAGAGATCATTTCTATAGATATAATCCATAGCCAGGCGTCACGTGATTTCTTTATAGTCTTTTTTAATCCTCGAACGGCGGACCATTCTCTACAATTGATGATGTTTGAGACTATTCACTGCGTTATTTATTAATTTTTTGAAACATATATTTGCAGGAAATTCTTATAAACACGTTAGTCTTTCTGTTATTTCTAATGTAACAAGAATATGATCATTTAATTAATTGGCAAAAACTGAGCGATTTAATGACGATTTTCATATTCTTGGTCAAAACAGATCCAGGCTCCGCCGTCGGAGGATTAAGACAACATTAAAAGTCGAATTTTTTTAGAATAGACTATACAGGGTGGCTTTACACCACTGTCGATATTATTTTGAACGTTTTTCATTTGCAAGAAGTTAATACTTGATTTAAATTATTTAAATATTGTTTGTAGGATTACCCAATAGAAATTAGTCCTGTGCCAGAACCAAGTTTCTAATCTTCTGGGGTCTAGCGACATTGTCGAGGTCGATGGAATTGTAAATAGAGTATTACAAAGCAATAACTCACTAAGGTTCTCATTTTGTAAACAAATTTATAAGTATTATTAGTTGTATAAATGCAACAATCGTCGTTCACGGGAGAGACCTCAGGGGATCGGCAGTCGCGACGAGATAACTATTTGTGCTTACCCCGTACGCAGATATGTAGCTTCAAAATTGCGTTCGCGACTCTTCAATTGAAACGAGAAGAAAAAAAAGGCATTTTATGGTCGCGTACCGACATTTTTAACTCGAGCGTCGTTTAAACTTTTAGAACTCTTTTTTTTGTCTCTCTGTTTTCTTTTTTTTTAACGTCCCGACCATTTTATCGCGACACCTTGTTGTACTTCACTTTTAGACGTTAGAAAGTTAGAGTTAACTTATGGCTTCCCCCGTTGACATATATATCATTATTAGACAGCGGATTTTATGCATTTATGACAAAAATGAGTAGGTGTAATTTACAACTGTACAAATAGAAGAATTTAAAAACACTGTCACGTTATTTTCGACATATCAATCATGTTAAGGAAGAAAATCAATTTCTATTTCACTCTAGTTTGATGCAATTCAAGTAGAAAATTTTTATTTTGCATAGAGGTCCGCTGTCTAATCATTATGTGATCCCCGCCGATGGGGTTTGGTGAGGGAACCGTCGATACAGGATGAAGTGGTTTCTTCCTTTCGTATCCTAATCTCTTTTTTTCTCTGTTTCATTTTTATATATATATTATTTATATATATGTATATGTATATATATACATATATTATATATATAAAAAATTTGTATGTAATATTGTATGTACAGAAGCTGAAACGCGGCGAGGCTGGAACTCTCTGAAACTTGTATCTACTTGTAAGGGATAGTGTGATAAGTATATGCGTGAGTTGAACACTGACATTGTCACAGAACGTGTGGACAATCGTATAGGCAATCTTGACAAGTTTAATCGACTGTCCGTGAGTCGGCCCCCAAATTTTATTTATCCCGCGTTGCGCCTTTGTTAACGTACATAATCAAAAAGTTATCCAGTTAGCCCATTGTGGCCGAGAATTACTTCTAATGTATTTTTCGATGAATTGAACCATGTTCTGCATGAAACAAAATTGATTAAAAGAATTTAAGAATATTGTTGGGAATATATAGTGGAATATAGTGGATATTGGATGCACGGATGGTCGTGACGAGAGCTTGTCGATCAATTTAGTTTCACTTGGTTCCTAAGGCACGCGCGAACCACCCTCAGGGAACCGAAACCAACTTCCGCTTTTAATCTTCTCTTGTGCTACCTGATGTATCTATTTACGATGTATTACGTTGCCGTGTATTCCGATTTTATTTGGCCTAAGATTAGTGGATTTGGTTGATCATTGCGATTACCACCGTACCCCGCGCTTCACACGAAGCGTTTCTCACGCGACGACGCGCATTCCTTTCTTCTTCTTCTTTTTCTTTTCTTCCTCTTTTGCCGGCTTCTTATTGTCCGGGTTGACACTTAGCTCGCTCTCTTTCCCAACCAGATCACTGACACATTTCTATCTCAGGGCAGATCGAACGAATCACTGAACCAAGCAACGATTAATAGCCCAGTTAGTCAATTCTGTTTCGAGCAAATTTTACGCACTGTTTGTATCATACTATGCGAGCAAAAGGCGGTCAATTTGGTGCCAAACCCTGCTTGAAAGCAGAATTTGGTCTTTGTTTGGCTGCAAAGTTCCATGCTAAATCGAGGCCAAACTTTGGTTTCGTTATAGAAGTCAGGTCGGTCGCACCAAGTCTTGTTCTACGAGGACATATCGGGCAAAATTGGAATAAACCTTGCTATAAGAGGAAAAATAGAATTTTATTTAAATTTCTAAATTATGTACTCTTAAGTTTCATGTATTTTCAATAATTTAATTCCGTTTTTCCTCCTACAGTAAGGTTTACTTTTGGAACAAGGTTAGGTTCGCTCATAGTGCGACCGACCTGCCCTCTACAACGAAGCCAAGGTTTGGCCCCTATTTGCTCTTGATTTGGCATGGAATTCTGCCTGCAAACTTTGCACTCAAATACCGAACCTAATACGGAAACAGATGGATCGGAATTTGTGGACAAATTTTGGCGGTAAATACATAGCAAATTGCTTACTGGGAGACTGCGGATTTTATGCATCGATGACACAAATTAATAGATCAAACGCAAAACAGTAAATAAATTTAGGGAATATAGAAATACTGTTTGATTTGTTATAAACTCATTAAAATTATCCAAACAAGAAATAAACACGCACCTGTACCTTGCAATGAGCGCCGACGATTTTTATTTTGCATAAAAATCCGCAGTCTAATGATTAACCACGAGTCTACAATGAAACGGCTGGACCAGTGGACTTGGTTTGGACAGAGGTCGCTTATAAAAAAAATATTCTGAAACATTTTACCTACCGGAAGCATGTTAATAAAATTTTCAATAATCATGCTGTATCAAAAGGGCACTTAAAAATTATATTTTATATAATAACCCTAATCAGAACTATTAGATTACGTTACTGGGGGAGAGTTGTAGGTTCACGATTGAAATTGCTATTGCTGTTAAAAAATCCATAGTCAGGGATTATGGACGTTTAAAAATTAGGAAGCAATTACCGGTAGATAATTTGTTAACAGCGTACAGATTTGTGAGTCTGACTGCAAGTGGATTCTTGTAAATTAGAGTTATGTACCATAAACGTATCATTAGAATTAGGACATGTTTCATGCTTTCAGCCGAACGCATTATCAAAATATCAGCTTTCATTAATCGGTTTAATGTTTATGTTCCGGAATATTTGCTGTGCTTTGGACACTACGATTCTTGAGTTCAAAGCGGACAGCAGTTTTAGTTTGAATATAAAACAAGGACAAATTTATTTTGCCAGAAGAACTGGTCTGGAAAATTAGTCTTCGATTAGCAAGCACAGTTAGGGTCAGTAGTGTGCACCCAATGGACGTGATATTAGCTGTATTTATATAAGTGTGTAGATTTGCAGGTACAAACAGCGTGGATCAATAAGTAATATCAGTATTCATTCCGAAACGTAGAAAGTATAAAAGAGGATATCAAAAGCTTAGTAAAACGAGAATTTATAGAGATTCTTCAGCGTATTATAAGCAACGTGCACACTTTTGATTTTAACTGCGTATTGAAACAAAAATGTGAGTGAATTCGTAATATAAAATTCTACTGTACTCGGCTACAGAAAATTGGAACTGCAACTACTGCGGCCAGCGAGTTCTCATTAGCGATTACAATTTACGATTTGAGCAGAGATTTTTTCCACTGTCAAGAATATTTAAGTAATGGAGGGTTTTTGAAACTCAATTTTTCTATTCGACGAACAACGATCCCCAGTTAGCCGAATCTATTTCGAGCAAATTTTGCGAGCAAAAGGTGGTAAATTTGGCATCAAACCCTGCTTGGTACAAAATTTGGTCCCTATTTGACTGCAAAGTTCCATGCTAAATCGAGGTCAAACCTTGGCTTTGTTACAGAGGGCAGGTCGGTCGCACTAAGTCTTGCTTTACGAGGACATATCGGGCAAAATGGAGTGAACCTTGCTGTAGGAGGAAAAATATAATTTTATTTAAACTTCTAAATGATATACTTTTAAGTTTCATGTATTTTCAATAATTCATTTCCGTTTTCCTTCCTACAGTAAGGTTTACTTTTAGAACAAGGTTAGGCTCGCTCTTAGTGCGACCGACCTGCCCTCTACAACGAAGCCAAGGTTTGGCCCCTATTTGCTCTTGATTTGGCATGGAATTCTGCCTGCAAACTTTGCACTCAAATACCGAACCTAATGCGGAAACAGACGGATCGGAATTTGTGGACAAATTTTGATGGCAAATTCATAGCAAATTGCTTACTGGGGATTTATTTACTTAAGCGACCTCTATCGAAATACAAATGCCGTTACACTATCTCGCCGTCGTCGTGAGTTTTAAATCAAAATTCGTAATAATTACTCGAAGAAAGTTCGTTGCGTGAATTGGTAGGCATTCGGTAATTGTAGAAAGAGGATAATTATAAGAACGTGTACCATATGAGAGAACAATAGTCATTGGGACTTGTATATAGTTTCACGGACCAAGTTTCAATTGAAATACCCGAGTGTTTAAGGGGGATGACAGTTTGCAGAATCGAGACGATTCTCTAAGCTCAATTATAAATAGATAGTTACGCGGATCAAATTGTAATTAAGGGTTTAGGGAAGTTACTGGTTCATTCTGTTGTGTGAACATGCTGTCAATTCTACCCGTTGATCAGAGGTGAAATCATCGGTACTGTCACGATCCACGCAAAGAATCGCACGTTTACGTCAAGTGTGAACTATAGTAGAAAGCGTTTATACCGAGATCTGATCAATCAAAATTTTACCATTTCGTTCTTCTCGAAGGGGGAGGGAGGCGATAAATTCGCGGTAATTTTACTCTCATTATCAGTGCAATGGTTGTAGAAACGGGTTCGAAGAGTAGAATAAAATTGAGGGTGAATTTCAACTATTTCTCTTCCCTCCTCTTTCCGTGCTTTGAAACATCTCTGTATACCACTCGATGGAATAAATATGGAGGCTGTAAGTTCCAAGGTGACCTTTACGCATGTTCAATTTTTTTGAAAAAATATGAGTAGAGAGAAGAGAAAATTATTCTTAAATACTTAGATCTCGTGAGTTCAATGATTTGTTTAGCAAGCCACCATGTTTCTTCCATCGAGCACAGTTTTATTCTCAATGTGACCTTGTTCTCTACACTACAACTGTTCTCGAATATATATATTTTTTAGAACAAATGAATTTTATTCCCTCGGTGAGAAAGAAACTGGAAAACCAGAGTCCAGACCGTCCCGAAAAACCGTGTGTGCCGTCCTCGGACAAGAATCACCGAAGCTTGTTCGTCGCTATATCAACCGTTTGTGCAATTCGATAAATTTTATAAACGAATCGTTCGATGGCCGTGCGACCCCGGCCGACCATCAGACCATTGTTCGAGAATAAAATGTGTCAGCTTCGTTCTCCGTGTCTTACTTCGTGCGTTGACCCGTTAAGTACCATGTTTTTCACGTTTCTTTTCGACAAGGCTGAGCTGCTTTTAATTCTTTTGTCGACAAGATGGCCCCTTGACTATGAACATCGACGTCCTTTTAGTGCGAACAGGATTTTTCACCATTTTCACTATACTAGAACAATAGCGAAACGTGCATGGGAGTTGGAGTTTTTTTATTGTTTTGAGAAAAGCGTGGGAGGATTCAACGGTGAGTACTCGTCGTCTCGATCCAAAATGGCGACGGGAATGAAGCCAAGCTTGCAATAATTAATATAGTTCTTCCGTTCCAAATTAATCCTTTTGTAGATCATATTCATCTTTTTCTACTCCAAATTGTGTCCGATGTTGTGTGCAATAAACTGTCGAATTTGGGAACAATAAATTTCATTTGATCATGATAATTTGACGAAACAAATTTGCAAAACGATCTGCAGAAGGGTGAACTTGGAATGCAAGGCTTGTATCACACATCAGAACACGCAGATGTGAACACTTAAAAATGAGTAAGGATCGAGTCAGAGGGAGAGATTTTTTGGTTTTTGAGTTTTTCTTTCGTGTAGATTGTTAAATGTGTTTGATATCTTTTTAGAAAAGGTGAAAAGGATTCAAAGCAGGAGTAGCTCGTCCACTTGGAGGACGAGACAGGTACTTGATGGATCGAATTTATTTGGCATAAGTATACTTAAAACGCAAGACACCGAATCGAACGATTTCGATCGTCTCTGTTACGTCGTTTGGTCGCTGCAGAATAGTGCAACGAGTCTTCTTCGTAACACACGATTCTTCGAGAATAAAGAAATTCTGAAGTGGGAGGAGACACGAGGGGGAGGATGTCGTTTCTTTGCTGCGGGAAACGACTTTTCCTCCATACCGTCGCGTTGTGGCAAAACAATTAAAATGGTATTAAGTTCAACTGCAATACTTACCTCAGCAGGACAGAATATTTTTTAAGGACTTGGGTGATTGACAAACGATCAGAGAAATATTGTTCCTTAACGTCCACCGACTTGCGACACACTACGGAGCAGTGGAAGCAATTTTATCCTCGTTCTTATTAGCCAAGGCCCCGAATGGAGGGGATAGAAATACTATAGTTTCCTTATTAGCTTGCACCTACTGGTTTCGAGTGTCGCGAGACGTTAGGGAGGGAAAGATGTATTTCCATTTCTCTGACAGATTTTCTCGGTTCGAGGGACAACTCGTGACTCGTTTCTGACGCACTGGGTTTTATTAGAAAAATGTTATTAAATAGTTCGCGCCGGACACACACGCAAAACACGCTCGAACGAAGAAACGGTCGCTGTAAACGAACAATGGAAACAATCGCGTCGGAGGGTGAACATATATTCAGTTAAGTCCGGTAAGTGGTAATACTTATAGAGCGTCTGTCTCTCTCTTTCTTTCTCACATGCACACATTCTCTTTCTCTTCTTTCTCTCTCTCTCCATCTTTGTATTGCGCGTAAATGCAAAACCGCATATATAAACATTTGCACACTACGGGGTGGCTCGTTAATTCCTATCACCTCGAAACACCAACAAAACTGATTCAGCGTTTAGTTTTACAATTTTGCGGATACAATATGAAGCTGTCAATTGTTGTTGGTGTCGGGTGACAATAATTACACCGAACCACTCTGTATAACGATCTTATAATAATTTTTAGGCTAAAACGATCTATCTGCAACCTAACAATCGACTAACTAGCTGCAACAATTGTTCAAACGGTATTAAAGAGGTCCATGGTGTACTGAAAAGTGTTTCTGAGACGCCATGGGCCACTGTAATGATCGGACTGCGGATGTTTGTAAGTACAACTGCACAAAAGTTTAATAAATTATTATATTTCTCTATCCAGGATCTCTATGCAAAAGTTTTCTGCATCATTTGTAAGAAATAGAAGCCAACGAAAAATTTCTTTAATTTTAGTAAGTTGAAAATAGTACATACAATAAATAAGAAATAAAATAAAATATAATACATGTTTCTACATTTTCTTAATTATTTCACCATTTTAAATTGGTCCTACCCATTTTCATCATAAATGCATAAAACCTGCAGTTTAGGTACCGTACGTTTCAATTAGCAACGGACGTCGAACGCCCGCAGTCCAGTGATAACTAACAAATCGCCGTTTACAAAATAAATTAACCGTCGTTCACTGAATCGAGTTTATTATACTAGATAAGATAGTATTGCGGAGCTCCCCTCGCGTGCCTGGGTCTTTCGGGACGAATTCTGCAAACCGTCAGTCTTATAATAACGCAAAACTATTCACGCGAGCTATCAACGGCAGTATTAAACCGATCCTCCCCCTCGAAATACTGATCTCTCACCAATGCAAAATGCCGCTAAAATGTTCGCGTTCCCAAGAGAAGCGCTTCGAGTGCCCCGTTTGTTGAGCCGAGTTCACGACAAACGAACGATCAAGAGAAACAAACACGCCGTGTGTCCATCGAGTTTATCAATAAATACTTTATCGTTCTATGCTTAATCGAAAACTGTATAGAGTTCCTCGTCATAGGTTTTAAAGTTACAATCCTCGAGATCTGTTTCAGGTGAACCCCCCAAAGAAATTGACCAGTCTAGGATTCTCTTGTTGCTCCGTTTTTTCTCTTTTTTTTCGAGAAACTTTATCCATGGACAGGAAAAAATGCTCTCCGAACTTGTTCAGACGTATCAAATCAAGTTGTCGAGTAAAACTATTTTATCATCACGAGGTTAACGCGTTAACTGTTGGTTCGGGCAATTTTCAACAAACAAGTTGCTGTGGTTCGTGGACCGTTTGGCAGTGAGTATGTCGGACGTTATTTCGGCAGGATTAGGACAATCTTTTCTACTACAAGATTCCAAGCTGCTACTCGATGCTTATTCTCCACGCGTTCGTTGTTAATATTTTACTTTTCGGTGGCAGTCTTCGTGACCGGAATATTTTATTAAATATAATTTACTCGTTTTCGTTGAGCCCGCCAATTAACGTGCTAGAGCCTCGATTCGTTTATCAGCTGTAACTAACAAATGTGACTACAGTGTGCCTCGATTGCACCTGTCTAGTGCAAACGGACGGTCAACGAAGGAGATCAGGGTAAAAATGCTGTTTAGGAATAATATACATTGCTGAGGATATTCTTCCGGGTGACCTCTGCAAAGTTGTAGTAGTCGTTCGTTGTTTGTTGAATTGTTAAAAAATTTTCTGTTAATGCAGAGAACATTCTATGTTTCAGTTATTTAAAGTGCAACAGAACAATTACAGAGCTAGACGTAACCTTGGTCCAGCATTTTTACCTCGCTTTTTGCACGAAATGTTAATAAATTCTTAACAATCGTCGAGCATTGACTGACAACTTCTTCAGCCGTTCTTCGGAAGCTCGGAGCTGGTCTTGACTGATCGTGTAAAGATCAAGGACATCGGAGGTGGATCCCCTAAACAGCATGTTCAACCTGTTCAGTTTCAAGACGCTGGGGGGACTGTTGCTTCGAATTCCCCAATTTGGCTTCGTTTCTACCTGATCTATTGCAGTTGGTTCCCCCATACGGTCACCGTCGACAGGAACAACTCGACCAACAATGCACGTGTCCCTTCTAGGACTTAATACTGAAACCCTTCGAGACTCTTCTCTCCCCACCTGCGTGGCAATTGAAACGCCAAAGAAACGGGGGGACGCCTCTAAAGCTGGATTCACATTGGTCCAGTTGCTGGTTCCAGCGATCTACATTCCAGTGGTTTCACTGGAAATTGGTCAGTGCCTACATACATACCGTCAGAGTTGCGTAGAATTACTCCTTGAATTCTAATTATAAAGTGATTCGATTACATTGTATTTCAATGACGCTCCTTACCGTAATTAGCGATTCAATTGAATGGTTTGAATCATGTAATGCAAGTACAATACAATTCAATTGCTATTGCGATCAAAACTCAACCTAATTAAATTATTTCAGTTAGTACAACTCTGCATATCGTCGTCTAAACGATTTCAGTAACGCTGGAACATTGTTTTCTCGATGGTGTTTGTAACCATTGAATCGGAAAGTAGACGGAATGACGGCACTGTACTGGTGCGGAAACGCTGTCTACATGATCCCAGTAAAGATCCAGAGCTCGATTGGTTAACTGGACTGGAATGCTACTGGACTAATGTAAACCCAGCTTAATTCTGCGGCGCGTTATCGTCGTCCTGTTGGTCGCTGGTCTCAGCGGCGGAGGGTATGGTCGCGAGTAGCCTGACCGCAAGCCTGCTGGGAGATCCGGGTGGTTCTGGCTCTTGTATGGCTAGTTGCCTCGTGAGCCTTGGCTTCGACCTGGCTGGCCTAGGCGTGGTCCTCGCAGCGATCTCTAAGGACGCGCTCGATCTCGAGATCCTCCAGGTGCTGGTGCTGGCGGTGGTAGCGGACCCGGAGGAGTCGTTCCTGGAGGAGCTGAGATTCGAGTCCTGCGACGGTTTCCTGGTGATCAGCCAGGACGAGGCTCTTCTCTTCGGATCCAATAGCCGAAGCGGTATTCCACAGTGATGCGTCTGTCTCCAGGAGTCCGATCGAGACGAAGAAAAGTTCTCGCTGGATGACACCGAGGAGGCTCTCTTGTGCTGTTTCTGTTGGATCTCCGCGATCTGATAAGCGTACTGGTCGCTTCTCGTGTGACGAGGCCTGGTGTCCTTGGCGCAAGGCCACAGGATCCTCGTCCCCCATCTTCTATAGCTCGAGCACTGTCGAGACTCGAGCAGCCTCGAGTTGCACGCACAGGGCGTCTGATTGTCCCTGGACGATCGGTCCATCAGGCTGTTAGTGTTCACCGGGGTGTGCCGGTTGCTGAAGTTCGAGCTGTGCCTGCATCTGCCGATCCCCCTAGTCACTCTAGACTCCTCGATCGCTTTGCAGATTAGCACGCAGTCCTTCTTGAACTGTTTCGTCAGGATCGCGTACAGGAACGGATTGCAGCAGGAGTTCAACGGTAAGACGAACACGGCGAACACCTTCGCCTGCTCGAGCGACACCAGCTGCAATCCGAACGTGGCCGTCAGAGAGAAGAACGCTATGGGGGACCAGCAGAGGAAGTCCGTGAACACTAACAGCGCCATTCGCTTGGCTATGCGGGAGTCGTTCGAGTTCCACGCTTGGGAGCCGCGGATCGCGCAGTACATCTTCAGGTAGCAACCCATCAGGATCAGAAAGGCTACCCCGTTGATCAGCATGAGGAAGATCACGTAGGCTAGAGCCGCGTTCCCGTTCGTCTCGAACGGGAGACAGATGGCGAACTTTCTGTAGTCGGAAACGCCAATCAGCGGCAGCGAGGCCATCGACAGAGCGAAACACCAGCCTACTGTCATGATGTAGCCAGCATGTTTCAAGGATAATCGTTTGTTCAGATGCATCGCGTGGGTTATCGCGTAATTTCGCTCGAGGGTTATCACCGCCAGGGTGTACACGCTCAGTTCGGAACTTAGGACACCTAGGAAGCCGGCTAGCTGGCAGCCGGCTGACGTCTGCCAGGGAATCGCGTACATGCGGAATTCCCCTAGTGTCGAGGCGTCTACCACTGCTAGGAGACCTGGAAATGTAGATTATGCTCACTTCTCGTGTCAATGTTATTCGTTTTAAAATAATGTAGAACTCCATTTACATAAACTTGCAGTGCCACAAGTTAGTTCACACCTGTCTCCCATTAGTGACTATGATTTATGGTTCATTTAATAGGAGTCCAAGTTCGTATAAGAGGATTTTCAGGCAGTACAAGAAGAAAAGAAAATTCCTTTGATTCGCAACGACTTCAACCCACCTAGATAAATGCCCATGAAAAAATCGGCAGCGGCCAAATTGCAAACCAGAAACCGGGGAACGTCCATCTTGCTCCTAGAGAATATTAACACGAAAACGACCGTGCCGTTTCCGAGCATGGCGAGCAGAAAGACTACCCATACCCCGCAACGCAGCGTCCACCAGTCGAATAAATCTTGACATGGCAAGAAAGGACCTGGAATAGCATAGTCGTGATATGAAAATATAATTTATATTTTGTCTATTAGGGACTGGGGATGCATTAAGTTGACTCACCCGGTTGAGGCAGGCATTGTACGCGCGACGGCAGTGTCTGAGCTGGCAGCGTAACACGGCTGTTCTGCTCTTCAAAGTAATCTTCAACATATGAGGGCAGGTTACCAGGGTACGTAAAATCTGAACCAAAGTTAGCCCAAAGTTCATTTATTTGCGAGCCGAATTTGTCGGTCAAGTTATCTAAACAAACGTCATCACTTCAGTGCTGCAAAGTATTCGGGGAATGTTTGTAAAAGGTGATGTATGTCTCGCGTATATTCGCGTACTTAAACATGAGCTCTATGCGTCCGTTAATTAAAATTATCTTTTTAAGTGCGAAAGCAAAACTATTAAAAAGCGTCTCGATGGATGTAACGGCACGAACGAGTCAAGAATCCCCTTAGAAATTTTAATTATATGTCACGTGTAGACTGTGGATCTTTATGAAAAATAAAAATTGTTCAAGTCAACAATAAGAAACGGAAGTTGAACAAAAATGTGTTGAGTAACTCCAATAACTCAAGCACAACATAAAAACATCATTCATTTTTGTATTCGATTAATTCATTTGAGTCATAAACGTATAAAATCCGCAGTTTATTTACGTGTCGTGATTAAAATATACTAATGGGCCTACGCGTTGCATGTGTTATGATCAAAAAATGCCCCTGAAGACTATGAAACTAGCATAGAAATTTTAGCGAGACCACGTTACGTGTCCGAGTCGATGAACGGATTAATTGTTCGCATGCTTTGCAGCATTTAAGTGTCGGGCACAGCGCGCAAATCAACCGAACGCAAATGAAGTAGCAATCAAGGGGACCAGCCAAAGTATGAAATATCAAAATGATTGAATGATCTAAGGCTGAAGAAAATCATTCCGACGATGGTATCGGTGGCGACGATTCAATATGGCGGTCGGGAACCAGCCACTTACTCAGCTGAGGCCAGATGTCGGAAAAGCTCGAGTTCCACAGACTCATGTCGAACTCATTGTCGGTGGGGTAGAGGATCGACTCTTGAACGGAGGATTTTGTTACCGGTTCCTCCACCTCGATTGACAGGAACGAGCAACAATGGTAGGCGTACGAGAGCACCATGGTCTGCACCCTCGGGAACCTCTCTGGCGATGGAAACTCCCTCAAGGCGGGGTTGTTGAACGTCTTCAGGTGCAGCAGACCGGACAGGCCTAGCGTTGGCAGTGCGGGGAACACGTTGTTTCCTAGATTTCTGTAACATTTCCAATTAAATAAGATCAACTTAGTCAACAAACATAGGGTAAGGGACCCAATTATTGTGGGGGTGCCAATTACTGTGCCTATATTAACGCTAGAACGACCGGAGCAGTCAAAATGACTGGTTCCTAATTTTTTCTTTTACAATTACTGAAATTGTAAAAATGTTTTCATCGGAAATTTTTCAATGAACCTCTTCATTGAAGCTCATATTACAATAAAAGTCGTATGAAGTCTGAATGGGCACAGTCTTGTCACTGTTACAAAGCAGTATATGTCAGTCGCATTTATTGCTCGATCGTTCTAGTGTTAAATATACTTACTTTTTAAGCATATTGAATGTTAAAAAAGATATTTGTACTGATTTTAATGAAAAAATGTAATATTTCTTTTTTAATACCTATTACGCTTTAGAAGTATATTTAATACTTTTTTATATATTCCCTTAGCTACCTTCAAATACTTTGGAATCAATTTTGAAATATTTCTGAGTCGGTACGGTACAATTGATCAATCTAGATAAAATGTTGCTTTGGCCCCATTTAGGAATATAAGTGTCGCGTAAAAAGTTAAATTGAATGAAGCATAGGAATTGAAAGTTAAGGGCCCGGTCTTCGTAGATTCGCGATAAGGTAGAGTGACCACATTACCGACAAAAATAGGAGAAAAATGGATTTATGTGCCTCAACTTTTCGTCCTTATATGAGAATATTTTTCGCTGTGAAGGGGCTCATTCGAAAGAGGAAGGTTCAATCTAGTGTGCTGTGGTCTGGTACTGCCGAGATTATGCAGATTTTTGGTAAGATAAGCAATAGAAGTAGGCCAAAAATTGACGATGTGCATGCTGTGGAATCCAAGCATTTTTATACCATTGGACGAGTTTTCTGGACGAAATCGAGAGTAGCGCGTGCTGGAAAATATCTCCAGCCACAAGTTGAGCTATATTTTGTCTTGATTCTCTGCGAAATAAAGCTAAAAACTTGAAGCACGTTCCTGACGTCAGAATTCACAATATTGATAATAGATAGCAAAAAATGTGACAAGTCTGTGAATGGAAATTATACAGCAGTTACCGACCTGCTGACACTGAACAAGTCACGTGATTATCCCGGGCCCTAATGCTAAGAGTCTTAGACGATCGAATTATGCGACGGACCGAAAGTTGGGTCCAAGATGGCGGCGACTTACAGGTCCTCTAGATGCTCGGTTCCCTTGAACGCGTCGGGGTGTATGTACTCGATGTAATTGCTCTCCAGATCTCTGAAACATCGAACCCTCTTTTTCAAGACGATAGCGTTGAGCCATCTTCGCGGGACCAGCTACAAGCTACGCTACTTACAACAGCTGCAGCCTCGGCAGCCCAGCCAACGAGTCGCTCGAGATGATCCTCAGCTTGTTGTTCGACAGAAGAAGATCGTGCAGCAAGTTCAACCCCCTGAACGGCTCGTACATCAACGAGGAGATGCGATTACTGGCCAAGTCTCTGAAGAAAAGCGTTCGTAATTATTTCGCAAAAGCGTTATGAAGATCTTCCAGAACGATGAACAAATTATACACAAGGTGTCGACTACTCACAGAACCCTCAGCTCGCTACAGTTCCTCAAGTTAGGCACCTCCGACAGGTAGTTCGACTTCAAATCACTGAAAAAGACAGGTTCAGGATCGGCCACGCTAACTCCCGACGAGATCTACGTGATACTCACAGACTTTTCAATCTCGAGCAGCTCTCGCACAAATTCGCCGGTACGTCCGCGATCTGGGCTCGGTCTAATCTCAACACCTCCAACGACCGTGTGCCGTTTAGATTCGGAAATATCTGCAACTCCTTCAGGTTCGAGAGAATCCTGCGAACGGGGACAGATCGTTACGGACTGATATTTCGGCTGATCTCGATAAGCCGCTCCTCGACCGGCTTATCCTCGCTGTTGCCTCCTCGTGCACGTTACGAATCGGATTCGACTACGGTAATGTCTCGATCTATGCGAGAGATGCGCACGATGCTCGCGACAAATGTATCCTGGGGAACGTACCCGTTCAGAGGCTCGGTAACGTCGTCTACGGATCTTCTAATACAATGACAAAACTTTTACGATTTTAATCATTTTTCGATAAAAGCGTTACCAGAATATTCGTGACGGTTTTGCGAGTAAAATGAGTCCAAACACGACACAATTCGTAGCGTGTTTGCTCGTGCAATCCTCGATGCTGTAGAACTTAATCCGAAACGATTCATTTGACATTCGAATAATGAAATAACTTTAAAAAACTACTTTGCAGTATAAAAAAACTAATATATAAATTGGATAATATACAGTGGCGGCCATATACTTACGTATACTTCATATTTTAATTTTAAGACCTGACTTATTTCTACGGAACTCAGATAGTAGTATCAACCATTTATTTCTAAGCGTGTTAGACCCTGATGTACATACATATCTACAGCAGAACTTTGACGTATTTCGAGAAAATAAGTATTTTGTAAATATTTTGTTCGGATCTGACAAAAATCTGAAATTTAAACAATATTTACTAGTATTTGCTGAGCGGTGTTTACAATTAGACGTATTGCTATAGTGCTGTGACGAGTGAAGGAAGAAATATCGCACCAAAACAGCGGCGATTAATGCAACAGCTTCGGAAGGATGGAATGTCCTGCCGAAAGATTTCCGCAAAATTAGAAATATCCGTTATGGCTTGCCATTAAGCTGTACAACATATTAAACTTCATGGGACATCGGACAACGTTCCCCGTAAAGCGAGATAAAGCTGATCGCAAGATTGACCGATTGTCTGAAGCGGACGGATTCAAAACTGCAGTTGCCATTCACAATGAAATATTAATAGATCTCCATGAAAAAATAAGTGCTAGAACTGTCCAGCGAAGACTTAATTAGTTTCAATTATACGGACGCGTGGCCAGAAGGAAACCGCTCATTTCAGAAAAATCGTCGGGCTAGGATTGCTTTCGCGAAAGAACATTTGAACTGGACGCCGCAGCAATAGTCCAGAAATTTAATCGATTTGGATCCGATGGTAAAGTATACGTGAGACGTCGCAAAGGAGAAGAATTTCATAAAAATTGTTTTAAACCGACTGTAAATGGTGGTGGTGGCTCGGTACTCGTTTGGGGGGCTATGACAGTGAAAGGTACAGATCCTATTCATCGAATAACTGGAATCACGGACAGATACGTGTAACTGGATATTGTAAAAAGTGTATTGCTACCATTCGCCGAAGTGTACATGCCAAAAGAATCGATCTATCAAGCGGATAATGATCCGGAACATTCCGCAAAAGACATCAATGCATTCTCGAGTGACAATAATATTCACGTAATGAAGTGGCCGGCAGAATCTCCGGATCTGAATCCAATCGAGATGCTGTGGATATATAAAAATACAAAAATCGAAAAATATTGACGAATTGTACACTATTGTACACGAAGCATGGAATTCGATACCTGCTAGTAGATATGCTAGACTTATCAAATCCATGCCGCGAAAGTGTGCTGTAGTTATAAAAAATAAGGGTCTACATACGAAATATTAATGTATTATAATTATGAGTTAAAGAAACATATGAAAATATAGGTGTTTCGATGTGTACTTAACTATGTGTCCGCAGAAAATTTGACGCTTTAGTACAAAAATATAAAACACTTTAAAATTATAGTAAATTAAGGAAAGTTATTTTGATATCTTATTATATATATTTTAAACTTATAAAAAATATAATTGATTTTCGTATACTTGTTTAACTTATAAGTGTACAGGAAATAATATTTAATTTTATTAACTGTACGTAAGTATATGGCCGCCAGTCTATGCATTATCTTGACGATTATTTTACAAATAATGCCCAAGCCAACTCTATTCCACGTTCGATGCGTTCCATGTATATCGAGACATCACCCTGATCCGAAAACCACCCCGAAGAGGTTACGTTACGAGGGTGCGGATTTAAATTGTTGCTTCGATTTCAGATTACAGGAGAGACCCCCGCTGAAATAGCCACGAAGGGGAAAAAATCGGGAAAAGGCCTGTACTCACAGCTTACGGAGCTTCCGTAGATCCCGAAAAGCATCCCCGTGGATCTCTTTGATCGGATTCCCTCGCAGATCGAGCGACAGTAGATTAGCGACCCGCCGGAACGTTTGGCCATCCACCGTCTCGATCTTGTTGTTCGACAGGGATCTGCGGAACCGGACGGAACATAAACGGATACGATTTTCTTGGCTTTCTCGTCGACGGAGAAATAAGAGAACAAAAGAAGGAGACATTCCGTGCCGGCGGCGATTTCTTGCGAGCGAACGATTTATGCACCGCCGCGAATTCCTTCGTTCAGCGCCACTTTGCGTTGCTTTTAGCGGTGCGGGAAATTTTTCAATGATTTATGGGAGTCGTGAGTTCACGGCGAAGCAGGGAATCGAAGGCTTGAAAGAGCTCGGAAGGGCTTGCACGGGAAGTTTAATTCTAGATTTATGGAGCACTAAGAGCAACTATTTGACGTTACTTTGTGAAAATAAGAAGAACGCTTTTATTCTGCGATTTTTATCGTAGTACATAGAAACAAAATTGTTGAATAACTTTTCAGTGAGTGCACTTTTAATGTTTAATTAAAATATTTTGGAAGCCATTTTGTCGGGTCTCCGGTTTTTAGTTTTGTTTCTGGTTCTAGTGTTGGGACTTGCTTAACACAGTATTTTTATTCTGTAATGGAGAAATGGGAACAGAGATTGTTTTAAAGAGCAATTATATTTGATATCGAAATTGGTCAAATTAGCGAAATTTTGAATTTATCTTAATAGCTGTGCCATCAGTCTTTGTTGCTTGGATTATCGGAATTTTTTAATTCTTAAGGAAGTAAGAGTAAAGGAGTAGCAACAAGGGAACGAACTTTTGGTTTATGCGAACGCAAAATGGCGTGGGCGTGCTTGAACGAATGATTCGATTTTACACGCGAAATGATCATCGCGTGAAAAGATTGCAAATGCTGGAGAATGATTTTTAATTTTTCATTAGCCGGACGAGACACTCGTGATACGATATAGGAAGAATGGTATCGTAGAATGTAAAAAAAAGTTGTCAAATTACATTTTACTTAATCGATGCACACTTACAGGTCTTCAAGGCCAGAGAGGTTTACGATCGCGGTCGGAATTTTTGTTAAATAATTGTCATCGAGCTCCCTACAAAGCAGACAAGAATTACAATTTTTAGCAGTCGCGGATACGTATGCTCGTCGAGATCCCATGTTTTTGCTTAACGTGTTCTGGGCCTCCGTTACCGGAACCAAAAACCATCTAAACATTTTCTCTTTTTTTTCGTGCAAGATTTGTTTTTTTTTTTTTGGTCGGGACACTCACAATACTCGAAGGCTCGTTAAGTTTGCGAATGCATCGTCGGCGATCGTGTGCAAACGATTTCGTCGGAGTAGTCTGAAAGAAAAATACAAAGTTCCGTAGAGAAAGAAGAATGTTCAAGAAAATGTAGAAAATTCAATGAGTAGTAACAGTGTAAATCATCATTCAGTAAACAATGTGTGCGAAGAATTGATCGTGTGGAGTGATTAGCAAGTGCATTGAGTACCAATCAGGTGAGCATTGAATGGAATTCAATATGTGGAGTGAGCGTATATATACCGTCAATTTATTTTTTCTTATAATGCTTAAATATAAAGTTCTTTTACTTGTAGTAATTTTTGTACTTAAATATAATAAAAAAAAGAAAAGTTTAGTGATAAAGGCCTTTTCTTTATATTTCCTTATGATGCAAAGGGGTTAATTGATGGGAGTGAATGTGAAATTAACGAATACTTACAAGACTTCAAGATTGGAAGTTCGATGGAAGGCACGGACTGGAATGTCGGTTATGTTGTTGTTCGTCAGGTCTCTGCAACAATCCATGGAACAGTGAATTACACAACCGGGCGAGTTGACGCTTTGAACAATTGGTTAGGGAGAAACTACACTGGAGAACTGGACTGTCAACGTTAAGCAACAAGAAACGAAAATAACGAAGTCGGGCGCGACAACGTGGCAGCGTCGTCGAGGTGGTCCAAAATAAAAAGGAACCACAGAAAAGCGAATGGGGTGAGAGAGAGAGAGAGAGAGAGAGAGAGAGAGAGAGAAAGAGAGAGAGAGCGAAAGAGAAAGAGAGTGAAAGAGGTGCGGAGTGGAAGAGGCAGAGGAACAGGGTGGAGGAAAAAGGAGAATAGTAAAAACTCGTAAACCGAAAAATTTATTGACTACTGTCGCTACGCCCTATATTTTCAAGCGTGAAGCGTCATTAAGCGCTCCTTGACGAGCTGCGCTCCCCCGTACCTCGACGAACCCTCCGTTCAACGTTTCACGGAGACGCGAACCAGATACGAACAGTTTATGACAGACTAATTCCGCTCCTGTACTACTGACGTTTCGCTAGACAAACTGTCGAACAATTATTGATAGCCTAACTTTATGGGAAAGAAATATTTCCCGGCGTAGTTCACGCGCACTGAATCTGAGGCGTTTAGCGTGGAACTTGCTCGCAGCTAGTGAACTGATTTTCCCTCAATTTTTGTTCCTCAATACATTTTTTTTAATTTATTTGTTACGGCTAGTTTCAGAAAGCATACTCTGACGTAATTTTTCTTCAATTTCTGTTCGTTAAAACATTTTTTTAATTTATTTGTTACGGCTAGTTTCAGAAAGCATACTCTGACGTAATTTTTCTTCAATTTCTGTTCGTTAAAACATTTTCTTCATTTATTTGTTATGGCTAGTTTCGGTAATTTTTCTTCAATTTCTGCTCGTTAGTACGTTTTTTTTTAATTTATTCGTTACATCCAGTCAGAATCAAATTTACTGGAGATTTGTCTTGAATTTTTGTTCGTTAAAACAGTTTTTTAGTTTATTTGCTGTGTCCCAGTTTCAGGAAGCATACTCACTGGAAATGTTCCTTCAATTTCTATCAGTTAATGCATTTTTAAATTTATCTGATGTGGCTAGTTTCAAAAATCATGGTGGAAAATATATTTATTTATTTATTAGTTAGTGACCAAAGCATTGGAGTTACGGTTCAAAAACCATAGCTTTTAAGAAGAGCAAAATCATGTTCTACAGTGTTGCTAAATGCACATTTCCAATTTTCAAACATTAATACTTCACATGAAAGTGATAGCAGGTTAGTGTAGTTAAACTTCCAACTCCTTCATATCTGCGAAAATGGCGCATTGTCATTGAAAACATGAACGTGTATCTTTTATGAAGGAAATCAATGTTAAATTTCTAATCGAACATGTTCAGTATAAATGAACAAATGTTTAAAATAAAATTGTAAGATAATAACTTGTGTATTATAATATTAATATTTGCAAATATTAGTGTATGAGAACTTGTTTCTCAAGGGGTATGAATTACGGGCGTGCTGGTCACGATATAATTCGGTTCATACCGATCCGTTCAAGTGGCCTAAGATGAAATATGTTGGTAATTTGCAGAAGAATATTCCGTACAGACATTTGAAATGACGCATTCGAGCACGCGTTCGACGCACGAGCACAGAGGGACGGGCCATTCTATATCGGTCGTGTTCAAGTGGTTTCGTACTCGATATCGGCGAATTTATGTGGCCGTTAAGGGGTAACCGGCGTGTAATTGATACTATGGCCACCATAATACCGTCATCTGGAAAATCACTTTACTGGGAGAGGGGGGATTGAGTAAGCAGCGGTCAGAATGACGGAGGAAATTTTCTAGATTTCCCCAGCGAGATCCTCGAATTAACCGGGAGATAGTCTCATCCTGAACAGTCCAATGATAACTTAATAAAAGGAACGTCTACGTGGATTGATAAAAGCCGTACACAAGCATAAACCACACGGTATAATTATAATTTTTAGACGGCAGATTGAGTGAAACATGATCGAAGTACAAATTTTCTTCGTCAATTATTGTGTACAAATTACTTCGTGAACATATTGATTATTTACAAGCGAATAAAATACATTCCACTCTAAGAAAAAATCTCCATCACTTTCAAAATATAATTGTAATTCGTTGGAAGAGTTATCAATTAATTTGGTTGGTCGGTAAAAACCACGAATTAATTTGTACAGCGACAGAAGAAAGCAAAATAGCAATTTCCTCCTTTCTTCGAGTTTGACGCGTGTTCGAAAATATTGTGCCACAAACGATGCCTAAGATCATTTGAAATAACTTTTTCCTTTGCGAAAATGTTCTCCGCGGCTTCGTTAAAGAGTTCAATCAGAGCGCAGCTACAGTAGACAAATTACGGCTCGGCCAATGCCAACGTTGCGCTCAATTGAACCTATCGCACGATCCGTCCGCCGTATCGACGTTCTGATTGGTCCGCGTTATTCGTTAATAACTCCTAAACGAAGCCACGGAGAACATTTTCGCAAAGGAAAAAGTTATTTCAAATGACCTTAGGTATCAGCCTTTTCAATGAAATACATTTTTGGGACACCCTGTACAAAAGCGTCCTCTGTATTACCTTGGTGGCTGATATTTGCTTGATCTTCTCCTGAATTATTCAGCGGGGGTAGCCCCTACTTCTCGAGTATTCTGTATTCCTTGTATTCATGATTTAAGGTGGCAACTTATTCAATTTAACTGTCGAGGACCTGTCGATCGAAGAAACCTCGGCGAACAACAGCTCGGATATATCGAAAGGATTCGAAGAGGTTTTGGAAAAAGTGAGAAAAAAGGATTCCATGGCTCCGTGTGGTCCACGGTATTCCCCGTACATTTCTACACATCGATCGAGGCCGGCACGCACGCGCATCCTCCCGGATCCCGCAAAGTTATGGAAGAAAACGACAGTTTTTATTCTTCTTCTTTTTTTTTTATTGCCATCTTCTTCCTCCACCCTTAGCTCCGTCTCAGCCGGATCAGCCCGCCAAAGCGAAAATTCATCTGGTTTTACGGGACCGGGCGAGGCAGCTTTTATTTTTCCGAGGAAATTCCTCGAGCAAGGTCTCACGCGATAACGACAAGAACAATTGGTATTCGGTGCACGAAAATCAAATTCGAAGGACGAGCGGATGGAACTCTTTTTCTTGAAGGAGTTGGAAGATATGCGCCAGTTTTAAAAGTAAAAGTAAAATTCACACATTTATGTTTTTTGCATATTGTAAAACGATTGAATTCTTGCTGTATATGTTGTAAATAACGTTACAAATAGACTGCGGACTTTATGCAAAATAAAAATTGGTTGCGTTCATTCTGAGAAACAGGGTCTGAATAATATTACCATTTTTCCTTTAATAATTTTTAGAATATGTAAATGAATACGTTGAGTTTTTTTTATTCTGTTAACCTCTTTACTGTGTTAAATTTTATCTACTCATTTTTCTCATAAATGCATAAAATTTGCAGTCTAAATATTATAGCAACAGTGCACACATGTTTAATTCGACCTAAATTATCAAACGAGAACATGGTCTTTTACAATCTTCAGTTCAGTTTTTATTTTCAGTAAGATTTTATAAGAATTCGCTGATTGTGAGTTTAGTGAGCTGATCGTATCACTCGACAGGTTACATTTACGGGTGATATGGTATAAAATGGAGATTGTAGATAAATTGTACATAAATGTCCGTCGCGTTGAAAAAGGTTTTTCGGTGAACGTAAATTGATGAACAAAATTTTTATTTTAATTTATCAAGATATGGAAGAGACGATGGCGAGAAAAATAAATGAAAAAATAGGAGACGCGAATTGAACGAGCTCCGAGAGCGAATTTATATTTATAAATTTCGTTTGATCCAGATACAGTGGGTCGCTGAATTTTATCAGATGCATTCTCTGTATCGGATGAAACTGACACCGACGAAGACAGATGAAAAAAGTAAAATGCAATCCACGCGAGATCGAAAAGACATTCTATCGGTAGATTCTGCGGTTGAAGCACAATTTACGTAGGTGTATGCTGGCTGAAAAGGATCTCTGAAAAAAATTGCTGAAGAGAACAACTGACACTTTGACTGCTTTCAAAAGTTTTATACCATCGAAGTAGTTTATTTGATAACATCAAAATTGAAGAGTTAAAATGAACCGATTTTTATGACATAAAAAAACTTTAATTTAGAAAATAGTATAAAATAGGATTTTAAATTAAAAATTGTTTTATTTTTCCATTTATCGAAAAATATTTGACACGTATTTTTTTAATCTCTCAGAGTTCTGTTGAGCGGAACCGTTCCGTGTCTGTGAGGACAGGGTCAACGTGTTAAAAATACATGCGTATACCGAATGATACAAAGAAGAAACGAAGGAAATGAAAGAAGTTTAATTTTTTAACGGGTGGAGGGAACTTGGCCTTTTCAAGGGCAAGGAATTTTTGCTTCGAGCGTTTCTCCTTCGTGACAGAATAAATTCGGATCTGTCAGCAGGACCCGTCTTAACGGTGTGGGAGGGTCGAAAGAGGTGTTCGCCCTGCGAAGGTCGCGTCACGCGAGATCGAAACGAGTCGATTACACGGGCGGATCGGTCACCAGGTGAACCGATATTCGAAAGTGAAAATCGTCGGCGGTGTTTAGACACGCGGTGTGCGATCACTTTCCCAGGTGTGTATGTTCATACGTGTGTATATAAACCCGGTTCGCATCGCTCACGCAACGTTTTCTAGGACACGCTCGGCCTCGAATCGAGCCATTAAAAGCGGCGATCGTCCGGGATTACAAACACACACCGTTGGTTTCCAACGGAATCGGCACCGGCGATATGTATTTCTCGCCGCCGAGTCGCAGTTTTGCGATGCGAATCGACCCCGCAATGAACCCGTTGTTCCGAATATACCCGTTCATAAGTCACCGAGCGCAATCGCTTCGGCCGGAAAATATGCAAATTTTTCGCAAACTCAATTTCCCGAACCCTCCCGCGCGCCGTCTGGCTCTGCCGCGCGAAGTTAATTCGCCGAACGATGTTGACATCCAATTAGACAAGCAAACGTATAAACTGGAAACACTGCTATTCGTTATTTCGTTATTTTTAGAGACTTCCGGATTTCATACATTCACGAGAAAAATCGGTTATTTGAAAACAGTATTTTATAATCTTATTCGAACGGGATTCGAACCTTGGACGTTTTCGTCGAAAACTAGAACTCTGACCACTGCGCCACGACAGTGTCCATTCAAACCTTTGCATTCGGAGCTATTTTAACTCGAAAAACATACATTTCCTCCGACGTAGAATATTTCTACTCTACGAGTTTTAATCAATTTATGCACATGAAGCTGATAATATTGTATAATACCTCAATAGGGTAAGGGAAGCAATTGCTGTGCCTATATTAATCACACTTAGTTTTAAAGCATAATGAATATTAAGAAAGAGATATAACATTTTTTTTTATTAAAATCAGTTAAATTTTATATACCTCTTTTTTAATATTCATCATGTTTTAAAAATAAGTATAATTAGTATAGGCACAGTAATTGGTATCCCCACGGTAATTGGGACCGTTCCTCTAACACTACTTGTATAATACCGCATACAGTAGTTTTCTTATAAACACGTAAAATCCGCAGTCTGGTAACAAGCTGCGCTCAACAACTTTTCCGCAAGGTCTCTCCCCAAATAATAAGAGCCATCATTAACAGCTATGTTGCTCTGATCATTAACCACTAATGCAGACTTAGCGGTCACAAAAGCGATCTTTCAGACGAGAAAGCCGACGACGTTTCCTCGACAGCCTTAATTGTCCTCCGGGATCTCGGTCAAGACTAATTTCTCATCCGCCGGTGAATCTCAAAGAACCAAACTACTGGATCCTCGACCTTCGTTTTCGTTATCAACGGCAATTAATCATTTCCACCCGGCACTATTAATTCTTTCTTCCGCCGACGTTCTTTCTCTATCCCGCTTCACACCCGACCGGATAAACATCGATCGGTTTCACCGGTGAGGGCGAAGAACTCATAAAAATGGAGGAGAATTGATTTTTCGTATGCGACGGAGAGAGAGAGAGAGAGAGAGAGAGAGAGAGAGAAAACTTCGTCGCCGTTTCTCTCAGAACTTCGTGTCAGCTCGCGAAAGTGTTTGGAGCTCGCCGGGAATTTATATTAACATTCGTATGGATACCTCGCTCAAGGAACCACTTGTGGTCCAAACGGGAAATAATACTGACGGCACTTGCGAAAAAATTAAAATGTGCGTAATTTATGATGGTGCTCGAATTTATGGCTTCGAAAGATGAAGCATGGCGTCGACTTCATTGCAGCAGGTTGTTAATTATAGTAACACGTTCGCGAACAGCGCCACGTACGTGCGACGATTTTTCATATCGCATGGACACAGTTCAATACAAAATGGTGACAGTTTTAGTCAGCGCCATTGCTATTAGCAAGGGAACTTAGGCACCTTTAAAACTCTGTACACTTTTGGTAATCTTTGCAAGCTTATGAAGGACTTGGATTCTTGATTTCTCAGAAGAAGAATTTATTGTACGAATACTTTCATTTATAATGTTCAGAAATTGAACTAATATACTGGGATGAAAAGTAGACTGAGGATCTTAAATATTCCGCATTTGTTATATGATATAGGAGCCACTTATTTCCTTCTTTTAATAATTTTACTGGGTCAAAAGTAACATGTCAATACAGTTCAGTTCTACCGGTTTCTACGCTGTGTCGAATTGCAATTTTTGTCATGAGTGCATAAAATCCGCAGTCTAATAATAAGTAATGAAAAGTGGAAGAGCTTCCTTCACAATTTTCCTGTACTAGAAAAGTTACAAAATTTTGTCGAATATAGAGAAATATAAAATTGGTATTACGACGAGTATGTGAGCATACAACAAGAATTTCGCCATAAAAGAGGATAAAGAAGCCCGGGTAAGGACCTGCCCGGGTTTTACGAGTTCTTGTGCAGCCCTCAGGAGAGTCTCTTCAAGAAAGTCGGCAACTTCTTGATGTATCTATCAAAATCTCGGCGAAGTCGTTGAAGTTTCAAGAGAACCATAATTTTCGGTTTACCTTAAACCCCTCTTGTCAATGTTGGCCATTCAAGTCTCCATGTTCGGAGCCCTAACCTAACGATTCGCATGCGAACGACCGATCGTTCCCGTTTCTTTTGAATGAATAATAACACGGGGTGGGGGGGGGGCGCACCCTTCCGGACAGTGTTTCGAGGTTCTCGACGTGCAGTCGACTTTGACGATTCCGAGACGATCAGTCGATCGGATTTATGCTCGGGACCGCATTACATCGCGGCTCCGGTTCAAGATGGCAGACTATTAAAGGGGCCATCGATTCGCCCACAGGGATCCCGGCGCGTCGTAAAAACGGACGAAGGAGACGGGAATTCGTCGGGTAACCGTCGGGATTTCGGTTCTGAGGGGGCGAGTTTGCGTCACGGTCATCGTTATTCCGCTCGTCGAGCTGCCACTTTTCATCATGGCTTTATCTCCGCGACGTCCTACGCCATTTTACTACCGACGTCCCCCTTTATGCGACGTCGTTCCCGCGAAATAATGCGCATTTTTTTCTTCTACCCTTTCTGCGGTCCAGATAAAACCAAACAATTCGACGTTTTCTGCAATTTTTGATAACGCGCCGCGACCCGTTAACTGACCCGTATCGGCGGCCATCTTGTTCCTCATTTAGTCGATTAATTTCGCTTAATCTTGGGTAATAATTTTCTTTTTTTTTTGTTGCAACTGTAGGCGATTGAATTGTTAAAACCACGCTCCGAACAATTCGTTTTCTAACCACGTGATGATTTATGTTGTCTACAGTGTTTCATTTAGAAATTGATTATTACAATTTATATAATTTATGTAGAAATGAATTTTGTCGAATTTTACTGTAATTAAACTCGGTAATTTTTTGATTACCTTTTCCTTTCTTTATAAGTTGGTACAATTTTCTGTAGTTCATTTTTGCAGGATGCCGAGCGAGCAGCTCGACAAAAAAATAGTGCGGTCGAGCATAAAATTTTAGAGGGTTGGTTATACCTCTTTCCGGGTGAATTTATGGGCGGAGAAGAAAATTTGTCTCTGTTTGAATCTCCATAATACGGCGCGTCCGAGACTGTAAAATTTTATGAAAATCGCAATTTTCGAGGAGCTTGCGTTCCAGAATGAACGCGAGCTAAAGTTTCATCTGAGAAAATTATATTATGCCAATCAGTAACTTAGTAAGCTTCATTCAATTTCATCCGACGTTCTCTTTACACCCTGCGCCATTTTTGAAGGAAGAAAGCGTGGAGAGATGTGGCAAATTTAATTGTCTGTTACAACTCTTCGATTCAGTTTTCTCTGGCTCGGACAAGTTTCTGGAAAGGTAGAACCGCAATTACGGGAAAAATTAAGAATCTACAATGCGGTAAAAAGAAAGAGCCCCGATTAGCCACCAGTTCATTTATTTTTACTGACTATATCCAGAGCCGCGTCGGTTTTTCGATATAAACATCGATGGAAATATCATCTGGTTCTCTTCGAGCGAGTAAAATCGTGAGATACAGGAGGAGATAGTATATAACAGCGTTCGAAGCCTCGAAGCGAACTGGTTTCCATCCGGTCTCTTCGGGTTTTCCCTCGGGATGAAATTCACTGGATCCGCGTCGGCGAATCCGTCTCATGTTTACGACCCGTCGTTTTTCACGGACGCAATCGGGAACTTCGCCGCTGCTGGAAAAACTGCCGCGCGCGACATCGGACCCGCGTAGCCTCGTTCCGAATCTTAACCGTTATCTATTCAGAACGTAGGAACACGGGCACGGGCGAGGCAACAACAACAACAGACAAACACCCTGTTTCCCTTGTTTTACGTTTCGCGAAACGACGCGGCGACGCGCGCGTCGTGTCCTGCTAATGGAATCCCGCGCTAATTGCAGTGAATACCGACCCCCTAAGCCAGACCTGCTCATCGTCTGCCCGTACGGACAGCGATTCTCTTGCCTTGGGCAGTGTCGCCAGATGAGGGGAAGGAGCACGAATTCAGGGGAAAAGGTTACCCTCTCTCTGCCAGTACTGGAATATGCGCGACAGAGACCGCGACGGAACCGTGGGGAATAGCGCGCTGGTAGGGGAAGTTAGAGTTGGGGAACAAGTCTTCATCTGACGCCCCTACGGACAATGTTTGTTGGATCTGCGTAAGCGCATAAATACTATGCCAATTAAATGGAACGGAATCTGATGTATCATCGTCCAGAATGAATGGAAGCGGAATTTTAAGATCGGGTTGGCCAATTGATATTAATTGTTTTATAGAGCAGGAGTACGTCGAATTTTCTCGAAGAAACTTTCTTCGAAATTTCGCTTGATCCTCCGTTGTTTGAATTTCGCAATGACTTGAGCTCGATATTGTTGGCATACTCCAGGGCAGAGTTGTTCAGCGTCTGCCCGTACGGGCAGCGCTTTTCTTGCTCTGGGCAGTGTCGCCAGATGAGGGTAAGGAGCACTAATTGAGGGGAAAAAGTTACCCTCTCTCCGCCAGTACCGGAGTACAGGACAAAGATGGAACGCGTCACGTTAATAGGAAATTAGAGTGGGGGAACAAGTCTCGATCTGGCGACACTGGTCCTGGGCATACACAGAGCGGCGGTCGTGAAGCCACGCCCCTACGGGCAACGTTGCATGTATTAGTCACACGCGTTGTCACGTGGCCAGCTTCGGCTGAGCTACGGCCTACCCCCACTCCGCTAAGTCACTTGCCAATAGCTTTGCCCGTAGCTCTGTCCGCGGTCATCGGCGGGCGCCCTTGCCCGCTAATAGTCATGTCGAGCAACTCTGCTCTAGGGGGGAAGAACCGTCGCGATTGCCTCACGTTGCCAAACATCACGCGAGAATGTTGCAGCCGAGTAACAACCACGGTCGAATACAGTCGAATCTAATTTCAATTGATCCCAATATTACACGTGACGCGCCACTTGAACGGCGTATACCTAGGGAAATAGTATTCGTTTCTTGGCATGATCGGTCACAATCGACCCCGGACAGAGAATCCCAGAAATTTGGAATCGCGGGAAGTAGTTCGGTCGGCTCGGCGTGGCCGAGGTTCTGCGGGCTTATTTAAAGTTTCGAGCGAAACTTTCTCGTATGGTCGCGAAGCGACTCGAGATGCCGGGCGGCGAGCGTGACTCGAATATCGAACGGCAATCGAGAGCTTACTTTTACGGGGAACGGGGAGAATATAAGTCCGGCTTCGGATCATGGATATCCGGTGAAACACGAGATCGGTGAATTTCGTGTAGGTCGGGTAAAATGATTCTCCCGTTCTGGGATCCGGGGAGATCGTATTCAATTAAACCGGCCCGATGTATTGCTCCACGACTATACCCCGCCTATCCGCGTAACCTACAGTCTTTGTTCACGTAAGCCCCCCCCCCCCCCCTGTGTTTTATCGAGCCTCAGGTATCCCGCGGAATCGCAAACTTTAGATTACAGTTATGAAATATCCGTCAAAGAAACTCGCCGGAGAGTATTAGGGGCGTAAAAACGTGTAAAGCATAGAGAATATAGGGGAACGTTGAACGCGGCAACATGAAGAAACATCGTGCCAAGAAAAGAAATAATAACAAAGCTATGGACCGCCGCAGACTGTTAATTATTTAACGATTGTTATAAGATCAAGCCGTGTAAAACGTGTAATGTATACCGGATGTAAAGGAACATATGCAAAGTACGACGAAATACGAATTTAAAAACATCTGGACACAACTTCACTATTCCTTCGCTTGACGAAAATGTTTATTAAAATCTGTGCTGAGAAAGTTGAATTTGCATAATGATCCCGAATCTAGAGTAAACAGTATTAGTCGGGTTAGTGTGTAGTACAAGATGTAGGATACTGATTTATATGGTAAAACGTGAAAGCTTACGTAGAATTCCTGGTTTCGCTTGGACACGCGTTGGAATGTGACGTCACTAATATAATAATAAGTAGACAAGTAATCAGAAGAATTGAACGAAAAAAGACCTCTTGTACTTCAAGACTATCTGTTTACATCCCCCAAAGGTCTAGTCCCGCATGTCCAATAGACATTACACGAGAGTTACACGAGAGTCCTCCCTTAAGGGTAGGGGTTATAAATGTCACATTGCTCAAGGGTTGAAGCAATGAATTGACAGGCGGATATGCACTTTGATACTACGAATGATAATAGTATTTGCGAGAATGAATACAAAGCCTCGCGGAAATCAACGGATTCTGGAAAATTTTCTGCAAGCTCGTGAGATACGGGGGCGGTGTAGAAACATGTCCGACCTTATCACAAGTTAGGCGTACCGTCGGAACTTCAACGGGGGAAACTCCGGCTGTGTGTCTGACGGCTTCAGACGCGGTTTCGCCGCTGCGGAATTACTCCGAGGCGGTTCAAGCTCGTCTGGAACGCGGCCGTCCGCTTCAATTACTCGCGTCGTCGTGATACCTATTCTCAGACGCGAAATTTCGCAGGAAACCAGATCGCTCTCCACGCACGAAGGAACCTTTGGAATATTCGCGACTTTCCGCCAACAGAGTCAATTTTTCTGAACGACGGACGAAGATTGCTTTGGAGCAAACTTCGTGATATACTTCCCTAAAATTATAGGGAATCAATTTTGAAACCGTTTCAATTTTGAAAATAATTCTTCTGTAATATTCCAACTATGATCCCTGAAAATTTCATTCAGAAATTTGCAGGATTAACAAAGTTATTATTTCAATTTGAAAGTTCATTCTTCTGAAAATGATTACTTTACAATTGTAACTTGAAAATTACTTTTTATTATCTCTTAAAGCTCTGAGACTTTACACACATCTATGTCTGTATTTTGTTTGCACGATAGATGACAAACGGTGAAACTTTTTCGAAGTGTTACACGATTTGAAAGTTTGCATAGAACGGATTAAAAATAATGAAATATAAATGAAAATAATCTATAGAAATATGATAATGGAATGGATTGTTGCTATCTATTTGTGGACCGAGTGGAAACTGTTGATGTTCCGGAAGCGGTGCAATTTCTCCGAGCAAAGAGCGTCAACGGGACGGTTTAATGGCAATCTCTCATTTCTTTCTTCGCGCCGAGATGAAAATGGTCGTTAAGCTCAGTGGTTAATAATTATCCTCCGGTGTATCCATTTTCATGCACGACCAGCCGCAACAAACTTTTAATTGCAGCCGAGTTTCGCGGAGGTCGAGGGTTTGCGTCAATTCGTTCGTTCGTTCGTTGCTTGCGAACGAATCTTGTGCATTTTTTTCGGGTCAAAAGGCCTACTCTCGTTTGCCTGAGATTAGGAGATAACGAGACGTGTGCCGGTACGAATTAAAACACGATTGTTACCGTCGAGGATCACCCGGGACGAGGGCGAGGGCCTCTTGAGAAAAGACTCTAAGAGGGCCACTTGGCGATGCAGCAAAAACTCATTCGAATAGAATTTTCCACCGTTCAAATGCAAATAAGCAGATAGCTCGAATAAAATGTAAATGGCATTGTCCGCTTACAAAAATAGAAAAATAAAAAGTATCGATTATGCCAGTGATTATGAAAATGAAGTAAGTCACGTCTTCCCAGCAACAGTAGCGAATTTGAAATGCAAATAACTAGATAGCGGCAATGTTTTTATTATTAATCATGAATAATGAATGTGACGTAAGAATTTTAAGAATTTAGATTAAATATTATTGTTCTCTATTGCGGAAGATTATGGTTCGAAGTTCTGCGGGTGTCTCGTTTGTGGGCCACACAGTATTTAATAAAACATCGAACGAGCGATACCGAAGAAACATAGAAGAACGATGGAAATTATGCGAGTCACGCACGCGACGTGAATCACGCGTGCATGACGTTGTTGTGAAAGTAATTCCAGCAGGCGGCGGTTGCCAAATTCGATTCGTTTGCTTGCGCGGAAAAGTAATATTTCGAAATTTTATTATCTGAACCGAGAATGATTCGCGTCCAAACAGACGTCCGTTCCGACATGAAATTTTTGCTGTGTTCATTTCTTTTGTTTCGACAAAGCCGCTTTTCGTTCCATAAAACGAAAGAAAATCCCCGAGTATCGATGTTGTCCGATAATAGTATCCTATATTCTCAGTGATAAACTCGACGATAAAATAAAAATCTCTTCGAACACGTATCCTCGATGACCCCCTATTTACTTTCGTCGACGAGCGTCTCAAGACGCGGCCATTTTATATTCAATAATGTCGGAGAAAAGCTCTGAAACGCCTCGATAAAAAGTTGTATTCGTTTTCAGTGAAAAAGAGTCGCAACAGTCCAGTTGGTATGCGCGGCGATTCTGGACACGATCTTCAGAAAACTTATTAGAGATCGTTTGTAATCGCCATGCTTTTAAGCAGGATCAAAGAAAAATTTTATTCGAATCCTCTCAATATATTTGTGAAAATGTTTCAACCGAAGTGTCTTTGTCACTTGTAATTCTTGAGACGTTTTATATTCAACGGAGCCGAGTATTCGATAAGTATAAGAAGAAATGCTCTGCAACGCCTCGATAAAAATTTGTCTTCGTTTTCAGCGTAAAAGAGTCGCAACAGTCCAGTTGGTATGCGCGGCGATTCTGGACATGATCTTCAGAAAACTTATTAGAGATCGTTTGTAGTCGTCATGCTTTTAAGCAGGATCAAAGGAAAATTTTATTCGAATCTTCTCAATATTTTCGTAAAAATGTTTCAACCGAAGTATCTTTGTCGCTTGTAATTCTTGAGACGTTCCATATTCAACGGAGACGAGTACAGTCGAAAACCTGTTTTTGTGTGGTCCTTTTCTACGCGATTTGTTTAATGGGATATATGAATACCAGGGGTGTTGGAATTATAACACCCTTCTAATGTTCTCTATCAAACCTATCACTGATTTCATGGTAACGAAAAATGAATCAACTCTAATATCTTCAAGTGACAAAAGCGGTTTTGAATCAGTTCATCACAAGAAGATGCGCGTTTTGGACTACGACGAGTAGTATTGAATTATGTGCATTTCGAAAATTTCTCCATGTTTAAAATGAGAAATTAAATCTTTTTCAATGTTTCCATGTGTAATTTAATTATTTATTTTGTTTGGAAAGCACTTTCTCGCTATTTCGTAAATCTTTTACATATTTTCTACGTGAGACTTTTTTTTTATGCGGTCCCTTTCCACCGCATGAAAAAAATTTTCTTTAATATGTTGTGAATATTTATTATAGCTATTTATGAAGTTTCTGAATATGTTCTTTTTGTACGGTTTCTTTTATGCGGTCCCTATCTACCGCACAAAAACAAGTTTGACTGTATTCGATAAAAATTCGTGTCGATTTGCAGTCAAGAAAAGGAGCCGCAAAAAACCGTTTCATACGCAGAGCGGGCAGAAATCAGGAAAAATTCGCTTTTTCCTTAAGTGGTCCGGTGGCAGTCGATTCACGAGCAGATATCGAACTTGATCCCCGCCCCCGCAACGGTTGAAAAGTGTTCGTGGAGAGCACGGTCGGCCAGCAACTATGCAAAAATCAATTTCGAAGAGGTGGCTCACGAATGCCGCGCTAGATTCCATCCGTGTGACGAATCGCAATATGGGTCGGAACGAATGCGGACCCCAGCTTGCCGAACGTCGACCAGAGTATCTCGGAATGCGATAGAAAGACAGAGAGAAAGAGAGAGAAAGAGAGAGAGAGAAAGAGGTGGAGTGCACATTAAAAAAGAACAAAAACAACCGCTCAACGTCCGCGCGGTTCGTCGACGACGAATCTGCATTCTTCGTTGGTAATTCTGCGCAGCGACGACGACATCGGCCTCGGGGACATTGTGACCGGGAGCCGAAAGAATCTGTTACACACACGCGCGCGAACACGTACACACGCACTCGCGCCAATCGAGAAGCCGCGTAATCCGGAAATATTCGTGTCACATCTGCACCGGATACATCACTTTCCTCTTGAGGGCACGAGTCCGCGCGCACCCTCCCCCGAGCCCGCATAATGTCAGCTCAGCACGTGCTCGATGCGATTATGCACGGCATAGTCACCCTAACGACACGATCACCGAGTCTTTTCTTTTGCGCTCTCGGCCTTCACGATCAAAGAAATTTTCGATTTTGACATCTCGTTGAATTTGTTACAGTTCCGGGCAGCGGCTGTTAATTTCCGAACACTGGGCCAACGCAAAGGGGTGCCTGCCCGATTAACCCAAATTAACCAGACTACCAAATTTTTTTGTATAATTTATCCTTTCTTAAGCTTCTAATTTAAATTGTTTTTATTTTTTTTACTGCGATTGGAGCCCTTTGACTGAACGGGGCCCTGGACTGCAGCTCGTGATCTAGATCCGCCGCTGGTTTTTAAGGGCCCGGTATAGTCACGTGACTTTTTCAAAGTCAGGAGGTCGGTAACTGCTGTCAATTTGTGGCTGGAGATATTTTCTAGCGCGCGCTACTCTCGATTTCATCCAGAAAACTCATGCAATGGCATAAAAATGCTTAGATTCCACGACATACACACCGTTAATTTTTGGCCTACTTCTATCGCTTATATTATCAAATATCTGCATAGTCTCGTCAGCTGATGACGAGCGCGAGCTAGATTGAACCTTCCTCTTTCGAATGAGCCCTTTCCCAGCGAAAAATATTCTCATATAAGGACGAAAAGTTGAGGCACGTAAAATCATTTTTCGCCTATTTTAGTCGGTAACGTGGTCACTCTATGTTATCGCGAATCTACGGAGTCTTGGCTCTTAAGGGGTTCTATACAGTCAGGAGGTCCAAAGTAAAGCGATTTTTTTTTTTAATTTTTCCTGAGAAGACTTTTACATTTATTAATGTTAAAATTTGTACACATATTATGGTAACTTTTAACTGTATTTTAACGTTTTTTATTTGTAAAAATAATAATTTTGAAAGCTGCTATAGCTGATCTTCAGGAGCTCCTCTAAAAAAAGGCGCCTTGCGGTGCGATTTCGTTAAAGTAATGTATAATCTTGTAATTAATCGGAGGAATAAGCAAAATAAAATTTTTTGACAAAATGGCGACTTCTCAAAAAAACAATCGATTTTTCACCAAAATTTTGGCCTTAAATTGTTTATAAAAAAAGAAATATTCATGGGTATCGTCCAGAGATATCGTGGTCGCCGCAAGGCGAGAGGAGCTCCTGGAGATCAGCTATAGAAGCTTTCAAAATTATTATTTTTACAAATAAAAAATGTTAAAATACAGTCAAAAGTTACCATAACATGTGTACAAATTTTTACATTAATGAATGTAAAAGTCTTCACCTGACTGTATATAATCCCTTAAGTTTGGATTAGATAAACTACTTCGTTTCTATGTAACATCTTGCCGATTCAGCCGGTCAAAATGTTTAACGAAACACGACGTAACTCACACTTAAGCAAACGCGTTACACGCTTTATCTCGCCGAAGAGAGGGAGCAATCGGGAGCGAAACTGTTCGGAGAAGTTTTCGAGAAGTTCGATTACACACGTAGGCGAGACGTTAGTCGGCCCCAAGAGGGAGAGGGAGAAGGTTCTCGCGAAGAAACAAGTCTTCGGACGAGAAAAGCTCTCTCTGACTCGACAACTTCCCCGCCAGTGTTTCAAACAGGGTGTATAGTATCGGCGGAGGGGGAGAATCCACTGAATCGTATTAGGCGAAAGATCCGGAACAATGGAAAAGTCCTAGCCGGGATTCCGGTCGTCATCGCGACCGGGAAAATCGATAACTTGTATTTTCGTAGTTTTCACCGCGATCGAGAAGCATGTGCCGTCTAGACGAGCGGGCTGCCGCGAAATGCATTTTCGGTGTCGCCTATACTACTCGCTTTTAGTATAGTACTCGATGCCTGAAAGCACTCGGTCCGTGGGACATCTTCAGGATTTGTTATTTTCACACTAGAGCGACCCGTTGCGCAATACTTAGGCAACGTTTAGCGTACCTTTGTGGCGCCCTTTAAAGAAAGGATGAAAATATATTTCATATTAAATATTTGATATTCTTAATTTTATTTATTTATTTTATGCGAAATAAATATATTGATTGTGGGAAGAAATAGTTAAATAAAAATACATTTCACCCCTCTATAGCCTTTTTACGTCGACAATGGTATTCTTAGATTTTTTAATATTTCGCCCAGTTAATTTCTTTGTAAAAATCAAATAAATTAAATTTTTAACCTGTGCTGATTTTTGTCCCACTTTTCCGAAAAATCGACCACTGCTCGTCGCGGTCTTCTTTAAAGTTATTTTGTAGCTTATGTTTATTCGATGGTACAGCTGTCAGCGATCGGTCATCCAACTCGGCCACGACAACAAGGTAATAAAGATTCGATATCGACGTGCGCATTGGCAACAGTTAATCGGTGTTGGCTCCGAAACTGGAAACTAACATTGAACATCGTGTTCATGAATAATGCATCGGTCTCTCTCTCTCTCTCTTTCTCTCTCAGCCTGGTCCGAGTTCAAATAGAGCCGCGCGCTCTAAATGTTTGCATTAATGATGGAAGCGTACGCGGCAACGATTGTATACTGTAATAATTCAATTTAATAGTGGAGACGCGAGCGGTATAGCCCCGCGCGCACTAATTCAATGATTCTTGCCGGTCTCGTGCGCATCACGCGCGGCTGGAAGCGGCAAGAATTACTTGGACAGTATGTGGGCACATGGCGCACAATAATTCTTGCCGTTCCGCAATGTATCGTCCGCGAAAAAGCGGCAAGAATCCTCCGACGTTCTACGAGCATACTCGGCCGCCATAATTCTTGCTGCTACGCCATTTATTTTCCGGACGAAAGCGGCGTGCATCATAGCAGGGGATGTGAGCTAATAATAGACTGCTGGGGGATGTTAATGCAGATTTGAATATTTATGGGCTGGTCTAGCGAGCCAAAAATCAAGTAAAAATTTAACGTAACACATTCGCTACATTGTCACGGATATGTGACATCTCGGAGTTTACTTCAAGACAGTAAAATTGATTTTTAACACTCTGCTGTTTGAAGTCATGATGCAAAATATTCAGAGGTTCCACAACTTTCTTTTGATAAATCGTTTTAATGTAATTTAGTGTAATCAATTTCGAAACACTCGTTAGAGTTATTTAATTATCGATAAATTGTCGATTGGCGAACGAAAAAAAAAGACTATCGTTAGGAGGATCTGATGATCGTTAGCGAGTTAGTGGTGCAACACGGAGAAAGGTATCCACGTAACGTCGATCGATTATGCGTAACATGAAAGTGTCCGCCCCGAAGCGTTATGAAATTAACCGTGTCCAAGGCAGTACGTGATCCTCCATTGGCAAGTAGTTGATTCGTTACTATGTCGAACCTACCTAGTTCTTCGGCAGTCAACGCACAACTGCATGATATACTATGCTTAGGCGTACTGGAAGTATTGGAGAATCATATTCTTTGAAAGACTTAAGAAACATATGACCTCTAATAAAGTTGTAGAACCTTCAATGACATTACAGGGCTTTTGACAAAATTGTAGGTCCTCCCAAACAATGGGAGGGATTCCATAAAAATTCTGGAACTTTCAGAAAAATTGTCCTTCAGAAAAAATTCTAGGCCTTCCAGGAACATTGTTGGACGTTCAGAAAATACTTTAGAGCCTCCAGAAAAAATGCTGAGGCTTTCGAAATGATTGTAGAGTCTTAAAAAAAAATCGCAGGTGTTCCCAAAAAATGTAAGGTCCCCCAAAAAATTCTGGAGCCTTCGAAATGATTGCAACACTCGCGAGCGACTCGAGAAACCAGCGAAGTGCGATAATTCTAAGCGCGGATGTCGTGGGGAAAGTTGGTATTCAATTAGGACGGATCGCCGGACCAAATTGGAGTAATTAACGAGAAAGCTTTACGATCGTTCGACGAAAGGATGAATGAAAGTGTTTCGGTCAGCGCGTCGTCGTCGGAGCGTATGCTACGGGTTTTCTGGCGTGAATACGGGGGTCGTAACGCGCGCCGGTTTTCTATAAATATTTTGGATGTTGCGGCGGCGTGCAGCAGCGGTGCTTTTAAAGCGACGTGATTTATTTTTCTCCGACCGAGAGATTAATCGTCGGCCGTACGGTGAGATATCGGTCGTTGAAAGGGCTGATGTACAGCTGTCTTTATGTAATGAATGGGGAGCAAACTGTTGATCACGGAACGATTGCCAGGAACGACCCCTTTCGCGCGCGGCAAATTTCCGCGGAACGAAATCCCGTTTTAGAATTATTAGATCCGATGCCATTCGGTGCCATCTATTTCCGATGTGGCTTGTTTGCCCCGACGTTACCTCGGAATATATTCGCCACTATTTCATGCGAATACATTGTACACTCCTGGAGGATCGCCAATGCCTTTCGCAAGAAAATTTGCCCATTTTGTCTCTAACACCGCGTAATCTCTGCGGAATTCTATATTGTCTTTGGCAACAAATTTATATAGTCGACGTGTAAGACCTAAAATTTTTTCTAACGGTGCTTCAATTTTTTCAGAGGCCCTACAATTTTTTTAGAGATCCTACAATCCTTCTGAAGGCCCTACAATTTTTCCGAAAGTCCTAGAATTTTTACCGAATGCCCTACAGTTTTTCTAGGGGCCCACAATCTTTTTGAAAGCCTTACAATGTTTTCTGAAGGCCCTACAATTTTTCCAGAGGCCCTAAAATTTTCCAGGAAGGCCTAGCATTTTTTCTGAAAGCCCTAAAAATTTCCTAAAAGCCCCAGAATTTTTGCAGAGGCTCCCTTTCTGAAACCCGTTAATTCGTGCGTCTGGTCATGACCTACCGGTTCTACTTCCTAAAAATACTAGGGGGAAGTCGATCACGCGAACCCGACGCACCATCAAATCCGGTGATTAGACGGTTATATTTATTATTCTTCCTTTTATTGCTGTCCGCTCCAAGCGTTCTATCATTAAGAATCACCGCGCATCTCCGAATCGGTGTGTCCCCGGGGCTTCGATCGGGATGACTCTCGTTTTTATCAGTTTATTTTCCCCGGGCCGATTGAAACAGGTTCGTCCGACCGGAAATAAGCTTTCGCTTTCGCAAGCACCGGCGAAATTGAATCTGCCCGCAGGAAGGGATCTCGCTTTTGCTTTTTCGCCGCAAGCGGGATTTCGCGCGGCTCGCGGAAAATTTCATCGACTCCGTCAAGACTCTCCAGGGTCCATTAAATCTTTCGATTATCCGAAGTTTCTTAATTGCATCGTTGCTCGAGGAAGTTTGTCGCGCTACCAACTTTGAAACTCGAGCGATCGAGCAGAGTTTCTGTGCCAGTGACACTCGCGAAATTTCGCAGAAAGAAGAGCGAAGGCCGCGCTGCCGCTCGACGTCCTAAACAGACGTGACTACTGATCGCCATTGTGGACCAATTTTAAAAAATTAAAAATTGTCTTCGTCGACGGTTTAGAATCGAAAAGCAGATTCTGCCCTATCGTCGGAAGTCTCTCAGTTCAAGAAGCACTCGAACGTCGAGGAATGGGAATGACTATCGAATCAGCGAGTACCATGACGAATAGTTCCGAGAATAAAGGAAATAAAATTGCGCCGGATAAAATATCCTAAAGGCAAAAGTTCCTAGTGGCGCGGTAACGTTCGCGATCCGTACAAGTACGACGACGCTGCGACCTAGATACCTACGAGACAGATCCTTCTCGAGCCGAAGACAACCGATACTTTATCGGACGTCATTTAGAATCAGGGGACAACGGAATTTATGTAAAAGCGGTCCGTGTTTCTCGAGGAATTCCTCGACGTTATCGCGTCGCGAGCATAACGAGGATCGTCTTCGAGCGATTTCCTCGAAACATCGCTTCCTCTCGCGAGGGAGATATTCTCTCGCACGGAAGGATCGCGATCCATTTCCCCACGAGGATCGATGCGCGAGAGGAGCACGTCGAGGAACGCGAGAACGAGGACGATGAGATCCCCCGGTAGCAGGATCTTTGAAAAGCGAGAGCAATTTATCCGCTCGTCGGAGAATCGGCTGATTAATCGACCGCTCCGCTCGGATTAAATTCGCGATCCGCGTTTGGAACCCACGCGAAACGTATCGCAGAGAATTATAAGCCTTTATTGTTTCACAGCAGTGGCCCGATCGATCCGGAAACCGCCTGTCGGGCTAAACGGCCGATTTGTTTCGGTGAGTTTATTTATCCACTTGTGGAAGCCAACTACCCGGTAACTAAATCACTTGTGGCACCCAATTTAGACGAACAACGGTTACGTTCGAATAGGAATAATAATTGTTTTCGATCGACTGTCTGCCCCATCGACTCTGTTTAATTTCACTGAAAACAAACAATAGGATATTTTCACAATTGGCTCGTTTAGAATCAACGTTATACTATCCTTCCAACGCTAAATTTACTGTTCGTTAAAAATGGCTGTACTTGTTGCAATATTTTTATTTTAGTATTTGCTTGAATGAAGAAACCTGTCGGATCACTTTCTGCGAAAGCATTTTTAATAATTGCAGACTAAAGTCATCTGACCAGCAATGGCAGTATCAACTGTATTAATTTCAAGCATTTGTTGGTCCTTTACTCAACAAACACTTAGCAAGAGATTCAATCGTATAGAAATGTCGGGAAAGGAAAAAAGTCCTCTCGGTTTTCTTCTGAAACCTAGAAAATTATTTATACTTTTTTTACGGTCCCATTTTTACGTCCTCCAGTCTTCCTGCTTCGCTATTCCTTCATCTCACAAGAGTTCTCTATTTTTATACTTTTAGAAGATCTATGACTCTTTAAATAGAGCTCCGAGAGCCGAGAGAAACGTTTCACAAATATAAATCTTTCAATTGAAAACTCGTAGCTTCGATATTCGCGTATAATGGAGCCGCTGAGCATGATTTAATGTGTACTGCGCTCCGGTGATTTCAATGCGCGGTAATGGCACAAGCGCGGCGCCCGAAGTATTAATGCGAGCTTTATTGCATGTTTGTTACTGGATTCGAGCCTTGAACTGTAAATACTGTTGGAAAAAGCAGTAAACGAGGAGAAGCTTGTTTCTACTGCTACCAATAACTTTTGCGCGAGCGTGGTACTTTTCTAAGCGAATCGTAACTGGAATATTGCTCGAAGAAACTGGGACATGGTTCTCCTTTCCCAAGAAAACTTTGCTTTTTAATCAATTCAGCAAATGATAAAACTATATTCTGTTCGAATAGTATGCATAAAATAATGGTAAAAGTGAGAACAGCATAGAAATAAGGCAGTTCTTTTTTCAACTGTTCAATGTTATATATAAGATGTTCATTTCGTCGAGTAATATTTAATTATAATTTTCTGGTGGTGAGAAATATCATATTTTCTAAACTGTTAGTCGACTACATTGCATTCTAAGCGGATCAACATCATGTCTCACAGCGTACAGTCTAATACTACTGCGTCTTGATGCAATACCAGCGCGTATGGCTAATAACGCGCATAGTTATCAGATTTCACGAACGTTCTCTATCTTTTTGCATCTTCTGCTACGATACGAATATGACAAAACGATCAACAATTGAAATTCCTATTCACAAATTCGAACACGTGTAATTCCAATTTTACGCGGAAGACTCAACTATTTCATTCAACGAGGCTAGTATATTTTCACCTGTTTAAAAATAAAGAGTATTCGTCAGAAACGGATGATAAGTGGGATGGAGCATAAACAATTTTAACGTTCCTGTTTCGCTTTAATCTCCCGACAGCGATATTCAAAGATGCTCTAGCCTCGCAGCGATCATCGCCCCGTAAATCTCCGATTTTGACGGTGCCGGACACATTTACAACGGTAATGATAAAACAATAATAAAACCGCCTCGAGGATCTAAGTCATCGGAATCTTCCTTTAGCACGATTCACGGGGCTCCTTGGAAAATCGTGGTCCCGCCGACCGGGCCGTACAATTATAGTTTCCTTTACAATTTTAGCCCGAGGCTCGCCGGATCGGGTCGTAACGCCGATTTTATTGTAACTTCAATTTATCGCCGCCGCTCGTGAACTCGGATCTTCTTTTCCTTTTGGAACGCTTTCCTTGTTTTCTTTTCTGGCGATGCCATGTACGATGTTCGAGACGCGATAGAAGAAAGGAAAACAAGACCACGGGATTAGCCTGGACGCAGTAGTATGCATCGAGAAAAGTTCGACGAGAGGAGAGCTCTCTGTCGGTTTCCGAGCGCGCGGCTACGAAAACTACGGGCGACTGTCTCGCGCGGAATAGTTTCGGAAGGAATCCAGGCCAGAAAAAAGTTGAATCGATCTCGTGTGTTTCGCGGTCGTTTTTCCCGGCAGCCTCGGGAGACAGCCGGAAGATTCCTTCGGCGGCGGCATATGCTCTCTTTGCTCTATGCTTTCTGATAGAAGCTCACGGCGTGGCGTTACGGTTACCGGGAACGTTGTTTTCTACGTGACACGCAAGTCAAACCGACTGCTCCCCACGCATCGACAAACTGGTTCAACGGATTGCTTAGAAATATAGCACCGTATACGAGCCCGTGCTGTCGTGGGACCAAACGATTTCAAGATATGAATCCGTCTTGTCGGAAATTTCCTAGGATCGCTATCATTTCTGGCTTGCGACTGGTGACCGTTAGTCTATTTTGACCATGGACGACTATCAATGACCATCAACCATAAAATCTATGATTACTAGTAACTAGTGACTACTTGTTGTCACGCTTTTATTGGTAAGAAAATAAACTTCTCACAGCTGTGATTACCAATGGTCATTCTCGTATTATCGTTGACGACCACCAGTGGCTGCTCGGGATTCAATTCAATAAACATTTTTTACAACCACTAGCGATAACTCATGTTATCTATAAATGACCAGCCGTGATATTTTAGTAGCAACTACTAATCATTTACAACCAATACTGTCTGCTTAACCATGAATGCTCAACACCAACCACTAGGTATCAAACAAGAATGTACTTCAGTGACAATACTTTGTGATCACTAATGACGACTATGACCCATTTGTAACTACTAGGGACTGCTTAGATTAAGTATGGAAAATTAATAGTGCCTACCAGCAATAAATTTAAAGTGACTGTTGGCAGCTACTTTGTCATATATTACTAGTGCCAACTAGTGACTATTTGCAACTGCTAGTAACTACTTATATTGACCTGTGACTACTACTAATAAAATGAAAGTGACTATTTCTTGCTTCTTTTGAATATATTACTACTAACAACTAGTCACCATTTACAACTACCAGTAACTACTTATATTAACCACGATTAATCAGCATTGAGTACTAGCAATAACAAGAAAGTTACTATTACCAGCTTCTTTGTAGTATGCTACTAATAACAACTAGTGACTGTATTGAATTACTAGTAACTACATATATATTATTCCTGATCAATCAACAGTGACTATTAGCAGTAATAGGAAAGTGAATACTAGTAGCTACTTTGTTACTAGTAGCAACTAATGACTACTCATAACTACTAGTATCTACTAGTATTGATCATGGCTAATGAACAACGACCATCGATAAACGTGACCGTCGGTGACCGTATTATAATTCGTGACTTATAACCACCAGTGACCATTTATATTGACCCCTGGCGACCACGAATGCCCACTCGATCATTAAAAAGTAGTTAACGCTTTGATCGACATATGAATTTATATCGGTGCTATTTCGCACTCTAATTGCGGAGTAACTGTTCACGGTTCTTCGCGTCCAGTGGTCTAATTTTGTATTCATATTTCTCTCGCGGCCTGACACAATGTTTCGACGAAACATTAATGCAGGACCATAAAGACAAAGTTAAGTCGTCGCCGAGATTCTTATTAGCGAAGAAATTCTGTGACGGCGAGGCACTCGAAGGCCTCGAAGACTTTCAAGCCTTTTAAATACTTCATGACCGAACTTTGAAGGACCTTCATATGACTAAACCGCTTGAAAACTGACTACAGTGACGGTGAGAGAACACGGGCGCGATACAGACAACGTGCGTCATTAACTTTCGATGCATCTCAAATACGATACTTTCCAACCTGCTATTTGGAGCGGTTATTACGTGATCGCTAATTACAGAACCTCTCACGTGCCGATTCGCGAGCAATTAATTATATTAACGGTAACTGGAATTAATATTCCGGTGGACGAGTCGTAAATGGATTAAATATACTACGTGATTCAAGGCTCGCATTAATATCGCAATGCGCTACTTGCAATTATTACGTGCAACATCCCCCGACTTACAACCCATACCATGCGATCATTTACCGTAGATATTACACGGAACTTTACTTCCTATTGTATTCATTCAAAAATCCCGCGCTTCCATCCTCTGACTCTACACCTTCCTCAATGTAGTCATAAATATAGTAATTGCACAGCAGAAGGAAGTTCGAAAAAACAATAACAAAAAAGGCAAAATGAGAAGTCATTCTCGAAATCTAATATCCGCGAATTGTCGCCGAAGACGGATCGACTTCTCTAAAGAAAACTTTCTACGAGTAGAGGAGAGCAAGAATTCGTCAAGTGGACAGGATGACCCGACACCTCGTTCTGAATGAGTGTGCACACATCCATTCAATCAAACAAACGGTCGCCGGGCCGAAGGTTTTACGCGCCGTTTCCATTCATCGTTTGTACAACCCGGGGGAGGGGGGGGGGGGAGGCGCATCTAGATCAACCTGGCAGAGTTACTTACAGTTTGGTAAGATTGACGGCGGAGGTGAGCACGGCGGGATCGAGCTCCAGGATGGACAGGAAGCCAGCTCCTCGACAAATGAATTCCCGGCCGTCTGCGGTGACGTTGCAGAGGTCCGGTCCGTGCGAGGATCCGGACTGCTCCTCGGCGGAGCAAATCCGGCAGAGGAACATCGCGAGGACGACGGCAACGGTGTGCTTGGTGCACATGCCGGCCAGCTTGCTAGGCTCTTTTCCTTCCGCCGGAGTCGCCGCGCCCAGGACACCGATACGTTTCTCTCACTTCACCGCATTATAATCGGTCGGACACGGTCGCGTTGTTCCTCCTCGGCGAACGAGAAGAGTTTCCACACAGCTGTCAACCAGCAGACAATGAGCTTGCACAGGGAAGCTCCTCGCGAATCCAGGCAAACACGCGCGCGCGCACACTATCTCACCCTTCGACTGGCTTCGAACGACTGAACCGCGCGCCACGAATTACGTTTACCGACTGACAGCCCGGCGGCTACGTGCTCGGCCAAGCTGATTCGCCCTCTCCCTCGCACCCACGCCCCTCCCACCCTTCGGCCGCCAACCACCGTCGCGGGATCGCCGCCCCGAGCCAATCAACTTTCTCCGTCTACCGATATGCCGTCAGTAATAGACTCGCGGCGATCGGCACACACCGCAAAATCGTGTCCTGCCGTATATAGAGATCCGATCGATCATGCTTTTCTTTTTAACCCGTTTTATCTTGATTGAGCACCGATTTGACGGCGGCCACTCGTTTGACTTACCGACGAGCTAACCGTTACATATACGCCTAGCAGCGTACACACGTTTTCTATAGACATTTGATAGTTTTAATTACCTTTTCTTTTTCCGTTTCTGTAATTTATTGAAACGAACACGGAGTTTCTGTCAATGTTAATTAGCTTCGCTAGCGGGTCATCTTTTTTTTTTTTGTAAACGCACTATAACGAGATCTGGAACTTTGTGTAGTCTGCGAGGTTTATGCATTTACGCGCATTCTTTCCAACTCTACAAAATGATTAAAAACAGAAATAATACCGTAGAAGTAATGCAGAAAATTTACGTTATGCATAAAAACCCGCAGTCTTCCTATGTAGAATACTTTTATCATAGGGAGATTTTATCATGAAGAATTTTTCTCCATTCATCTAGTATGATAAAGGGTGATGTCTATCATAGATAAGATAATTCACGGTATATCAAGTTGCTGTATACTTCTAGTTTTAATGGATATTTAAAAATCTCGATTTAATTATATTTAACATTTAATACTTGTAGGAAGATTAGCTCAAAGAAGACGATGCTTATGATTCAATATAATAGTACCTGATTAGTCTTGAATTATGAATCAAATTCAAATGCTCCAAATTTTGTAAAGGCGGCAGGCGTGCCATCTCTGGGACGCCTACAAAAACACTTCAGATTAGTAATCGGTAATTTTAGGCTTCCAAATATTTTTTCAATCGAATACGTGATTCTCATTTGCACACAATTAAAATCCGGCAAAAAGCTTGTGTTAGCGTAAATTATATATATATTTTTTAAAGTCACATAATACGATTTTTACAATGTCCACCTTAGCGTCCTAAATACTGTTCAACGCGACATGTACATAAAATAAAATATGGTTTGTTGTTTGTTAAGACCACAAAATCGTAATGGTTTACTATTCACATAATGCAGCTGGTATTTTAGAAGTCGTTAAGGTAGCGAATATATTCAAGTTTATTTTCGAGATTACGCCTACCGACGAGCGTGTTGGAATATATGAAAAGAACGTTTATGTCCATTGCTTGGTTTACATATTATTATACAAAGTATGCTGCCAATTGAGCCATCTTATCTTTAGGAGGACGAGGTTTCCCCCGACTGCGACCTTTCGCGTGTCCGCGACTGCGAGTTGTGACCGGTTTCGAAGCGATCGCCCTATGTTTCTCAACAAGAGAAACAAAAGCTGGCGTGCAAAACACGCAGCCACTCATCTCTGTCGCTTCGTTGGGAAGTTTAGTTTTTTCCTGCAATAAAAAGAAAATATACATACGTCCTTAACACTATACCTCTATACACTATACATCTGCCCTAATCTCGCACAATAATTCATGTTTCTTTATTCTATAGAAGCCTCAATAACGCCTAATCCTATGTCAAGTATAAATCACTTGTTTGATAATTTAGTGTCAAATTGTGTTTACTATCCACTACCACTTTATATAAAGATCCTGAATATTCCGAAGTTTGTTTATGATGAACATCCATTACACATTGCCCTCAATAGCAACGCATCCTTGAATGTAAGCAATTCTCTGCTTCTAACGTGGCAGTTGAAATTGATTGCTTTACCTGTTTATATTCCACAGTGACTAACTGAGCGCCACAGTCGCACACATCAGTGTCGACCATTACTTTATGGGCATTTTCGAATAAATGAATAATAACGTCGCAACGGTTACAGCCCAATTTCCATTTCGGTGCAGCCGAAGGATCGAGCACGAGTATACCCGAATCGCATTCGAGACAACTCGACAAACCGTTCGAGTTCATACCGTGTGGGCAGGTTGGATGTGTACATGAATTACAACCGCTCATTCCTTTCTTCATATCCCTAGAATTTCACACCATATATTGAACCTGATCAATAATTACTAGAGGTGTGCGAGATCCTGATGGTCGAGACAGGTCGAGACGAGTCGGGTTCTCGCACACCTTTACCTACATTACCTACATTAATTAGAAAATAATTACCTAAACGGCGGATTGTTATAACAATATGGGCAGAAAGTGTAGCTCTTTCCCCGGGCTCCGGTGGACCAGGAAAGCAATTCGAAATCGTCCAAAGGACATTTCAGTTCCTTATAAATTCTAATGTTTCCGTTTTGCGGAAGATTGTACGTCTCGTTGCAATGCACGCAGTGCATTCTCGACGGCTTTGTTTGTATATACTTCATGTAACGTCGACATTTTCCACACCTATATAAACAATGTTTATTTTATTTTTGTTTATCACTGGAACCGCGTCTTTCTTACCTGGAGTGGGCTTTTCCAGATGCAGAGAGCGGTGAAAACGAGACTTCGAATAATTGGTCCATCGCTTCTATGTTGTGTACAAAGTACTTGAACTTTTGTCTAAATATTTCTACTGTGTGCTGTAATACAGCATAGTAATCTGCTCGTCCCTGAGCTATCAAATTCAATTGTTCTTCGACCGCTGATCTCATTGTAGGCAACACCAAATCAGGATCTATCTGATATGTAAAGGAATTGACATGAAATTATGATTTTTATAAATTTCAGAAATTCGTACCTTTTGATAACCGTGGACCAACACAATTCCTAACGACGTAGGAATCAATTTTCTACCGCCTGTAACGTTCACATAATTTCGCATACATATATTATTTATATGCACTGGAATTGAAGCGTCGGTTCCTATCCCATGCTTCTCCATCAAGGAGATCAATTCGGCTTCCGTCAAATAATCGGGCGGTTGTGTGTAACATTCCAGCATCTTTGTCTATTACACAAATATTTTTCACTACAATTATTACTAGACTGCAGATTTTATCTGACAAAAATGAGCTTTGAGATTATTGGTATACTAGTTTCAACTGATTAAAATACTTAAAAGAAAGAAATTTTTTGTTTCTCGAGATTTGTGCAGAAAAATTTTTATTTTGCACAAAGATCCGCAGTCTAATTATTACAAAAGGATCAACATTAATTCGTCGTACTTACCTCTTGTATATTGACTCTTTCACCAGGTATAAACTTGGGCAACGTATCGTTGCTACCAAGTGCCTGCCAGGTGAGAATACTGGTGTATCCGGGATCCAACAAACTGTGACCATTTGCGGTAAAAGTTTCCATCCCTATTTCGAATCTTGCTGTGGTGCTTAAATATTTACAATCTGGAGCTAACTAGAGGGTTTGAAATGTTTAATATCTCCGCATTCGAATGTACCAATACGGCCGGGGACACGCGGTTGCAACGTCTGTTGTTTCAACGTTCGTGTGACCCCGGCCTATTACAATTAGAAATATTTACGGTAGCAATGAAATGTCGGGTTATGTAATCGTACAGTCTCCACAAATCCCCATCGAGTTCGCTTCTTGTAGCATGTTTCATCGGAGTGATAGGAGGATGGTCCCCGGCGTTGTGTCCTTTCTTTGGCCTATTGACACCCGTCGCTAAGATTTTACGAACTTGATCCCCCCAGTCTGAAGCATTTTGTTGCTGCTTCAGTGTTCCACTAAATGCAAACATTCTCATAATCACTGACACCGACAAAATATCTGAGAAACAATTGGAATTGAAGTAGCTCTATGTAACTTACACTAAATCAAAATTCTCTGGGTACACAGTTGTCTCCGTTCGAGGGTAACTGATGTAACCTTGTATGTAGAGACGTTCCGCGATTTGCATAGCATGATGCGGGCCCATTCCCAACCCTGAACTCGCTACCCTCATTAATTCTACTGTATTTAAAGCAATTGGACGCGATTTTGTTTTCTCCACACTATCCACGCTTATGACGCTGCAACATATGACTCGGTAAATATTTCACTACACTACTAATTTTATAATGAAAATTTCAAGCTGTCTGATACCTACATTGCTTGTTCAAACTCCTTAATATGGCTGAGAAATACATTTGCTACTTCTTTGTCAAAAGATCGCACGCGACTCCAACTTAAGACAATATCTTGACCATCAGAAGACTTTACTGTAACCTTGAATGGATTTTATCTCCTTTATACTGAATATTCAAGTTGATTTAGAAGAAATAGATTCTGAAGCGAACTATCATAATGTAATGACAAAGTGATTATACCTGTGGGACCCAGTATGGGTCAGGCTTGAAAGTTTGAATTTCATCATGCCTCTGTACACAAAATCCTAGCGTTGGCGTTTGGCAGGGACCGTAAGAAATGAGTGATACATCTAGATCTCCATATTTTCCCTAAAGAAAGGAAGAAACATATAAATGTGATCTACGTTCAGAAATACATTAAATTAATATCTCGTAATTGTACCTGAAAAAATTTTGTTTGGAACCTTGTGAAAGCGCAACCAATTCGCAAATCTAAGTCTTGTCTGGCATCAACACTTTTAGCCTCGTTCTCATTTGGCTTTATCAAGTTGCCCATTGCAGCTTTAATATCTTTCTCTGTGATAGCAGAAAATCTTGCTCGCCAAATGTCCTAAAATAATCGAAAAATTTTAAAAAATGTATATTATTATTATTATTATCAAATTTAATTAATGTTAACACATTCCGTGCCATGTGGGGCGTATACGACCCTCGCTGCACTTTCCGTTCAGGCCACTTGCAATTCTCATTGAAAAACAAATGATTTTTAATAAATGAATTGTAGCATCGGATATAAAAAAATTCACATCACGTATATAGCGTTTACTGGAGTGTGGGGCGTGTACGCCCCACGCGGCGAGGGAGTTATTTTTTTCGACTCTCTTCTGTCAACCATGTAAAACAGAAGACATGTTGTTCAGTCATTTATTCGCATGCCGTTGACGCAACAATTACTGTTTGATTTAAGCTGGTGTTTATTTAGTTCAGTTTATTCGTTTTTGAAGTGAAATCAAACGAAGGATACATAACATACAATAAGTATATACTTGTGTGCTACAGACAAATATTTATATAATTTTTACCCCTTATAATCAGAAATGGCATTGCACAATGAACAATTTTTGTGCGAGGACTCTGATATGACACTGTCAGAAGTTATAGCAAGACGCCGTAGGATCGCACGCACAAGTTCTGATGATTGTTCAACAGAAAGTTCAAGCGACATAATACCTTTTCATCGTCTTTCTGTGCGTCGCAATATAATTTTATCAAGCAGTGAAGAGGAAGAAGATCAATCGAATATGATCAACAATTGTTTCAACAAAGTCCACCGCAATATGCCTTTATAATTGTAAATAAATTTGTAAGTAATAATATTAAACATGTTTGAAGTAGAATGTATTATTTTTTATGCATTTGGACTTTATTACAATGATCAAGTAGGAGCTTGTAACTCGTCTGTTGAAGTAAACGTTAGACCTTATGATTTTTAAAATAATTCATTAAAAATTAAATTTATTGCTTTGTTGTCTAATGCATATTAAAATTTAAACCTTTTTCCTGCTAATTATAGCCTTGCAGTATAGAAAAAATGTAAAGCATACATCTTAAACAACTTTTTTTTAATCTTTAAAGTGTGGGTCGTATACGCCCCACGCGGCCTGAATGAAAAATCATCGAAAATTGCCATGGCATGGAACGTGTTAATAGAAGACTTACATTTGGATTCAATTTTCTACTCGTGCCCTGTTGCACTGCAGAGATAACTTCAAAACAGATATTTTCACCTTCTTTGTCACAATCCAGCCATAATATTAAATAATCACAGTGAGATCCTTCCTTGGCAAGGAAATAAGGAATTTTCAATCTAGGAGCTGCCTCCTTCTTTTCGGTTGGACACGTAAATAACTCTGCCTTAAACAGGCCAAAAAACAGTTCTCTATTAATGCATAAATAAGTTAATTTTCTAAATGGTATTTAAATTAAATACATTTTTCTCTTACAGGATCCACTTTGTCCCAGTGATTGTATTTTCCAATAAAATCCAAATTCATAATGTGACCACAGACTGATGTCATTTTGAAGTTCACTGTTTCAGACCTAAATTGACCTGTCCATTCGTGTACCGAACACGATCCATTTAAACCTGAAATACAACCAATGTTAAATGTTCAGCATTATTCCTAAACGAATCTTTGAAAGCTAAAGTTAAATTGGAAACTTGATCCGATTATCGTGAAATTTAACCTACCTTTTCTTGTATTGCATCGCCCATTACTTAAAATGTTGGCGAGCGAAGCTGCCAAAGAAGGTTTCTCAGCGACCATAAAAGCCGTCTTCATTTTTAGTATTTTTTTTTACAAACTACTTAATTTTATAACAAAGTTTTAATTTTTACTATGACAGTGTAACCACATAACGCACGGAGTACCGATAGCCTGAACCACGCGTGTAATACGCCGTACATAAGAACGATTCTCTAAAGTAAGTAGTTTATATTTGAAAATTATCTACTTGCTTTTCCTTCTTTATTCGATTTACTTATAAATTCGACTGCTTTTTTAATGCCAGAGAATTTCCTCTCTGTCTTCCCTCACAGATTCGGGTGACAGCGATAAAACCATAGGTGAACACAACCTCCTATTTTTTGATATGATGCAAAATGCAAACTTGCCAACCGTACGCAACAAGTTTATAAATTTGTTTAAATACACCGTTTCAGAATATAGTTTAAAATAGCTTAATTTTATCTTTAAATTTTCATTTGTACTGTATTAAAAATGAAAATAGAAATAAAATAAATATAAGTTTATTTATACGATACTAATAAACATTCACAGAATGTATCCCCAATAGTTTCTGTGATTTTAAAATGATCGTCGATAAGTTTTTGGAAAAAATTTCTAACAAATTAATTCAATAGAAGTTATAAACAACGTGGATTGTCAATACGGATATTTAATTTTAAATGTCTTGCGGTATCTGTCAAGTTGACGTTGACTGGAGTCAACTGAGTATCTGAATCGCACTCCTAACCATGAATTCATTTGTTCATAATTCGATAACATTATTTCTCGGGTGTGTACACGATTAGATAGTTTATAGACTTCGTTTCGCCTCGATAAAGTTTAGAAATGTCCAAATCATTCTCGATATATTATTACACCTGAGAGCGTTTTTAATCATCTTCGACTTGTGACTCATCGGTTCGTAACCTCAAAGATCGTATTGTGTTGGTTAAATTAGTATCGTGATCCAACGAAAGTGAATTCCAACAGACGATAAAGTATTTTCGGCAGCTATTCCGAATATTACCTACAAAACATTTCGACAGTTCAGGTTTGTCTTTATTATTGCACATTATACATTACAGCTCTTCAAATATTAGTAAAGTGTCATTAAAGTATTATCGCTTATCTTATTTATTTTTTTAGAGTAAGAAATTGATCCCTTGTCTTTAATTTTAATAGATACATATATGTATACTAATGCAAATAAAAAAATTATTTTACTGCATTTCTTGTAGGAACAGCACTAATACTAGTTGAGCAATATTTTATTTAATGTTCTATATGTTCATTTTATTTGTAGTAAATAGATTTGCCGACAATTCTTTATCCAGAGCCATGGACGCTTTGTTTGGAAAACGACTTACTCCTGAGGAGATGCTCAGAAAGAATCACAGAGCCTTGAATAAGGCGATGAGAGACCTTGATAGAGAAAGAATGAGAATGGAACAGCAAGAGAAGAAAATTATAGCCGATATAAAGAAGATGGCTAAAGATGGACAAATGGTAACACAGTATAATTTTGTGAAATCCATTTTCTATATTATTTAACAATTACAATTACTTATTTCATAGGATGCTGTAAAAATCATGGCGAAAGATCTTGTGAGGACTAGACGTTATGAGAAGAAGTTCATGTTAATGAAAGCAAATATTCAAGCAGTCTCGTTGAAAGTACAGACATTACGTTCGCAGAATACAATGGCACAGGCAATGAAAGGTGTTACTAGAGCAATGCAGAATATGAACAAGTAACAATATCATTTTCAACATTTGACCAACATTTAAAAAGGAGTTGTATCTTGTGACATAATTATTGTTATCCGCAGGCAACTAAATCTTCCTCAAATTCAGAAAATATTGCATGAGTTTGAGAAGCAGTCGGAAATAATGGATATGAAAGAAGAAATTATGAATGACGCAATAGATGATGCAATGGAGGATGAGGGAGACGAAGAAGAAAGGTAAAGTAGACTTGGTTGGAATAATTGTCTTGCTGAAATTGGAAACCTTGATATTATTGATAATTTTTAACTGGTCTACTTTGTCTGTTTAGCGATGCCATTGTATCACAAGTTCTCGATGAACTGGGTCTACAAGTAACAGACCAGTTGTCCGGTTTACCACAGGCATCAGGTTCGCTAAATGTAACAAAGCAACCAGTTGCGGCAGCTGCTGGAAGCGATGATACCGGGAACCTTGATGCAGATGCTGATTTGCAAGCTCGACTGGAAAACCTACGACGCGAATAAGTTGCAAGCACAGTTTGATTGTTGAATATTATATAAACATGTAAAAATGAAGTTTAATCTTGTAAGTACATTTCATTTTATATACTCTACAGTTTTCGTTAGTTCATCATATTGTATAAACGCGTAATCTGTAATATGTAGGAACAACGTTATCTCTACAGCTGATTGAAGCGATTCATTTGGAGCTGATACACACGGAATGGCACCTATTATTTGCCTACAGTATTTATTAAGGAAATGTTAAGTTTATCAATGAAAGAAAAAAGATGAAATAATTTTATCCCAATATAGAGAGCATCAGTGTATGTTAGTGTTCCTGTGCTCCATTTTTTAGCACAAGGAATTTTGTAAAAAAAGTCTTATACGAAACTGCTTATTGAACATACATACTGTAATAAATACTTACCGTATTTTGATAGTTACGTGTACATAATTTTTCGTGAAAACTTTATAGTTTATGTATTATATACATATGCTTTTCTTGTTTTAGCACTTACAGTACATCATCATTTCTTAAAGCGTTTAAGAACTTATCCAATAACTTTTATAAGAAAGAGTGAGCAACAAAGTTTATATGTGTGTTTGTACACAAAGTATAGACAAGCGAACGCAATATATATAATAAGCTTTTGCATTGTTTTTACCGAAACATTTTTCAGTGCATCACCCAAGACTTGCTTCCAAAATTAACGAAAGTTATGATAACAAGCATATTAAGTTGCAGCAAATATTATGAATAAACAAAGTTACACATGAACTGCACTGAAATAATATAGTGTGATAGGTAATCCTACATAACGTATAATAAAACAAATATGAGCATATTGATTATCATAATTGAAGACGTTGGAAAATGTTTTAAAATTAAATGGTTTAATAAATGAATCATAAAAGCACACTTATTTGTTTCAGTCTATTTCTCAATACCTTGATCATTTTAGTTCTGGGACTTACCCTTAACCTGTAAAACATGAAGATAAAGGATAAACGATCTATCAAAAATAATATATAGTTAACTGTTCGATAAGACGAAAATTAGAGTTTGTTGATTAGGAGATTTCATCGGTTGGAGAAACAAGAAGCAACATCTTCGCAAGTTAGAGGGTACAGTAGTCAATAATTCCGATAGAAATATGAAATATTATCTCTATTAACCGAAATGTACATATACATAATAATGCGCAGTAGATAATCATTCTAATATTCTGACCGTGAAATACAGGTATAAAATAGAAGTCTGGTCTGGTTTCGAACATGGCCTAAGTAGACGTTGAAAATGAACATGAACGAGTTCAATTAATCGATCGAAGTGCACTGAATTGATAATTCGGTATCATTCTGGAAAGTTTCAATAAACGTATCTATGCAGTATCACTGGACCGCGAATATATTAGAGAGAGAGAGAGAGAGAGAGAGAGAGAGAGAGAAAGGGGGACGAAAACAACGAAAGAAAAAGGACATAAATTGTTCTCTCGGTAATACCATGATATTACTAAAGCGGAGGAACGAGGAAAATGCCAAACACACGCGAACCATTTCAATGTCCTTCGTACAATGTCTTTACGAATTGTTTCGAAACAATTTGGTAAACCAGAGTGCAGTGAATCTAGTGGCATAAGAAATGGCTTACGACAAATTCAAATGCAATTTCCACCGGTCAAATTAAAATTCAAAAATAAATCCCAACCGTTAAATTCAAATTCAAATGTAATTTCCACCGGTCAAATTCAAATTCAAAAATAAATGCTAAAGACCAAATTCAAAAGTAGATCGCAACGGTCTTTAAATTCTAGCAGTTGAATTGCTGATTTACCGTAAGTTTTTTGTTTGCTCGGATCGATAAAAATCGATACGCGTTGTGATTGTGATCGCGCGCCTCTTCGTACTTCCTTCGTTCCCCGACTGGTAAATCCTATAGAAATATGATGTAGTTTACAAAACTGTGATGGGACCTTCTGTCAATCACATGTATATATATTGTCAATATCTTTTAAACATCTCAGAGGTACCGGCCAAGCGCAACGTACCCCAAGCTAGAATCGTTATACCGAAGAGATATATCTTGTAGGGTTCCTTCTCGTATCCGCTTAGAATTAAACGCGTTTGAAAATTCGCGTCTTTCCGGAATACTTCGCCAGCCCTCGCGAAGTATCGTAATGTATGTACTTATGTATGTACTAAGGATATAGGTAATTGTTATTTAATAATATAGACGGTGGTAGTAAACACTACGTAAAATAAAGGTATCTGCAATTTTCATAATACCGGGAGAGAGGATGGCTCGGCGTCTCTTATTGTTAAACAAACCTTACGAGCTGAAGTTGTTCTTCGTTTAACGGTCGATAACGTCTGCCGGATAGATCATCTATTCTCGCAAGCTATATACCTTGAATCATGCTAATAAATTGGAAAATCGTTTGTAAACTGATTATATTTTCTTCTCTCGTCTTTTTTCGTTCACTTTGTAAATCGCTCGAATTTGTTACCCTGATATTGTGCAGTCGAACGAAAACTGACTGTAACGAAGGAATTAACCTGCTCCGAGTACGTTTACAACTGTGGTTCTTCCAGTGGTACCCAAAATCGCTGATCGTTCGTAAATAGCACCATTTCTATGACAATCGTCCACCTCGAATACAACGTTTACGTTTACACCGCGGAATAGCCCTGAAAACTTTTGCGACTCCAACCGCCGAACGCGAATTGTTTCACAATTTCAAGAGATTCGCGAGAAGTATCACTTCCGCGAGTCGAGATCGAAATGTGTTCGTAGCAAATGCGAGAAATTATTTTAAATTTAAACAAGTTCATTCTCCCGAACGTTCCCGCCCAAAAATTTTCAGAATGAGTCCGACACACTGGCTATGACGCGCGATATGCTACGATATAATAGAAAGTAGTACGCAAACACCGAACCTCGTGTTATTATCGTGGTAATTAATTATACGCTTCTCGTTGGATGGAAAGGGAATAAATATGCGCGAAGGACAATTCTTTGTTTTCTTCATCTTAAATACTCGCTATATAAGTGTGGGATTATTAGACCTTAATACACGGTGTGTATCTGTGCATTTATGTACGCTTCTTGAACGCATGTGCCTTCTTACGTGATACGTATTCGTATACATGTGTATATAGATGTGTATATATACATACACACACATAATATATATACACATGTAAGCATTTGTCGAACACAGCCACCGCTAGATGCAGCGTCAAAGATCCGACAGCTTTCTTCGTATTATTTTCTGTTGGTTTATCAAGTTGCTGTGGAGTTTTAAGTACGAATAGGGAACCTTACGTCGGTATGTCTACGGTAGGCATGCGCGAATGTCAATCATGTCGAATGTTCAAGTTCGACGTTAACTTAAAAAGATTTCATTCTCGCCGGACTACGCTCAAGTTAACGTAATGCATCGGGGAAGACTATATGTATACTGACATCGAGTATTCTGCAACGGTGAAACTGAAGAGACAAGTCATAGAAAACGTTCGCTACAAACCCTTCGAAATTGTAGTCGAGATTTACGTTAGAATTCGCACATACCTAAGTCTATGATAACTGTTACAATAATCTTCAGACGGTGCGTACGTATTTTTCTCCCGCGCCCGTTTACTCATTTACGACAATCGGCCCTGCGAGTTCACGCGAATCGTTTGTATGTATAATAACCCTTATAGAAATCCTGCGAGTGAGGTATATGTACTATATATTATAATATCGACCAAGAAGAACAAAAAAGAACGCGTCAAAGGACTGTTCGAAAAAATCAGCATGATCGCAAACACACGGATGAGCAATGAACGATTAGGCTCTAGATTCAAATTCATTTGTCGCGACGAACTCCCGTCATCGAATGTTTAATGCGTGCATTCGCCTGTTTTGTTCGGTGGCGACGCCAACGTCGATTTTATGAACCGCGTCCCGCCGGTACAATGTTTATCATTACCAAAAATGTAATTCTGAACAGAAATTAATCAGTATTTCCGTCGAATTGCGTTCGGTTCAGTTCGCTCGACTTTACGTAACTCGGTTCGACTATGCTTCAACGAAAATCAGTCCCGGTACGATTCGGATCCGTTCGAATCGTATCAAGCGAACCGATCGCAACCGTTCGAACGTTCACAAGACCGTGATAGATAGCCGATATTTGTATGTATACACGTATATGTATATAGTTTTTTGTATTCTCAGTAAGATATTTACAAAAAAAGTGTAGCAAAGTACGCTCGTTCATAACGTATGAAGTATAATATCACTGGATCCATTAAAGTTTACTTTGGAGAACCCTTTTCGTACGTGCGCGATCGTTTCTTACTATGATCTACCGTAAACGCTTTTGTAAATTGATTTGATATTTGAGTCAACAACTTCACGATCTAGTATTATATATATATATTATATATTATATCTTCTTATTATATATATATAATATATATATAATAATAGTATAATATATAGAATAAGATATAACAATAAATATATATATAATGCAGTGTATCTATATATATATTTTTTATTATATAATATATATATACTATTTGCATCTCTCAACTAGATTTTTCGCAGTCAGTACCGTTTAATGCGTATAGATTTACAGCCCTTCGTTTCAACCCTTTATTACACCCCTCTTAATGCGCAACACTTACGAGATGAATATCTAACAATCTTTTCATTAAACGAAAGTCGCAGAAATTTTTGCCGGTATGATTTCGTATCTGAATGCGGATTCTTTCGAACGAAGGAGTTTCCTTTCGACCCTGTTAACGGTAAGCTTCCGGAGAAAGTGTTAACATTGTTCTGCTACCTGTAGCAAGCATCTGTCGAGTGATTTGAAGTTATTGCGATATTACAACAATTCCGAACGCTTGATGATCCCCAGCGTCCTTGGGTCATTTCGTTTAACGCGAGCACACTTTCGTCTAACAACGCCAATGAAACCGGAGACGTATTCTATTTTTTACTTTGGTCCTTTGTGTTATTACGTTTCGAATTTTTTGAGTGTCGCTCTCCGACGAGTGAGATCGTTCTACACCGCTGATATTCAACTCTAAACCTCGAGGCTGACTCGTCTCTTCGAACTATGATATAGTAGATCTGTTTTTACATTTCCCGATAAACATTCTGCACCAACAGGGCAGAAATGTTCTGCGCAAAATAATAAGAGGATCTTCACGTGGCTTGTGCGAACCATAGTCGCCAGATTAAGAGACTTCCCCCACTCTAATTTCCCCTCCTGTGACGCGTCTTGTTTCTGTCGTGCATACTCCGGTACTAGCAAAGAGGCGGTAAGTTTTTCCCCCTCAATTCGTGCTCCCTCCCCTCATCTGGCGACGCTGGTGTAAACCACGGGGCTAGTTATAAGAAATTTAATTGGTCGTCCAAGGTCGTTAAGGCACTATCCCACCACCATACTCCTCTTCTGCTTTTTCTGTAGATTCATTTTTTTTATTGCCCCTGCCATTTAACGTCATAGAATTTTTATCGAAGGTTCAAGTATAGTGCCTTTTCGAATATCGATAGATCCACCAATTATTTTGCTCGGTGTACAGCAACATCTCATTTAACAAATTTAAAGTGTAAATATAAATATACATATTATTAAATAGTGTAAGGGGCCCAATTACTGTGAGGGCACCAATTATTCTACCAATATTAATTATACTTAGTTTTAAAGTATAGTGAATATTGAAAAAGAGATAGATATATGTTATACAGCTTTTTTAATATTCGTTATGCCTTAAAAATAAATACAATTTATTAATTTGTAGACACATTAATTGGTACCCGATAGTAATTGGGTTCCTTACTTTAAATGAAAACAAATGTCGAATTGTCAGAAAAACTTGTTAAAAATTAATTTCAGTGGTTCATAAGATGTACAATAAAGCAACATTTTGAAACACGTTCGCTTCGATAAAACGAGGCATTTCTGTATCCGTTTCCTCGAATCTTTCTATAGTAATAGCGCAATAACGTTCGCTACCCTGGAACCTCACTTCCGTTGTACAATTTCAATCGCAAGTCCTCGGTTCTCTGGCTGAATAAACGCTACCGAAGCATCGTTATACCTGGAAGTAATCTATGATTGCCGAACAAGAGTCAATAATTATTTACACTGCACGATTAAAAAAAAGTTACAGTTTGTCGTTTGCCGTTCGTACGTTCTAGGGTAAGGAATCCATTTACTGTGAGAGTACCAATTACCGTGTCTATATTAATTACACTTAGTTTTAAAGCATAATGAATATTTTAAAAAAAGATATATATAGCATATAGATTACCTGATTTTAATGAGAAAAATGTAATATCTCTTCCTTAATATTCATTATGCTTTAAAAATAAGTCTAATTAAAATAGGCAGAGTACACGGTACCCCCACAGTAGTTGGGCATATGAAGCTCGCCGGAAACATTCGTTTCCGTCACGTGGACCGATTTCAAACGATTCCCAACGTCGTCGATGTTTACGAACGTTTAGCGTGTCCTGCGCGGATATTCTAAACATGCTAGAGGTTCGAACGCCTGAAGAAATGAGCAAAAATCGGCTCGAATCATACTGAATCATACTCGATCACCGATAAAATTGTTCATTTATTTACCAACAGCGGTCTTCCGTGCAAACGTTTAACCGTACGGAAACAATGAAAGAAGAAAAACAGCTGAAGCTTTTCCTGCTGCCACGTTCTCCGTACATTCACGTGGAAGAACGATAGCTAGTAATTATGCGAACGTTCTGTATACTTTACGGATACCTTAAATAGAATAGGTTGACTGATTGATAACAGGTGTTCTGCGATGAAAAAGATTAGGAACCATGGACCTAACGCTTAAACTAAAGCTACACACGTGATATCACGGTTCGAGTCTAGAACATGATCTTCCAACGGGGACGAATCAAAGATGAATTATAATAAACGAACAAGTAAACGAGAAACATCTTTTGGTCAAACGCATAGACGAATGATACAAATCGCTATTCTACTAGTGTCCCTTACTGCTGAATACCTTCGTTTACCGATCTGTGCGCTTACGTCGGAAACGTTTTTTTTTATTTTACATATTTACAACGCTGCTCCTTATCCATTTAAATCTAAACTCGCTGCTTCCGGTTCCCTCTTTTTGGCTCTAGCCCCCCCCCCCCCCCGTATTTTGGTACATAACGAATGATACATGATATATTTGTGTTTGCAACTCAGCAGAATTCACTGACATACGTACGTCATGGATATAAGAGTTTATGCTAGAAATGTTGGACACTCGCGCAATAAAACGGTCCTCGGATCGTGTGGTACTTCGAGAACAGCGAGTTCAAGATGGCCGATTTAATCGCGTCTAGAAACCAAATTGTTCGTATAATGGCAGTTGAAAATTTGTTCAACTACTAGTAAATGAAAGGGCTTCGGGAAACTTATTGTTAGTTAAATTAAAACTCATAGTTTCATTGAGAGCGTGCGAGAGAAGCCTGGAGGAAGGCAACCCGATATACGCCGACGCAAAGTGACTGCGACGTTCAAGGAGAGAATCCGAACTAGAGTGTACGATTTTGAACGTGTACGTAGAATTCGTGAACCGTGTATTCGCGAATTAAACATCCGCGTCCCTAATACACCTGTAATTATGCATTCTATTCTCAGTGTACACGGATATACAGGGTGTCCCAATAATGTCCTTCCTTGAAAGGGGTGAGGTAATTCCCGAGGTCATTCGAAGTTACTTTTCCCTTTGCGAGAATGTTCTCGAAGATGAAGAGCAACGAAATAAACGTGTAGCAACCGTGTTAAGAATTCGTTTTTTTTTATTACACGTAAAAGAGATCTCTAATCCGAACGTGGCAGAGCTTTCCAACATGTTTCTCGCATAGTATGACATCCGACAGTTAATCCATCTCAGCCAGCAAACCAAAACGGTTTAAAATAGGTCTGAGCATAAAGGCTCGAATGGTATTCATAAAAAGACGTCCGCTGTAACGTGGATAGACGACGTTCTAAACGCAAAGAAATCGGCCAGTACCACACGAAAGTAAAAGCCCCGAGGCATCGCAAGCTGATTAAAATCCACGATAAGTGATCCGCCTGGCGTGGAGACTAATATGTGCGACTCGAGCACGGGCCTCGAGTCATATAGTCCAGACCTGCACCTTCTCCGCGACGATGCACCAGCTCGCGTGGTCGTAGTAGGACGAGATGATGTGCAGGTTCTCCACGTACTTGTTGATCAATTGGTCCAGCTCGCCCTCCCTGAACACGTGATAGTACTGATGATAAGTTATGGCGCCGCCGCCTCGGTCAGACGGCAGGGACTCCTGAGACGACGAGGCGCTGAGAGTGGCGTTGCTCCCTGTGCTGGTGACCAGACAGTCCGTGCTGCGTTTGCTGTTGTCCGGGTACCTAGGCGGCGTCTCCTCGGATGCCGAACGTCTCTGTATCTGCAGTCTCCTTTTCTCCGCGTACGATTTTGGGTACTCCGCGTTGTTCGACAACAGCGAGACCATACTGCTGCACAGTCTTCCGGTCGAATCCGCGTGGCTGCCGTCGCTCAGGCTAATAGTATTGTCGATCGACTCACCTATGTCGCTAGACTCTATAGAGTTCGCTGACCTCACATAAGGCTTCGCGGAGTTCTTCTCGGAGTTCTCCTTTTCACCGATAAACTCCCCGGTGTTCGACACCATCACAAAGTCCATGATGTCGTCCGACGTGCTCCTGTGCATCTCGACACCCCTGTTGTTACCGTTTACGTTCTCGGTGTTCACGGGGAAACCGTTGTTCGAGTTACTCAGCCAGGCGATCGTGTCGGACAGGTCGTTGTATTTAGAAGACTTGGTAGCCTTCGAGATCTCCGAGGACAACATCGACGGCTGTTCGCATTTATTATCTCCCTTCTTGTCCAGGATCTGATTACTGCCGTTCGTATCCACTTTCTCTTCGGACCCTTCACGACTCTTGTCGGATCGCATTAGGTTCCCGTTCAGCCTCTCCGTGAAGTCTATCAAGTGTCGCCGGCACTCCTCGCTCCAGGTGTCTTCCACCGCTGGTAACTGGTCGTCCAAGACAGCCTCGGTCCGATTCTTCTTGTTCTCAGTGTTGACAGACGTCTCCGTGTCTCCTCGTTCTGCTTCAGTGCTGACTCGAGTGTGCGTTTTCTGTATTGCAGCCTCCACCGTGTCCTCCAAGGAGCTGGCCACGTTAGCCGCAGCCTTCAGGAGCCTGGAACACTGCGACGAGGAGTCTGTCGCTGTTCTAGTCTCGTCCTCTTTCGAATCAGCCACGTATCCCGACGATTCCTCGTTGGTTGTGTCGCTGGGATCGGACACGTTCTCCGCCGAGCTGTCCAGGACTTCGGATTCCGTACATTCGGACTTGTTGTTGTCCTTTTTAGCGTACCTCTCATCCGAGATCACGCTGATCACCGAACCCACGGACTCCGGCGACGACACTCCGCTGGAGTCGCTGTCGAGATCATCGGTCTCAGGATTGAACAGCTCCAATGACAATAACCGAGGCAAAACCTTGGTGACAGCTTCCAGACGACCGCTAGTCGTGGACGAAGCTCGCCTAACTAATGGAAAAGAGGGCTTAGTCCTAGTCGCGAAGCCTGACTTCTGTTTCAGCAACTCCTTTATCTGATTCAACATGACCTTACGACTCTCCTCCTCTTTACCGGTAGTCTCGTTCTCTTTCTCCTTGCATGGTGTTTCTTTCGATTCCACCGTATTCGGTAGCAACGGAGCGGTGTCATCTATGGTTTTTGGTTCTTCCAGGTCCACGGTCTCAGACATGGACCTGAACGCGCGTATGGTCTGCAAAGAGGGTTTCTTGGTATCCAAGACGCTGTTCCTGCGGACCTCGATCTTCTCGTTCTTCTTCGTCTCATCTTGTGGTGCCGGGTTCGTCGGTTGCTGATCGTTGTTGAGGATGTCCGATTTCTTCGGGCCGAGTATTTTCTCGCTGGCTGAAGGTTGCTGAGTCGGTGTGGGGCCAAAGAATGGTCTCGTGAACACTGGATTCAAGGTTCTAGGTGATAGTCCAGGAGGACTAGGCGGGGGCAGAGACTTACTGGTCGCCGGGAACTGTTTGAGCAGGGGAGATATGGAGATGAGCTTGAGTCTGGAGCTGGAGAGGTCCGGCGGGTATTTGACGCGGGGGGAAGGGGGGGCCGAAGTGCTGCCCAGGTGATGATGACCGGTAGTAGCCGGCAGAACGTCGGGCACAGGCGCAACGTCCTGCTTTGGCACGAAGATCACGGACGCGAAGCTGTCCTCGGAGTCGACGCTCGTGTCGCTCTGTAGACTGCTGTCCTTGGACGAGTCCGAGCCGTCTTCTCTAGACAAACGTCTCTCAATCCCCTCCACCTCCTTCTTCACGGTTGCGACAGGCTGAGCCTTGTCGTTGGCCTTCGTCTTGGAGTCGTCCTGCGCATCGGCAGCTGGCGATGTCTCGCTCTCGCTCGACTTCCAGCCTTGCCAGATCTTCACGAAACCGTTCTTGATCGATATCCCTGACACCTCGATGTTCGTCGACTGCTTGATCTTGTCCGTAAGCCGCTGGAAACGCTTGGACGCGTTCCCCGAATACAACGACTCGCGCAGAGCCTCGAACGTGTTCCCTTTGTATATCAGATCCTCGTTCAAAGACGCCTGTTTCATTATGTTCCGTTTGACCCGCTCCTTCTCCTCCATCCGCTCCGTGGACATCAGCTCCTCGTTCATTGAGCTCTGCTTCAGGATGCTTCCTCGCTTCGAGTGACTGGGTGTTACCTGAATTCACAATGATACAAATATACATAGCGAGTGGCTTGAAAATTACATAAGAGTCAATCAATTAAATGAATCGTTAAATACTTTTAGCTAGACGAATCTTCAGTAAAGCTATCTGATGCACCTATGGTTTCTCTATGGTTCCCTTGCCAGATCTATGATTCCCTACCTGAGAGTCTGGAATGTCCTTATTTAGTTCTCGAATGGCAGTGTTAACAGGATTTTCCAAACTGGCGTCTTCGAGATGAGACTTCTGTTTGACCAGCCGCGCCTTCGATCCGTTCATCGACGACGAGGTCGGCGATTCACCGTCCAGGTTCAAATCTGACGTCAACATGGAACACAAACCCGGGATGCTCGATCTGGATCTCACCAGATCTTCCAACCGCTGGATCTCCAGGATGTCACCGAGGCTCTTCGACTTTATACTCAACGAGTCCGGCTGCTTGGTCAGGCTCACGTTCACATCCTCCACTCGACGTAACTCGATAGGCAGCTCGTCCACGTCCGGCGGCTCCTCTTGCTCATAGTCCTTCCGATGCTTACCACTGCCGTTCTGCCAACTCTCGAGGAACCAGGGCCTGTTCCCGGATCCACGCCTGCCCCCAGCCAGTTTCTGAGAATCGTTAATAAATGCATCAGTGACTCGAGCTGCACTTCGCGAAGAAGGTAGAGGTACAAGGAGGGACAAAACAGGGAGGAAAAATTTCGTGGGGTCATCAAGCGTTGTATACGATGTTCTTTGATAGTGTACGATACTATATGATAGTACATGATTGTAGATTTGATGCTTTCACGACCTGGAATGTACACATGATTAGTGGCTTTCGGGAAAGAGCCGTGTCCTAAAGGAATTTGATACCAACGTTTCGCCATCATTGCAGCTGGCTTCATCAGGGGTGAAGACACTCTGATACTGGCGAGTGTGCAGGAAAACTGAGTTTATATGGGGCTAGTCAATGTTCCGGAACGGTGCTCACCAGTAGTTTTTAATTGTTCAGCTGGACAATTAAAAAATGGTAGGAGGGAGTGCCAGATGGGGTTGAGTTGGTATCCTGTGTCCCTGTTGATATTGTTAGGGTGTTTAAGGGTCTCAATGGATTCCCTATACTTGCGTGGAAAATATTCCTTGCATCGGGATACCAACTTCGTTTCCTCCAACATAATCTTGTGCCCAGTGGCTAAGTGATGTTCTGTCACTGCAGACTGGGTATATTTTAGTCGGAGGCACCGATCATGTTCGGTGAGACGTGTACTCACACTCCTCCCAGTTTCCCCGATGTATACTTTGCCGCATGAGCAGGGAATCTTGTAAATCCCTGGCTGCGCTAATGGTGGTTGTGGGTCTTTAGGGGAGGTGAGAATTTGTCCAATTTTCCTCTCTGCTTTGAAAATAGTTTTGATCCCTTCTTTCTTAAGGCATTTGGTCTTTCTTAAGACATCATAGTACATGATGTTGTATAATGGCATATTATACACGTATGATAGTATACGATGTTGTATGATGGTATATCATACACGTATGAGAGTATACGATGTACGATAGTATAGAATGTTGCTCGATAGTGTGCGATATTGTGATAGCATACGATATTGTGTGATAGTATACGATGATGTATGGTAGCATATCATTAGTTCGTTCTGTAGAGCAAGAATAAACAATTTCCGCTGTTTTGCAGTAGGTCTGAGTCGGCAATAGCGATCGAAGCGGCACGACAAACTCGCCGCGACTTGGTGGCGGAATTGATCGGCGATTTCGTGCACGGTTCTCGTTGAACAGTCTCGGGTTTCCCTTGGACCGTCCAAGGATCTCAAAAATTGTCCGAGTATGTAATCTCTCCGATCGCATGACTGCGTCCGGGGCGCATTCCGCAAGCAGTTACCCTACTTTTTGGCGCGAACATTGTTACGGTCGCACGCTAAATCGATAGTACGCTTCCCGACAATTCAGTTACGTATTGCGGGGATGGTTATCGTGTCGCGACGTGTATACACAGCAAGTCAAAAGAGAGGAGGAAAGGGGAGGGGGAGGTTAAGGGGGAGGTGAAGGGGAAGGAGAAAAATAGGGAAAGAAAGGGGGGAAGAAAGAAGCAATTTAGACAGGGTTGCACGCGACCACGCGCGCTACCCGAAGCACGTGACAACGGCTTCAAGGAAACCCCTGGCGGCACGTTACCTGCAAAGCACGACGGAAAAAGCTGTAGCAGGTCTCGTTCGGGCTGGACAGGCTGCTGGTCGACGGCGATGGACTGAATATTGGGTCGATCCAATAGCCTTTGCTCTTGCATTTTCGTTGGCTGTCCCTGCGAAACCAAGCGAACGCTATTAGCTATAATTATCTTGTTCGACCCACCTCCCCCCTGCTTCCACCGCCAGAAAAGCTCTCGTGAAGGAACAAGGACAGGGGCTCGCGAAACGTAATTTCGCCGGGCAATTTGAAATTGCTTTCAGGGACTTTTTCCTCCCTTCGAGGACGATCGCGTATGCGAATTTCAACCTCGCCTTTCAGACACAATTTTGTCCAATTTATATAACTAACACGGGCTGCAAATTTAATATACGATCAATGAGATCGTGAAGTTACATTTATGGAGAATTATTTAATCAATTTGGTACTTTGAAAATCGCTAAAAATTTGAATATATACAATCTTGTTATTTTTATAAAGTAATGTAATATAGCTACCGTTGGTTTCCGTAGTGAGGTGTTAAAAAAGAAAATTTCTTTCTCCTATAAGTAACTTTCAATGTTTTCTATTTTCTTCTTTCTGTTTACTTCGAATTAATTTCGAATGGTGTACAGTAAGGTTTCAAGCTTTACGAAAATGTTTGAATGCAAATCGAAAGTGCACATTGTGGTCGGTGAAAAATTAATAATGATTGGTAGATAGGTACTTTTGAGCGTTATGTGCGCCATGTATGTCGCTGACGTTCAACGTGCCCGAGTATTTCGACTTGCTCTTCGAATTGGCGCAGTATGCTTTGGGCCATGGGACTAAGACATCCTGAGACTGGAACTGCGAACAAACGAAGAAAATATTTAATATTTAAATATATAATTATAAGATTTTATAACAGTATTCGTAATTCTTTAAGTTTAACACTAGATTGCCCAAGGAAGTCATTTTGACTGCTTCCTAATTTTTTCTTTTACAATTACTGAAATTGTAAAAATGTTTTCATCTGAAATTTTTTAATGAACCTCTTCATTGAAGCACATATTACAATAAAAGTTGTATGAAGTCTGAATGGGCACAGTCTTGTCACTGTTACAAAGCAATATACGTCAGCCGCATTTATTGCTCGGTCGTTCTAGTGTTAAAAAAGAAGAATTCAAATCACAACAGGCTGAATTTCATAAAAGGATCTTGGCGATACAGTCGCAGTTCTATTTATTCAGTTGACCTTTCGAGAGGGAGACACACACGTTTCTTGAGATTCATTCAATAATATGAAATATTCTATCGCTTTTCCAGCAACCGATGGAAATACTGTGACGCTGTTTTTGCGTTCGAGCGAGGAGAACGTTCTACGAAGGACGATAAAACTGTTCCCCGTGTCAACTGATAGAATTCATCTTGGACGTGTTGCAAGCATGTAAAGAGCAAACCCTGAAAAATAGAAATGCCGCCGATATATCCGAACGGTTTACCTTGGCTATATGCATCGGAACAATTGTATCGATTGACCGTCATGCTCGCGTGGGTGTATTTCATAGGCTCCGTTCGAATACCGTTTGCATTCAATCGTATCCGATGACGACATTTTTAAGCCGATTCGAATAGCATGCATCGCTCCGTGAATCCCTCAAGTGACCGATCGTTGATCGTGAAACCGTCCCGAGCTGCCCGGCAATACTTTTAAAGCTGTGCACATCAGGATAAAAAGAGCTTACAGAATAACATTCGACAATCACTCACGATAATCAAACTTATTGTTTCGTAACTTCGAAATATTATATTTATTTACTAACACTAAAACTGCCGCGTACTCGAACCAGCTACGCTGCATTGCTCCTTAATAAGGAACAAGATCGCATTTATCGAGATACCAGAGTAGAGAATAAATAAATCCAATAGATGTTTACAAAAACGTCATTAAAATTTTAACCCTCCGTGGGCAATCTTGGTCGACCATGTCGGAAGCGAAATTACACTCTCGAATTTCTTTTTTCCCAATATTTATTTTTTCCCATTACTGCTTCAAACATTTGACGTTCCAATGATTATGTATATTGAAATAGCGACTTCAATACGTATTCCAGAAATTTTTTAGATTTAAAAAAAAATCTAAAACGGTAAAGAAATTATTCGCAAACATAAACTATTTCAGACGGAGGATTAACGGTTGTGTTATAAAGTGATATTCGGTAGTTCTAGTGTTGAAGGTCGGATGAAACGGTTTCATTGAGTGGTTGCGACTAGAAAGATCTCCGGGCGCGTGTTTGTCTAACGAGATTTTAGATAGTGCGACCATAATTTCTTTTAATAAAACGTTTTCTATCTACCCGTCGGAATGATATCGACGTTACAGTTGCTCGGTGGTCTAGTTACCTTCCTATGTCTTTGTTCCATAGCCCATACGGAGATGACTAATCGGCCACCGATTCGGAGCACTCGCGCGAGTTCTTTCAGCGCGTGGACCCTCCTTTCCGTGGTGGCGAAATGGTGCACCACCGCAATCGACAGGACCGCATCGAAACTCTCATCTCGAAACGGTAGGGCCAAGTTGTCGCAAATTAGCACCTGCAATTCGCAAGTCAATATTTCTGTACCGCTTCTTCAAAAACTACTCGATTTCAACTACAACTCAACGACATTCAACTCTTGCGTCCGCCAAACCGAGAAATCATGTATTCCGGCGTATGATAAATATATGATAGTGTGTGCCAGTATACGATAAATATATGATGTTGATAAAACATATGATAGATATTCTAATGTATGATAAAATATGATAACACATCATAGCATGTGGTGAATATATGATAGTGTATGAAAGATATATGGTATTTTATCATAACTACACGATAAAATGCAGTATTTGCATGAAAGTATACGGTAACTTTCGTATGATGATGTATGATGACTATGACAAACAGGTACCGGAAAATCCTATGACACCCGTAAAGTAGTATCTATCTCACAGTATACGTTAACTGTGCAGTGGAGAATAGAAAAGTGTATTCCAGCATGATATAATAAACCATTGCACAGTCACGAGACTCCAAGAATCCAGATAAAAACTACCGTCATTCATCATCCCGTAACTAGAACACACGGAGGAACAATTTCTTCCTGGAACGACAGGGTCCCCGACAACGGCTCCGCTGACACTGCACGGTTAAAAGCGAAGCCGAGAGGGATGCATGTATATACCAGTTCCGATATTACGTTCACGGGCAGCAGCAGCAATTAATTTTCAATTGATATAGCCGCAGATAGAGATATACAACCGCGAGATTAATATCAACCGCAAGGTCCTCGTGCTCGTTTTGCTTTCGTTCGTTCGTCGGTTTGTTCGGAAGCGTGGCATGCGGTTAATCAGAAGAACGGAAAAACAAGGTTTCCCGGGCGGGGAACGCTCCGGATACAATTAAACGCGGCAATTACGATTAGCCCGCTAGAGCTCAGGATACGGACGTAAGAGTCGATTTCCTGCGATCCCGGGCAACGCAAGGAGGCCCCCGATCGCAGACCGTGTTTTCATCGGAATGATATATTCACCTCATTTTCCTTCTCACGCGCGATATCCGTGAAACGCTTGCACCGGTCCACTCCCACCTTAAAGATGCTGTGATTAACGCTCAGGTACTTCCCGTTGCCACAACCTAGGACAAATAAAGTCGAGAGCGTGAGGTAATGGATCCCCAAGAACATTAATCGCAAATGACTATTTCGAAACAATCTGATGAACGCAATTCCGACAGGCGTTGCGAGATAATGATTCTTATGGTGTTTCGAGACGGCCAGGACAATACGTCCCCCAACGTGAATTTTCCTGCAAACTGCTGACTGTCTATTCTTAATATAATTGTCTATTCGTAAAATAGGTACAAAGGAAATGAGACAGTTAAAGGATTGTGCTGATATTTCACAATTTGATTTTAATGTTGAAATGCAAGGCAACTCACATGCAGATTCGCATTATAAATTTTATTTGGTCACTATGAATAGCCAGAAACGAAGCATATTGCAATGAAGTATTCTTTGGTGTATCATTCTCGATTGATGACTGCTGTAAGATCATTTCACAAGTTCAAGGGCAGCAATGATGACAATGAGATTGCACGCGCGGAATCGCAAAACTTGTTTCAGGAAGTTGCAGCAGGTACAGAATCGGACAAAGGATCTATTTATAGGAGTAAAGGGATGGTAGAAAACTTCGTCAGAATGGGGTCAGCTACAAAGCTCCAGGTAGATCATTTAGCACGAGTGCTGCTGGGATACAGGATCCTCTGCCCAAGACTAGGCGAAGTTAATGGTTAAATGCGCGGGGACTGGCAACCAATGGATGTCAATGAAATATCCTTTGGTGTTTGATGTGGTCCACAAGTGTAATATCAGACTAATTACTCACGAGTTTGCGAGGATTGTAACTGTGTAAATATAATACTTGGAAACTTGGAATCAGAGGATCACCGAGATGAGCAAGTTGAACATGTAGATAAGAAGTAAAAATGAAGGATAAACTAGTAGTCGATATGGTTCATTGGAAATAATGACATGAGTTCGCAGGGATTACTACTGTGTGACTGTAATGCTTGTAATCTTGGGATTAGAGAATAGCAAATATACGATAGTGTATGATACTATATGATAAATATATGATAGCGCGTCCACAGTATAGGATAAACATATGATAGTATGTGATATTAAATGGTAGCATATAGTAGTATATAATGAATTTATGACAGTGTATGCTAGCGAATGATAAATATAGGTTAGCATATGGTAGTATATGGATAAGACGATCGTCGATATGAGAAAGTTGAACACGTAGACAAGAAGTAAAAATGGAAAATGAAGGATAATCTGTTTCATTGGAAAATAGTTACTTACGAGTTTGCAAGGTTTACTACTGCGTAACGGCTTGTAATCTTGGAATTAGAGGATCACTGGGATTAGCAAATTGAACATGTGTAGAAGAAGTAAAAATAGATAATGAAAGATGAAGAACTGTAAATTTTGCATTGTACAAAAGAAAAATGTTGTTATTCAAGATAAGAGGATAAAAGTTCATAGCGGAACGCATTGCAGTAAGATTGTGAAAACTGTCTATTTGCCGGAAAATAAATATGGTTCGCATTTACGGCCTGAGAAATGCTCACGCAGTGTTATTAGGTGATGTTTGCTTACGGATAATAAGTGGGAAAGGATCGCAGATAATTGTGGAAATTAGTGTTATATAACGGATCGGACGTAACGTTCGGGCCCATTTTCCAGGAAAACTCTCTATCCGCTCAGGCATCGAATTCCACGGATTGTAGGAAGATGACGCGGGATTACGAAATGATGAAATTGTGGGTGTTTTGGGAATGTAAAAAAGTTTGCTCGAGATATTCGAGGGAATTTCGCATCGACCGGAGACAGTTCGAAGGCGGTGACTGAGCACCGAATCGTATTCGGAGCGACGAAAATCGGTCGGGGGCGGGGGGGGGGGGGTGCAGAGACGAGAGAGCCGGCTTCAAAGTTCGCCGGTCGATGAGTTTGTGTAATCCCGACGGAGAACGGATCCCACGGTATTTCAACGGCGGGATCATGCGACGTGGGATCAGGCACACGGGGGCTTGGGCATGGGTGAACGCGAGCTGCACGGATTCGCGTCGATACATCCGCGCGGAGGTCAATTGATCATGTGAAAGCGCGAGTGACCGAGGCTGCTGGAGTCGAGGAAAACCCGAGCAGTCCAAGGAACGGAACCACGTGCCCGGAAATGGGTCAAATGGGAATCGTCAACTCTTCTTTTTTTCCGCCAATTTTTCATCAGTCGTCAAATAAATAAACAGCTGACCCTGCGAGGGATACGTCTGTGAACTGTTCTGACTCTACAGAATTTTTCTACGGAAATGAAACAAAATTGTGGTACGAGCGCGAACGGTTAAATGTTTGCAGGATAATGTTATAATAGAGGTTTCAGGGGAACGGAAGTTTGACTCACCGATGTCGCACACAAGGGCTCCAGGCTCCAGTTCCTCGAGGAATTGATAGATCCGTGGCCAGTGTCTACTTTGGACAGTCTTTTCGGCGCATTGTTCGTAAACTTCGTGGACGTAGGCTTGCTCCAAGGCCACCGACCGAGCTACGTGCTCTCCCTCGCTTTCAGACATCCCTCTCGTTGAGATGGTTTACCCTCATCCACACGCGTGTCCGTGATACTGCAAGCAGAACAATGGTCGTTCATGTATATTCACGTTGCTTCTACATCGGTACAATTCAGTATAAAAGATGCAAGACTGAAAACCATCGGACGTGAAGACGCAAACATTTGAAATTCAAGAATCTCCGTCAGAAAATCTTCTAGTGAAGAGATCTGAATCAGAAGACCTTTAACTCCAAGGACTCAACTTACAAAGAAGACCTCTAACGTCTGTGGATCCAAGCCAGACAACTCTAGAATCCAAAGACACGCCTGAACCCAGTTGTTAATTAGAACCACTCAACCGGAAGGTGTCACCTTGAGTTGCTTGGTTTAGAGATTCTTCAGAGGTCAAATTTAGTATTCTAGAATCCTGTGATGTAGTTCATAAAAATTCGCACGTCTTCTGACTTAAATGCTCGAGTTCGGGGAGACTTAAGACAGAAGACACGCAAATCTAATGATCCTCGTTGGAGGATCTCAGAATACAAGGATCTAAACTTGAGGAAAAAGTGACTGTAACATATAGAAGTCAGGAGACTGAAATCATTATTATTTAGGTTCAAATCCACTGTATTCAAGGATTTAAATTTTCGTATTCAAATCCTCTGAACTCAAGGATTTAAGTCTTCAGGTTCGAATGCTCTGAACTCAGGGTTTTAAATCTTCAGGTTCAAATCCTTCGAACCCAAGGATTTAAGTTTCCCGGCTTTAGGCCTCAGACTTCGGTCGCGTATTTCTTTTTTTTTTTTTTTTTGTAATGTCTCGAAAGACGCTCGCGACTCGACCCACAACGAACAAGTACGGAGGCACGCACCGTATTGTAGGCTATCTATTTTACGAAGAAAGGAAAGCACTCAATTTCTTCCAAACTTCCTCCCTTTGGTCGATCCCTGTGGTGTTTCCATTCGTCTATTGTTGCACCACCGAAACAGGCCGCGATAACTCTTTGTTTCTTTGTCGCGCGCGGCGAACAATGGCCGAGGAGTCACTTCAATCACCCAAACGGAAAATCGGTGTTCGCTTTGGCGAAGTCGGGCAAACGGGTTTCACTTCGACAACGGTTGAAAAGTTGACTGCGCCGGCAATTATTTAATGAAACTAAAAACCCTGAACAATGCCATCGAGTGTTTCATTGTACCCTTTCGTTTCCGTTGGCCCCGATAAACGGATCATAAGTCCCATTCACACGGAAAAGAGTCTAATTTTGGCGAACTGGAAGATCTACTGAACTTTTTGTGTCTATTATCATTGTCTACTTAATCTTCGAAGTGTACGAATTTTCTGAGGATTTTATGTATCAGCAAAGTGAATAAATTAATTGAAGATACTATAATTAACTGTCCCAGCGGTCACCGGTGACCAGCGCTACGAATTTGTTTAAAAACGATTGTCATAAAATTAGTACGAATATCAATTCATTCGTTCCGAAATGAACGGAATTATAGTGTAAGCTGCAGACTTCATTACCAAATAACTAGTAGTAGTTATTAACAACACTGATCGTTTATATGAATAAAACAGATACCAGTAAAGCGCACACAATTCACGCATTAAGAAAAATACGATTTGCTAAGCGTCATCGCCGCTAAGATTATCATCCCAAGGTCGTCGGGTCTATGCAACGAACATCGATTAGAAAGAAAAAGTAAAAAAATATTTTTCACACGTAATCGAAGCTGTTACGACATCTTATATCCTCGTAAGCAGTCCGCGATCGTTCGATCAACGATTCGCTGCGTAATATTACGTTTGTCTCGCGTCTCGTAATCGTGCGATTCGCCTGTAGACTCGTCCTTAACGCGAGGTCTAACGACCACGAAGCGGAGCTCGTCGTTTTATTTGGTCATCCGCCGATTGATATTCCGTAATCGGACGGTGATGAAGAATTCCGGTTCCGCGGGTACGCGTATACCGGTTTTCATTACTTTCTCGTCACTTTCTTTTATCGAACGGCTCGAGCACCGTACAGAACGAAGAGCTCCGAGGGAGTTACGCTGTTTATTGCTGTTCCGACGGCTTAATCCAATGATATCCGAGTTTCACACTTTCCTCGGGTTTCTTCTACGCTTCGATTGTAATTTTCTACGGCGCCGATTACGTGCCGTTTGTTGCCGACCGGTGAAAGAAGGGAAATCGGACGGATAGCGAATCGGTCGCACACTGGGACAAATCTGGATGGTAAAAGAAGTCATGCCAGGAAATAGATGCACAGGGTATCCGAAAAATGTCGAACTTCCGTGAAAGAGGTGATTCTTGGGGTTATTTGAAGTAACTTTTTCCTTTGCAAAAATGTTCTCCGCGGCTTCGTTGAGGAGTTATTAACGAAAAACACGGACCAATCAGGACGCGGCTACTGGGGACCGATTCCGGCTCGGTCAACGCCAACGCCACACTCAGCTATAGCCGCGCTCTGATTGGCCAGTGTTTTTACTTAATAACTTTTTGGGACATTCAGTGTCTTCTATTTATCCTTGTTTCGGAATGTTTACTGAGACCAAACAGGACATCAAGCGGAGCTTATTTGCTTACTTAATCGACGATTTAGCGGAACCTCGATTATCCGAACGGCAACGTTGACCGATTTAAATGAAACATACAAAACGTACTTTTTAAATTTTTGTTGCAAAATACAACTTTTGGTACTTTCTCTGCAATTTTAATCAAACATTTTTCTCACGTTATGTAGCGATTCAATTGTTCTAACTTCTCAAAAAAATTCAAGTAGTATAGTCCATTATTGACGAAGTTATGCGATTTTTAAGAACGTCCGAATATTAGTGGGAGTCATTGTATATTAATTATACTTATTTTTAAAGCATAATAAATTTTAACCCCTTCCCGTACTTTAACGAGTCTGACTCGTGATGAAGATTTTGAACACAAAGGTAAACATCACGAGTCCGACTTGTGGACTGAAAATCGAGCGAAACGTAAACATGAGTCAGACTCGCCGAATGATTTACAAATGACTGTATCACAGGTATTTACATTTCGGCTAGTATTGCAACTATTTTCGAGCATCACTCTGGTCCGTTTACCGCGCATGGGCTGGATTTGGGCCCGGACTTCGTTGAACTAAATGACACGGGAAGAGGTGAAAAGACATATATAACACATATATTAACCGATTTTAAGGAGAAAAATCTAATATTCCTTATGCTTTGAGAATAAGTATAACGAATGTAGGCACAGTAATTGGGTCCCCTACCGTGTTCCCAATCATATGGTATTGGTTTGGTAGATTCGGTTTTCCGTTTCAGCGGTTCGCTTAAAATTCAATGTTACAGAAGTTTATAAATCGGTATCGATCGGAACCGTGGAAAGGAAAGCAGTTTATTTTGCCGCAGCCAAGGGGTTAAAAATACCCGTCTCACGGAACTTCCGGCGGTACTGAAATAGCGTGTCGAACGCTTCCGCGTTCGCAGGTGCTTTATGTTTTACCGGAGGCCTGCACCTAGGCGAACACCGAGACTATTTTTAGGTCGACGCGGTTCGTCGAGGTTTTCCCATCGCCCGTGCAAAATCGTTCGTGAAAAACCCGTCCCGAGAGTTTTATGAACCTATTTGCGGCCGAAGGTTAGGGTGTTTCTCACCTTTTACCGGAACCAGCTCGCCGCACACACCACGTCGTCACATCCACCATTACCATTATATTACCGCACCATTATATCAGCGTTGCTCCATTCGACACCTACGTTTACTCTTTATTTATTATCCTCGGTAACTTGTCTAATTACTTTACCGTAACTTTTCGACATAAGTGCACTTTTCTTCTGTCATAAAATTTTCGGAGTTAGAGATCAACATAAAATAGTTGTCTTTAAGCTGTGGGTAATTAGTAGACAGGGGATTTTATGCATTTTCGACAAAAATGAATAGGCGCAATTTCATACTCATTTTCATACTCAAAAACATTAGAAGAGTTTAAAAATACTGTTATATTATTTTCAACCTATTAACCATCTTTAGAAGGAAACTCAATTTTTATTTCACTTCAGTTTGTTGTAATTCAGGTAGAACATTTTTTTCCATAAAGAACCGCTGTCTAGTAATTAGGCTGTGGATTTTATATGTTTATAATGAAAATAATGACAATTGAAACAGTAGAAACGACAGAAGAATATGTATGTTTTCATCTCATAGAAATGATGAAAAAAGGACGACATTTCTATTTGGTTTCTGTTGCCTGCAATTAATGAAGACAATTTCTATTTTGCATAAAGATCCGCAGTCCGATGGTAAGTAAAGGGGAGTGGCAAACAATGTTCTCCATCCAATGAATTCGAGCTTCGTTGGCCTATTGCAGTCTCCGGATGGCGTTCGTGTGAGAATCAGAAGCTGTTCGATGATCCTTCCCGTTCCCATACTTCTCGAACACCTCGTATATCATGTTCCAATGTCCCCGCGGCTGTCAACGACAATGAACGTTCTTTCACGACGATAATTAAACTCGACGAGAGAGACCGGGTTCGTGTACGGTGTATTGCTCGGGCAGCAGCAGCAGCAGCGGCCGTGCCGTTTACGTGACTTCCCAACGCCAACCACGGAAATAATTATTCCATAGAATTCGAAGAGGGCTCGGTGTCCTGCGAACATGCCAGCCAGGCCGTGGTATAATCAGCCCCGCAATTAGGATGCCGAGGGTCTTTCTTACTCATTAATTGACTGGCCCCGCTAATTGCAGCCTCGCGTAGTTCCTCGATGCATCGGGATCTGTTGGCCAACTTCTGAGAAAACGTCGACGTACCGGGACAAATTGCTGACCCAGCGTGGCGACAATAGTAAACAGTAACTGGAGGCCTCGCCGACGTCGAAAGGAAAAGTTTGAAGGAAAATTGTGCTGGTAAAAAACCGGCGTTTAAAAACATTGAACATCGAACATCCTTCACAGGTGCAATCATTTTTCACTATCCCGATACACATTGTTTCCCACTAGACTGCGGTTTTTTCTTGCACTTGTAAAGCATTCGAGAAGATTGTTATATCATTTTCCATTTATTACGATTATTAAAAGACAATGTACATTTATATTTCGTTCCTGTTCGCCGTAATCGATGCAAAGCATTTTAATTATGCATAAAGTAATCGGTTAGAATGAGAATTTTTTATGCATTTATGACAAAAATGAATAGGTAATTACAAGTGAATGATTACAAGCGAATTATGTTGTCCATCTATAGTTTAGTAATCATTCTTTTTAGGAGATTATGGAGAGATTATAATTATTTTTGGAACGATGGGAATATTTTTTTAATTATGGGAGTAAAATGATGGTTTGTGTATTTTTGGAAAATGGTACGAATATTCTGGCTGATATTTCCCCATCGAGTATAACTTCTCGGTGGGAATTCGCTGGCCAGCAATCCACAGGTAGCACGTTTGACCTAATTAGTGGCGTGATCGTTCCTGGCTGGCCTACATCCTAATGAATCGCCACGTATTGATGACCAACTCTAGCATGACCCCGAGGAGGTGAAAATTATCCGAGTCTCGGAGGACAGTTATCGTGTTGTAACAATCGCTTATGCGATCTCCAGACAGAAAATCACAATCAACATGGCGTACTTCTTCACATCTTTTATAGATTTTTTTTAGCAATTTCCTGTCCACAATACTGACATAAATCAGCATAAATTAGCAGACTTTGTTATTGACAATTTTTATGAACCCTAGGTACTAAAAAGTTCAAATACACTATGGAAGAAATATTTTATAGAACTTTATTCTTCACGATATTGTTAGAAAGGATCTACACCTTTCCAGCGTTTTTCTGTAACAGAATGAAACGTGCGTCATTTCGATGGTTGATATTTTAGGAACTAGTGGCTAGATCATTATTTTATAGAATTTCTAAGCTGAACGTTTCGCACATTAAACGCGGAAAATAGTATTTTTTCCAGCCTCCCGGATCTCGACGGGAAAAAATTTTAATTTGCATGAAAATTTTGTCGCAGTCCAGTTGCCACAACTCGAAGTCTCCTACGAGCTTAATGGCGTGTATTCACTTCAAAGTTGAACCTCGCGAGCCCCTAAAACCTTTCACAGTCTCTCGCAAATCCATATATGGGTCATGATGTTTTTTGAATGAAAAGTTCACAAGTCACACACGTGGTCGGGGGATAACGAGTGCTACGAGTGTAATTAACGTGGCAGCCATTTTGGAATTAGTGGAACGACATTGTGTTGTTCTCAAGAGAAGCATATCATTGTTCCTAAACGAAAAAATGCCGTTGTAGTTCTGTAAGCTCGAGTATCTGAAAATCCGGTGAAAAATTGTTTAAACGCTGTGCATGCACGCGTGAATGACGGTGCAAGCTTAATGCTATCTATACACGTGGGGGTAGTTGGTCAAAAAATATTAGCATACTTGGGCAATAATTTCATATTAGAAAGCAGCATGCTAACGCAATCTCGGCTTTTCTGTACTTTGTTACAGGTGAAAGCAATGTGCTCTTTTAGAAATGTTAGAAGACCATTGTGGTGAAAAGTTAATAAATGTATGGTGATAAATTTAATATGAATACCTTACAATAGCACGTTCTACTGCGGATTGTTGTGCAAGATAAAACTGTTCTGGGTTCTTTATATCTTTAACAATTTTCTGTCTGCCTCCTTCATTTAATTTTTTACTGCTCTAGGCTATTAAAAAATCTGAAAAAATTCTGGAACACGTATCGAAGTCCCTATCTCGATATATAAAATTTTGCTCCGACCCCGATTGCCCACGGAGAGTTAATAAATCGAAAAGTACATATAAACGTTCTTAATCTGTCTCAATATTTTTACCATTTTACTTAAATTACATCCGCTCATTCTTGTCGTACATGCGTCTACTCTATCAATTACCTGGAAAGACTGTGAATCCGTAGGAAATAAATCCATGGGGCGTCGAAGGATCGATGTAGAACAAAAACGATCTACCAGAGAAGAAACCGGCGATCTCCGTTTTCTAACTGCCGCGGCGAACAGTTTATTGCCACATAAACGTCGCGAATCTGCAGTTTCGCGGGGATTCTCGTCCCGGGCGACGAAAAATCGCAACTTTCTAGCACGGTGTTCGCTGAGCGAGTGCGAGAGAACAGAAGAAAAGAAGAAAAAAGAAAAGAAAAAGGAGGTAGGAATAGAAAATGCAATTCGGTGAAATGACACGGCGTCGTGCGAAACGACCGGTTATCTTCGCCGGCTCGCGAAATCGTAAATAACAGGTCGCGCGATAAAAGGATCGACCGGGGGGATCGACGGTTGCTATATCGTAATTCTCTTGTTGACAGACCGAACAAAAGGTGCGAAGGCGAAAACCAGACGTATCGAGTGCGCCACGATCCGATTGGACTTTATCGTAGCCGAAAGAGAAACACTCCAGATACGTCCGAAACGCCGATCAATCACTGACATTATTTGGAATACGTTCCCGTTCCGACGCGGACGCGTTTGGATTAGGGGATGAAGCGGAAGTTTTCAGGACATAATCGATCTCCATGCGGCTGGACGTCTCTCCATTTCCACCTCGATTTACCCTGGGAACCTCTGAAACGTATCTACGCACGCTTCTTGCTTGAAAATTGTACCGTTTCGACTGTTTTATAAAAACATTAGACACTGTGAAACATTGCTCGGGTAAACGCAATTACTTGATTTCTTGCTCAATATTTCTTCAATTTTACTTGGTTTTAGTTTTTTAGGGCTGCAATATTTGTGCACGCCGTCATATTCGCATTCGTTATTTTAAAATTGCAATTTCATGTCACAAGACCTGCAAAAAGGTACGAGCTAAAATCAATCAAACGCTTGCGGAGTCGTATTACAAACTTGTTGCAAAATGTAGAGAGCACAATAGTCATCAGTCTAGTGCCAGAATGTGCCGCAAGAGGCGTAGACTCAAGGTTTTCATTTTATTCAATTTTGAATAGTGGAACCAAACGCATTGGGAACCAGTATGATGGTGAAATTTTTTTGGAATTTTTCCTGCTTAACATAGTGCTACAATGTTCCATAAACTGGTAGGGTGTTAATTGCCGGTCGTTCACCGTGTCGCGCCGTCAGCAAAAACCGATGATCGTCAGTTGATCGGGCTCGTCGATCATCGAGCAGGAACTATTTCCACTCGAGTCCACGGCAGAGTCTCTCTCTCTCTCTCTCTCTCTCTCTCTCTCTCTCTCTCTCTCTCTCTCTCTCTATCTCTCTCTCCCTCTCTCGTGGAACTTCCTCTGTAGAGCCGGGGTATCGTAACAGTGAAGGGCCCTCTCGTCAGCCGGTGACGACCGCGTCGACGACGATGACGACGACGGCGAGTGGTCCGACGACACAAACAGGTCGAGTGGCCACTTCGTCGACGAAACGAAAGAACTGCAAGACGTCCACTCGTCGAACCACTATACCGCTTCGACCACCGTCGCCGCCAACCGGGAGCAAGGACACCGAAAGAAACGGCACCGCTGAAGAATAACGAGAAACAGAAGTCAATCGCAGCTCTACAGGTAGATTTTCGAGTTGCCGGGCCCGGAAGAATCGTTCGGATTAACCCCCTCGTCGAAAAGAGAACGGAGGGAGATCCGTTTGGAGAAAGCATTAGTCGTCGAGTGATTAAGTCGTTAGGCTCTGATGAGACTTTCGAGCACTGTTGTCATTAAAATCACCGGATCGAATTTGCTCGAATTCTTCAAATGTTTAACTTACAACCAGCTTAATTTAAAGAGCCACTCTCCGTGTCCATGTTTTAATGATTGTCAATTGCATATAACTGTTATTAGTTTAATTTAAAGAGCCACTCTCTGTCTATGCTTTAATGGTTGAGAAAATATTTGTATGCAGGTATGTATAGGTTAAACGATCCTCGATGTTTATTGTTTATCACGTTGCCTAACACGCGAACGTCTATAAAAGTCACATAAAACCGGGAATAGAAAAAGTAAAATTTACTATGGCAATTATATATAACACTTTTATAACCTTCTTACACCTCGTAGATCCTAGTAAAGTTTCATTCATTTATATGTGGCAGTTGAAGTGTTGATAAAATTGTTGCAGAAGTGCTGAAGATCAAGTTAATCATTTAGAGGCACCATTTTCATTGTAGAGGTGCATGGAGTTGAATGATTTTACAATTTAAAAACAGTCAGCTCATTTTGTGACATTTATCCGTTTGACGGTCTATACAATTTGTTCAATTAAAAGTTGTCTGCTTTTTTACTTTTGTCATTTTATTCGCTTTAAAGAGGTCTGCTCCCAGTTCCAGATTGTTTACCTCCGCGCCAGCGGCTTGCTACGAGATGTTTCCTTTAAGGAAAGGAAAACAACTGTTTACAAACAAATATGAAACGGTGGCAAGTGACAACAGTACAACAGCCCCAGAAGCAACCATACGATATCTGTACGAAAGAACGTGACGATTGTCCACAGGATGCATAAGTTCCACGACTTCCGTTCCGTCTGGAAGCACAGCTGGCAGACATCCAGGAACCTCATCAGGTCGACGACGCTTCTCTCCATGGGCGGGCAGCGTCTTCCTGCCCGTAGCAATCTATTCAATGATTAGTATGATTGACCTCTGTTGCAATCGAATCGTAGCTCTGATAGTAATGATCGTTGTTAGCACAGTCCACCGAATCGGTAGCACTGATTGCGGATCTTTTTGCGAACTGAACATTGTCTTGAAATTAACCAAAAGAACCGTATAGACCTTCCGTTTCTTCTTTAACAGTAGTACAACATATTCGGAATTCTTTTAATGTTTCTATTGTCTTACCAAGCCGTTTTTGTCATAAACGCGTAAAATCCTAGCTTCTACGATGATGGATCGAACGAGGATGAATTTGTTAGCAGAATTAGGAAATTCCAAATTGACAGTCCCGGACCGGTTGACCGAAGTCAACAACTTCCTTCCGACGTCGCTATTTTGGATTCGGTGCTGGTACGGTCGACGCATTGTGTCCTCGATCGTCGGTTTTATTTCTTCTCGGTTATTTCGTTTTCGTTACATCTTTTATGAGCCGCACCAATGCTCCGTGCGTATTCCCCCAGCCTTGAGCTTTATTTTCTCTTCGATCTCCTCTCCCGTTCTACTTTCCGACTCTTCCTGCGTCCGCCATCTTGGGTTCGTCATTGATATGCACATCGTGTCCCCGATGTTTTATTTTATTTCTTAGAATTCTTTCCTCTTTTTAAGTCTCGTCAAAGGATCGTTAGTATTCGCTACGATTTCGTTTGAGTTTTAGCTTCTTTCAATACACTCTTCTATTTTGTGTTCATCTTTTTCCTCTTCCTACCGCCATCTTGGATTCGCCATTGTCGAGACAAGCATCATGTTCTCTTTATGTGTCTGTACTTTTTGTTAGTTCTTCGGTTTCTTTTTTGTTGTTTTTATGTAGAAACGGACCGAGTATGCGATCCAGTGTTTCCGGTTTTTCGTACTTTTCTCGATTTTTGTGCCAGTTGTTAATACTTCGCCATCCCGATTTTATCACGTCTAGCCGCCTGACCCGTATACTCCCTCCCTCGCCCACCGACATTTGTTTTTTCATTATTTCGCGTCCTCGTTAGTCCGCTGTCCGCGTTCTCTCGTCCTTGTGTTTTATTTTCTCCTCTCTGATTTCCGTTCCCATTTTTACTCGGATTTTCCTCCTATCACCGCCTTGATTTCGCCATTGTTACCTCGCAGCGTGTACTCCCCCCTCGTTCTCTAACTCTTTTACCATTTAAATTTCCTCCTATTAATCTAACACGCGTTTTCGTTTGTCTTTCGCTTTTCCCGCTGCCGTCTAATTTCCATCTAACCAACCGCGAAATTCTCTCTCCTCAATTTTGACTCCCGCTCTACTCTAACACCTTCGGAATTTCAATTTTTTTACCCCCTCTTAATCTGATTACTGTTATCTCTAGATTTCTCCCCTCGATGTTCATTTTAATCCAATCTCCTCGCGTTGCGCCGTTACCTTAGCCAGCTACGCCATATTGTCGCCATGTTCTCGTCCTCAGTATTTTTACACAGGTCTCTCACCAATTTCACTTTGCCTTCATTAATCCAATGTGTCTATTCTCTTCTTGCACCACGAGGGGAAGCTTCAGCCGCGTTGCCTAACCCTATTATTTATAATTTTCCGTGAAATATGTCTGCGAACGTGACTCACATTGTCGCGACGACCCGGGCTCATTAACGCAATCGCACTCGCGACGGATTATCTATTTACGCCCTCCGCTGAATCCTTTTTCAATCTTTAAACGGTCAATCATCAACATTACTGTGCAGGAAGAGAAACCATTGCAATCGAAACAGAAGACAGGGAAACGAAAATCTCCGGAGCACGGACCGCTTCGTTTTCATTTCCTTCTCTGCATCAGTCTCTCATTCCCACAGTTGTATCATCGTCTCCAGATCTGTCTCTATCTTCATCTCTGCATCATCTCAATGTTCCCACAATGTTGTTAAATTTGTCCATTTTCTTTCTATACAGACAAAGGAACGATGGAAATCAGACAAAACAAAAATCATAATGAATCAAAAAGAAATCTGAAATAAATAGAAATAATGAAAACAATCTCTGGAACATAGACGTGGACTTTATAAATATAACTTTTTATTTTTTCTTTTATCTCTGCCTCGTTTTCTCGTGCCTACAATTTTATCTGGATCTGCCTCATACTGCTATCTTCATCTTTGCATCGTCTCAATGCTCCCACAATTTTATTTTTACCGTTAAACGTACCCTATCCTATTTTCTTTTCGGTCAGGAAGCGAAATGGTTAAAATCGTACAAAAGACAAAAATCCAGTCCAACTTCGCATCGTTCCCTTATTCCAACAATTTGATCGTTTAGATCAGAATTGCTGAACATATTAGCGGGCAAGGGCTACATATTAGCCCGCCGATGCCCGTAGGCATCGTCCAGCCGTAGCTGGCCACGTAGCTGTGACAATGCGTGTGGCACATACATGCGCTCTTGCCCGGAGGGGCGTGGCTTGCGCCCAAGATCACGGTTTTGTATCGAGGATACACGTATTCACGTGTTTACGTGTACTAATATATATCCGCATTTTAATCCGTGTACTTCTTTACACACGGATACACGGGTACTGAAGTAAACGTGTACACGTGTATCGAAATACACAGATAATAAGCGGGTACACGTGTATCGAGCTACACGGATAATATACGGGTATCCGTTATTTTCAATACACGTGTATTGCGTATCTGTGTATTGAAGTTCAAGGGTACACGTGCGTCGATGTAAGGTTTGATGTTATAGTTGCAAGATCTTCAACTCGTGTTTAAGACTTATTGGAAAAGCGTACTGGACAGGTTATGCAGAAATAGGTGTTCAGTGAGCACTGCTCACTGTTAAATGTGTTAAGACCGGACCATCATCACTGCAACCATGGCAAAAAGTCTCGAAAAGTCTCGAAATTTCCTTATACAAATTTTGAAACCGTTTCACATTTCCACAAGTCGTCGAAAAACATTTAAACATACGTGATAATGATATTTTGGCTACAATAAAGGAAACATTAATTTTCGAAATTACAAAATGTTTCAAATTCGAATGGAATGACGGTGATACTATTTCACTGTTCCATATAGTTCCCTTGTTAGATCCACGGTATAAAAATCTTGAACATGAAACAAAAAGTGAACTGTTCGCTCGAAGACACTCCTGTTCCAGAAATGAGGACAGAAAACTCAAAAAATAAAAGGATCCTTCAATTTCTTTACGATGAAATAAATAATGTTAATCATTTAGTTGCCGAATTTGAAATGTACATCTCTGAGCCACAACTACGGTTACACAAGTATCCAAGAATATCCGAAATCGCTAAAAAATATTTGACTATGCCAGCAACGTCAGTCATGTCTGAACGTTGCTTCTCGTCTGCTGGAAATAATAAAAAAGGAACTATCATTTGCCGGAAAATGTAAACACTTTGGTTTTTCTTCATCAAAATAAACAGTTAATTGATTAAGGTTTATTAACAGAAATTATACTGTTTGTTAATTTTCGAAACCTATCATGTTAACTCTTGTATATTTCAATGTACTATCCGTGTATCCCTGTATCCGTGTACTTGAATACACGTGTTCACGTGTATCAAAATACACGGATAATATACGTGTACCCGTATATTCAAGTTCACAGTTATACGTGCATTATCCGTATATTTTGATGCACGTAAACACGTGTATTTCAGTACACGTGTATCTGTGTATCAAGTAGTATCCGGACTTCGGCGCGGATATATTAACCCTTAGCACTCGAATGACGACCGCAAGGCGCCCTAAAAATTCCTGTATCATATCCAGTGTCGCCAGATCAAGACTTGTTCCCCCACTCTAATTTCCCCTTCTACCGCGCTAATTCCCACGCTTCCGTCACGGTCCGGTCACGTGACACGTTTCGTGACATTTTTTCCTCTCAATTCGTGCTCTCTCCCCTCATCTGGTGAAACTGGTTCCGCGAAGTCCCCGGGCAAGAAAATCGCTGCCCCTACGGGCAGACGCTGAATTATTTTAGATCTTTTAGTTTCTAGATTTACCTCCCCTCAATTTTCCTGCAATCTTGTTTTTACCGTTAAACGTACCCTACGAATCCTATCCCATTTTCTGTTTATCTCCACAGGACCAGGTCCTGCGACTTCATTTTTATTTTTAGACTTGCCACGCTCCATTTTCTCTTTCGCGTCTACATCATCCCTGCGCTCCCACAATTTTATTTCCGTTGCTAGATCCATCCTATCCACTCTTTCTCTCTCTCTTCGTCCTCGTTCTCCATTTTCTTTTTACTCTTTTCCTCTCTATCTCTATCTCTCTCTCTGTCTCTCTTTTCTCCTGCATCCTGCTAAGTCTCGATATTCACCATCCCTCTTTCTATCGGACACACATACACAGCCACGGCCAACACCGACACGCAACACTGACGCCACCAATACGGCGACGGCGGCTGCGCGGTGAATTTATTCGATATCCTCTCCTCTCTTTCGCATAACTGGGTTAATTTCGATGCACCAGTTTAACTAATTTAAAGACGCAGGATGCACACCGGGACCAAAATCGAATGGCGTTGGACCGACAACGATTTCCGTGCTCTCGAAACTACCACGCCTTTCATCGAACTGGTGGAAACGCATCATCTTTCCTAGCCCGATTATGAACCATAAAATGATAAGACTTCGCACAGATCGATACAACAAAATGAAATTGTAGGCACATTAATAACTGCAGATTTTTTTAATTTATGAGTGAAACGAGAAGATATGTGAAACGGTGAAGGATTTAAGAACATCTGAATATATGATTATTTTATATTATCAATAAACTGCGGATATAGATACAAAATAAAAATTGCCTGTACTAACTACACGGGACACAGGAGAGCTATATAGATATTTATTTCTTTTCTTAATCATTTTGTAGAGCCGGAAACAATGTAACAGTATTCGTAAATTCTTTCAATTGTTTTTACTCGCTTTTAGTACACATTTTTTAATGAAAATTTTTAAAAAACTATTGCAAAGCGATGAAGTGAATTTACGTGAATTTATTCTCGGACGTACTAAAAGAAATTAATGTGGGTCAAGTGTGACCCAGCCATTCGGTTCGTCTGATATTTCAACGACTCGATCAGCTGTTAATCCCATAAAATCTTAAAACGTTAAGATCGAAATAAAGAACTGGCACCTGACTTTTGCAAATGTTGTTTCTAGACGAACAAAATCAAAAAGATTTTTGCGATAACCCAATAATTTCGAGCGCGCAGTGAAAGTTCGTCTTAACTTTTCCTGAAAAAATTCGAAACAAGATTCACTTATCGAGGCAAGCCAAAGCGATGGAGTCTGTAAGTTGAAAGAAAAATTACAGGAATGTTTTAATTAAGAATTCGCGTGACTACCGCGCGAGTAAATAAATTTATTAAACAATTCCTCGCAAAAGTAGCTCGATAATTTCCTCGACCGTGCCCAGAATAAAGAAATGGGTCGTTTTTGCCGGTCTGTTGTTTCCACCGCGAAAAAAAAACTGTTCTCGCGTTCAGTTTACGCGATATACTCCGCGGATATTTTCTCTCTTTATTTGCAAGTTAACCAGATATTCGAGAGGTACTAATTTTCCGCTCTTCGAGGAAGAATTTGTAACGAAGATAGGATCGTTTCTGAAGAACGGGAGGCATTCCCGGAGGCAGCCGCGAGATACATACAAACCTAAACGAAGTCCGTGGCGGTACGAAGTGACAGTGAAAGTGTCGAAGAGAAAGGAGATGATTGAAGCGAGATAGTAGCATGTAAACGCTTATGGCACGCGCACCGCTCGGCTCGACGAAGGATTGGCGTGTCTGAGATACTTTGACTCCGATGCTTACGTAGACCTCTGTTCTCATTAACTTCGTTAGCTTCGTTTCAATTGGTAATTGTATTTACTTCGCTTTCGTTAAACATTTATTCGACCGTTCATTAGCACGTTATTATAATATATTTTTATTACTGACTTTAACGTCTTCTATACGTGTATCCAAACTTTTGGCCATTTCTTGGATAATATGTATCCAAAGAAATAATTCCTCCTAATCCTGACAATCTCAATAATCATAAATTAAAAATACTAGAACGCGTCTCGTAAACTTAGTCTTCATATCACCAACAAACTATTAAAAAATTCACTCAGTTGTTATTTAAATGTGTGTACTTGCTCTCCAATGCAATAATAAAAAAACAAATTTATTTTTTTGTTTCGGACCAGTAGAAAGACCGGAATCGTGGCAACAGCTAACTCATGTTTTTCAAAACATGCTCCATTAAAAAATGCATAACTCGTGTAATTTTGATCGTTTTTATTCTAAAAAAATCACTCGTGTACTTCAACTACCAATAAATATGTGTCCAAAGTCCCAATGTAAAAGGTTCAATAGTTTTTCTGAAAATAAATTTTTTTAATTGGTACATAAATGGCCACGAAAACTAGAATACAGCATTAAATATATATATATATATAAAATTTTTTTTTATTTTATTTATTTTTATATATATGCAACTCGTGTAATTTTGAACATTTTTATTTTTCAAAAATCACACATGTACTTCAACTACTAACAAATACGTGTGCAAAATCCCAATGTAAAAGGTTCAATAGTTTTTCTGAAAAGAAATTTGCAATATTGCAATGTCTGCTTTTCTCGCCAAGTAAAAAAGAAGTTGATCACCAGCGGATCGCGCGATTATTTAAACGTGCTTTACACTCTGTTTCAAGCTTGCGCTTTTTCTGCGATACTAATTGCTGTTGTCGCGGACCGCCGTCGGCCGAAAAGTCCATTAAAACACGCGGAAATTTCTTGATGCCGTGCTGCGGCGTTCCGGTTAAGAGCGAAAAACCTAGTGGGAAGGTGGAAAAGCCATTCGCAGTGTTGCATAAATTCTAATTGGGTTAAACTTCCAAGTCGGCGACGGAGAAGCGTATATTACGCGTGAAACTGGGACTCGATCTGCGAAGGACGTCTATAGAAAAGGAGAGGAGAAAAAATGGAATTCGATATACATACATACATATACCTACACAGAGACGACGTCGACGGGTAAATAGGTGGCGCGATATCATCCGTCGACTACTGACTTCTGTGTCTGATGGTCGACGATCCGCGTGTCAGCCGAATGAAAATGAAAAATGTCAGAGACTACGCTCGAAAAACGAAAACGGCGAGTCTTTACGCGACGATTCCGCGGAATTTGATTATAACGGACATTTGTATAGTTTATACACGGTTTTATTCGGCTCGAAATGAAATGAAGAGCTCGACGACAGCCAGGCTTTAAATCGCCTGAAATGTTCGGAAACCGTGTAGTCCATAAATACGTTCATAAATAAGTCAGCAGCCTGTTAAAACCATAATCACTCGCATTAATATCCGGACACGCTTAAAAATACAACTTTTTTAATATTGGGTCACACGACTTGAATCTTTTGGAGAAGTTAGAACAATTAGTTTAATACGTGACGTGATAAGAAATTTTTGAAAAAATTGCAATTGGTCAGAATTGCAGAGGAATTAGAATTAAAAGCAGAATTAAAAGCTGTTTTTGCGATTTTTTTATTTAGACCTACATTGAAAATTTAAAAAATACATTTTGTAGGTCTATGTCAACTATATACATTCTCAAAAACTTTCAGTATTTTCTCTACAATTTTGTCAACATTTCTTTTTTCACATCTTGTAATTGTTTTTAAAAAAATCCATGTCATGTGGTCCAAGATGACAAAAGTTATCGTCTTTTTAATAGTGTCCGAATATTAATGAGACCATAAAGTGGAACATTTTGTATTTTATTGTGCCATTAATTACACAGGTCGTTGAAAAATTACCTTTTTGCGAAGAATGCTCTAGTAATTGTAGCGAACCCAATAAAAATGGATGAAGCGCTGAATTATTAAACGATTGGATTGAAAGTTGGCGCATTCTGGAATTGTTAATGAAAGTGAAGCAGTCAATGAATGCAATAGTTGTGTAAAGTCAATATTTGTCTGTTTATCTCAAGGGTCCAATCATTAGATAGTACAATTTTAATATAATCTTATCGTGGCATAACAGCCTTCGATATTGCTGTATTTTACAGAACTTTTATTTAACTCCTCATTATCCAGTGATTAACTGTTTTTACATGCATAATTTTTGCATTAAACGGCTCCTATGTTAATTAGCAAAGACAAGAAACCGTTCAAATTTATTCTCCGTCTGATCAAAAGAAATTAATATGGGTCCGGAGTGACCCAACCACTTCGTTCGCCTGATAGCTCAACCTTTCGACCAGCTGTTGATTCGATAAAACGTTGCGAGATCGAGTCTCGGGTCCCAAATAAGGAGCTAAACAAGATATTTTTTCATCGAACCGGTATTTATAGCCGAATCTCGTTTCGACGATCGGAGAATTAATTGTTTTCCTGACCGGGACACAGTCACCACAGTGACCGAGGTTCTCGTTCGGCGAGCAAAAATGGAAATAAAATCTTCGCGTAATTTATGCGCATTCGTATCGACTTGGCAAGCGTGCAGGTGACGAGGCCGTCGCAGAATCCATAAACTTTTTTTATTGTTGGTGTAATCTCGCGCCTCCATTCTTCTCTCGTTGGCTAGACGAGTTTTATGACGGCGGGGTCAAACAATCTCGAATTTTGAATCCCGCCAGTATAGTTCGATTGGTTTTTCCGACCGCTTTTTGTTCCCTTTGGCGTCGGGCGGTTTGATTTCGTCTAAAATGGTAATTAACGCATTTGCAGCCAGTGACGTCAAACCACCGTCATAGCATTTTTCGAATATTTTCATAACCCATAAATGCATAAAGATCCGCAGTCTAATAATCACTTACGCATTTATGACAAAATTTAACAGGACAGATACAAAAATAAATTAGAGTAACTTAAGGAAATTTGCTGCAGCATTTTATATGATTATAAATTTTTAAGCAAACACTTATACAGACTAATTTAAAGAATTTAAACTTGAACAAAAGCGTTTTCGTTCTATTGCAATTTAAAGAAATCACAAATCTCGATTAACTTCGTTGTACAAAGTGAACAGTGGAAGGTGAACATTATAAATTCATAAAAGTTGTTCTATGAGGTAGTGGAATATTTTTTCCTCTCAAAATAGGAGACGATATGTTCCAGAAAAATGTATATTTAAGCTGCATCCACCGTAAATTGCAGCTGATTTTAGGAAGGCTGATCGTTACGAAACGGCCAAGTAAGTGACGATGAACGGAACAAATATGTTCCCATTGTTGCCAAGAAGGATTTTCCCGCGGTTCCAACCGGTGAACGCGGAAAATCGCGGTCATATTTCCGCGACTTTCCAACGAGCATCGTGCTCCGAACTGCTATCTCGTTAACAGGCTGATTACGATGGTCGCACTGCGAAACGACATAAGTTGTATTATTTTCACTTTCGAGATGTCGCGGTCGAAGCATTCCTCCTCGATTCTTGACTTCAGTGTCATTGCTACACGCTACGTGTTTTCATTTCTAACGTAAACAAATCGTGCTTCGTGCAAACAGTCGACGCAACCCACAGATGTTCACGCACTGCGAAGTTCCATAATTTATTTACGCGAGACTGGTTCGGCAAAGAGACTACTAACATTTCACCTGGATCAGTCGTTCGGGTTTCTAAAGATCAATGATCGACGGCTGAAGGTATGTTGATCAATTTTTAATTGGGAATTACGAGTGCAATCCAACAATTTCTTCTATGATTATTATTAGACAGCGAATTTTATGCATTCGTGGCAAAAATGTGTAGGTGTAATTTTAAATAGCAAAAAGCACTGGAAGAACTTGGAAATACAGTTATATTATTTTCAACTTATTAAAGATGTTAAGAAAGAAAATAAATTGGAAGAGGGTTAAAATCAAAATTGATTTCTTCTATTAACAATTTGAATCAATCTCAAAAATTGCTCCAACGTCAAAGTAATTGAATTAATGAATTACCGAAAGTGGAAAGTCGAGAACAATCCAGAAAACTCACAATGGATGCTACTTCAACCTTCTCGCGTTCCGAAAAACGCTAGAATTCCGTTTGAATTGATGAACGAATGTGGTTGTAGCTTCTCTAGCAGTAAGTTTGCGTATGTAAAAACGAGCAACTGATGAGTTGTGTCGACTCGCTCGAGAGGCTTTCGATCGCGGCACGAACTATCGTACAAGCTCGTGGCCGAAGAGGTTTTCGAGCGTCGTTGATACATTCATCTCGACAATAACACGCGATAATTAGCCGCGTCTCGTGAAACTAAAGAAATCGCAAGATCGTGGGTGAAAGTGGCGCGATGCTTGCGACTGTTGCGTTACGCGCCGATCGTCGAGGACAAGTCTGCTCCCAGTGTGGTTCCTTTGTTGCGCAATTTTGGTTCGAGAGGGGCCTGCCCGTGAGGATCTCGATCACCTTCGAGAGGTTCGACGTTAGATCCTTGATTACCGAATGACACCGATGGAGCCCACACAAACTTACCCTAAACTTTCATACGAAAAGACTTTCAATTCAGTTTCTTGGAAACTGTACTATAAAACTAACTTCTTCTACTCGAAACTGTATAAAAATGCTGGATTTACGAAACTGGTCAGACTGATCCATTTCACGGTTCGCTCTTCCTATAAAGATGCTCTTAAAAGATTGTACCACCGCTCTGTACGATGTACTCATCTCAATTGATCTAATCGTTGGTCCTCCGAAGGAATGTAGGGCGACGCGATTCTCGAAAAGGAGACTACAAAGATGATAGAACAATGGTCCCGATGACGCCGAAGGTATCATCAAACGAAGATTACGCTATCTACGTAACAATTATGAGGATCCACGTGGTTCGGATCGTTCTTGTCGATCCGTCGGCGATCTATTCAGGTTTCTGGAGCGGCAATTTGATCTCGCGGCCGTTTGGCGAATCGCGATCCACGTTCGCCGCATTTTCGGGCCAATTATTCCGTCTCGCGATCTACACTCGGCGTTGTTACGAGCGAAAGTCCATTCTCGACTTGCAACTCGTTCCCCCTCGATCGTCTCACAAACGCCCCCATTCCTCTCGCTGCGCGTAGCAGACTTTTATTCAACTGAACAACCTGCAACCAAGTTCCAGATCATCGTCATTCCCAAAGCCACTCCTTTCTGAACATGGTAGATGACAATAGCTTGCAACTGGTACGTAAAGGATCCATTTCAATGACTTTTCACATGCTACATATGTAAATTAGTTGTGGTTGCAAATTAACCCCTGACACTGGTCCTCCTCCTCTAAGATACCACTACAAATGACTACACTATGAAAAAAGGAAATACTTTAAATATTCTAATAATTAAAAAATTCTAGATCAGGTAACTACGCCGTTTGCCAGTTGTTAAAAAATTATTCCGAATTAGCATTGTAATCTTAAAATTTTTAATTAAATGAAACGTATGTCTTTTGCGAAATATTAAAACAATTTCATGGACTCCGTGAATGTTATGCTTGTTCTGTGACTTTAAATAACAGTGCATAAAAAAACTGACTAATTTTATTTAAACTGTGGACGTCATGGACCACCTACCAGAAAACAAACTTGGATTATTTTGACCAGTCTGGTAAATTCGGAAGCATTGTTCTAGAAGGAGCAAACCCGGAATGATTTAGTTCGATCGATCTGGTATAGGCAACAGTATATTTATATAGAAAAAATGGATCTTTCTAGTAGATCCATTAATGGATCTTTCAGCCCAGTAGATCGAAATTGAATTTATCTTCGAATTTGCATATATACTTCCTTGGTGATAAATTTCTCGTTCCTCAACTTCCTCAACGATAGAAGTTTAATCTCCAGACAGCGGATGTGTACGCGAGTTCAAGTTTTTTGTGAATCGACCAAGGAAAGTGGTATTCAAATAGAAACTAGCCGCAAGAAGAATGCTGTAGTTAAATAAAGAAAGCTATTAACTCTAACGAACGCGCTCGGGTGCGCAAATAGACGCAATCTTTTCTCCCTAACGTCGGAATCGCTTTTTTTCTTTTCTTCTTCTTCATTTTTATTTTCTTCTCTCGCGCGGATTTCGGCAACAGAGTTTACCACTTTGGCAACGGGTCGGCAGTTTGATTGCCACAGAGAGACCGTTAGAAAGGAGCATTTTCGTTGCCAAACACCTGGGATATCTGTCTGGAAACGAGATAAAACGACGTTTTTATCGCTGTTTTATTGCTCGCCGGCGAGCCCGCGGTGATTCCGAGGCGACGAGAAACAGTTCGCGACGAAATTTCAAGGCGAATGCCTTCGCCTATCAATGAGCCATCGGCGAAAAACATGGGCCCCGAAGGACACTGTCAACCCGGGCCCCGTTTCCTAGAAAGTCGACTCGCGACCGATCTTGAGAATCGAAAAATACGTCGTCGCGCTTCTTCGCGCCTTCGCGGCCTTTCCCTCTCGCTGTTCGGAATGATCTTGACATTCTGCGAACGTTCCGCGCCGATTCGCGGAAAAAACGGGCCCCAAATTTGCATGATTAGCATCGTGAGCAGACGATTCATCAGTTCCCAAAATGGTTCAGGTCGTAACTCAAAACAACGACGGCCGGAGATGCAAACACTCGCAATGATATTCGAACACTTCTCAAAACACGGTAGCTCTTTTTATTATCGGACCATGCGACTTGGTTTCTCTTAGAAAGTTATTGCAAAAAATTGCAATTGGTCGGAATTGAGAAATACTAAAAGTTGTTTTCTACAACTTTTTATGTGGGTCTGTGTAGAAAATTTTAAAAATACCTAGGTCTGTGTCAATTATACAGGGTGTCCCAAAAAGAGAGTACGAAAAACAAAAGAGGGACTGCTGAGGTAATTCGAAGCACCTTTTTCCTTTACCAATTTGCGCCGAAACGCTCCGTTTTCGAGTTATTCACGAAAAATACGAACCAATCAGAGCGCGGCTACAGCAAACGGATTCATGCTCGACGACAGGTCCCGCTGAGCGCGGCGTTGCCGTTGGCCGAACCAGACTCCGCCCACTGTAGCCGCACTTTGATTGGTCCATGTTTTTCGTTAATATCTCGAAAACAAAGCGTTTCCGCATAAATCGGCAAAGGAAACAGATGCTTCGAATCACCTCAGGAATCGCCCCTTAATAATAAATAATTCAGATCTCATGGGTTCGGATACTCGAGATTTTACTAAATCGTGGATTAAACAAACAAATACGTGACGAATGGTATCGTGTTTGGTCTCATTTTAATCAGGAAAATCTCGCCAATGTATCGATACAAGTTTCATAAACAACAAAGTGTTGGTATCGAATCAGTATTGCCTCCGAGCCTCTGAAAGAGCACACTTCGCGGTAAAGGGGACGAATTCTACGAGAATAATGTTGCGCTTGTGAAAAAAATAATTTTTCATATTTTTAGACGTGAAAAGCATGGTTATTTGTTTCTATTTTGGAACGACCGTGAAGTTTCACCTAGCACGGCTTGCTCGGGCTTAATGTCGGATAATAATCGGCCGGATGACGGAAATCTTGATCCCGTCGCATGAGCGGAATGATCGCCGTGGCAATTATACGCGAACGAAAGTAAAACCAACGACCACGGAGATATGAATTAATTATTTCCTGGTGTTATCGTGGCCGATTAACTGCGCACACCGTCGCATAAAGTTTATGTCCATAAACTTTATCTAGTTTCGAAGTATGAAATTCGGAACAACCGCATCTTTGCTTGAACACTGAACCTACCAAGAACTGAATTGCGACACCTTATAAAACTTACTAAACATTATAAAAACCTTGGAAAAATGAATCAACTTGAATCTCTTTTAACATTACCAAAGCTTCGAATAGTTGGAGAAATGGACCAATCACGGAGAATTGATGGAGTTAACAGAGATTCCCGGTCCGTGGAAATTAGAGGTTCATCGACCGCAGACGTTGGCCACTGGAATTGAGTTCCACGGCGAAAATTGCCGGTTAACCGAACGGTGCAAAAGGAAGTTCTGACGAGAGTAGTGGATGGATCGGTTAGGTTCGAGGCGACCACGGTACAAAGTAATATAATAGAAAGTATCGGGAGACGGAAGCGGTTGACACCGCGCAACTGGATACATCGTAAAACCCGGTATCCGTACTCACAATCAGATTTTCATCGCTGCCACGCCGGACAATTCCAAAGAAAGGATCTGTGTGTTTCCTTTCTAATCGGGCTTCGGTCTACAATAGACCCGTTCGAGCCGTTTGAAAGCCTTCCTTCCCGTTCAGAGACACAGAACTCCGATCGACAATTGAATTTTATTAGAGACAATCAACTCCTTATCGATCAAAATGGAGATTGTTGCGAAACTTCCAGCAATTTTCTATAACCATTAGTAGACGGCGCATCTTTATGGAAAATAGAAACTTTCCATGTCAGTTCCATGGAACAGAACTTAATTGAAGACGTACTTCTCATATTGATAATATTAATAACTTGGAAAGAACACAATACTTAAATTCGTTTAATGACATCATCCATGTTACGCATATATAACAAAAATTAGCGGTCGAAACTTAAAAGAGTGAAAACATTAGGAGTTGAAATCAATCTTTATTTAACTCCTTTCTGTGGTAATCGATGCACAAGATTTTTATCCTGCACAAACATCCGCAGTCTAATCATTAGACAAAAATTTTTAATTGCGTCCATGACAAAAATGGATGAAACAGCGAGAAAATGTTCAGTGAATTTAAAAATACTGTTATCCCGTTTCCGAACTAATTAAAATGATTTTTAAAACAATTTTTATTTTGCATAAAGATCCCCAGTCCAATGATCGTGGTTCTCGTGATTTCTAGATGAAGGACTAACGTCGCCATCCTTCATTGCGGATTTCTCTGTTGTGGGAATCAATTCATCTATTTCGTAAGTTCCGCTCGAGAAGTTGGTGACTGTTGTGACAATTTCGTGAGGACAATTGAAATCCACGATGATGTCGAGGGACCGTTGGTTGTATTGTATGCAGTCTTGAAGACGGGAGAGCTCAAGCTGGAAACCTTGAGCACCTCCTTTTGATAGACACGAGATCATGTTTAAGACCCTCCGGGGGACAGGGACCATTTGAACTCTCGGAACCCTCTAGAGCTGCGAGATGATCGTGATCCTTGAAACTCTTTGAGAACCTTGAGATTGAAATCCCGCGGATCACTTTAACATCTGAGATCCTCGAGCCTGGACCATCTTTGTAATCAATCAGACTGGTCGATAAGAACTCGTTAAGAATTGTGCCGGTGATTATGAAAGTAAGTCTTCTTTGTAATATATCATTTTTCACTGCATTATATAATTATTAGTAGAATCAATCGACGTAGTACATAATTAGCAAGAAGCTTTATTTGTTTGGGATTTTGACTTACACCACTTTCATAATCACCACTGCAATTTGATCGTTGAACTATATATATGAAAAATATTATACGGAGTTTTAAAGGGTATATATCATCCCCTAACTCGCTTTGCCTTTGATAATCTCCTAGGGGGTGAAAAGATTACGTATTCACCATAGGAGTGTGTTAAAAGTTCAATATTCATAAGCACAGAATAATCTCTCTGTTCGATCGATGTGAATCGAAGAGTATTCATATTTATAGCAGGTTTCAACCCCATCTTGCCATCTTTATTAATCTATTCCAGTTTTAAGCGATCCTTTTATGTCGGATACAAAGAAGGAGTACCATTTTCGGACAATTTCAAAGGGTTCGAAGTCTTACCAAGTGCCTAAAATTAGGGGATGTCTTTATCAGGCGTATAAAAGACTTCAAACATACCAAAATTTCATTGAGAGGTCAAACAAAATTCAACGTTTTCAATGCTAATTTCTCCAGTGGACCAGAGAGGATTATATTCGATCCAAGCCTAGCCATTCTATCGAGTGCCGGAAACTAGGGGACAATTAGGGGATGTTTTAAATAGGAGTATCAAAGGATAGCAACGACCACTTTCTCGCTCTTTTATCCAACCTCTTCAGAAGTCCGCCAGGTTCCGAAAGACCGAAAATTTTCGTGTAACCAAAGTTTTCCTCTTAAGGGTGGTTCTACAACCCCCGAGACTTGCACCACCGGTCACGAGAGCCCGCAGTTTCCGCCACGCACACAGTCCGTCGCGACGCCCGGCGTCTTCCGGCGTCGCCAGGCAGCTATTTATGGCCCGTTTGAATTTCTTATCGAGAAAGGGGGTTGGTTCGAGCTCGATTCCTCGTGTGTCGGGTGAAGAACAGGGTGATTACTGGGCCCATTTATTCAGTCGCAGATATAGGCTAAAAATAGGAAAGAGGAGAGAGAGAGAGAGAGAGAGAGAGAGAACGCCAGGCGAAACGTGCGAGAATCCAAGGAAATACGGGGATGGGAGTGGAAGGGGGTGGAAAACGTTGGTAATCCGATGACGGAGGAAACAGGGATGAAGAAGGGTTATGAGGACGACAAGGGCGGCGGGGAAGGGAGAAGGAACCGACCACACGAATGCTACGATTGAAATACTCGGTCGCGGGGGTGTAAAAGGGCGTCAGCAGTGACGTAGGCGAAGTTGGAGGGGGTGAGGCTGCGATACGACATGGTGAACCGTGTTCGTGATGGTATCTAACGATGTCCCGAACTGTCCCGAACCGTCCCTGAACCTTCTACGTCCAGAGAAACCAATTTCATTTCATCCCCCTAACGATCGAATGCTTTGTATTCTAAGTTCAGGGTCAGAAGCTGGTTGGTCCATCCCCGGAACTGCCAATCCTCATGCAATTATTGCACTGATAAAACGTCACATGTAAACGATCATGTTCATAAAAATTATCACGTTCGTTATTTTATTTTGAGCAGAAGCAACCTTCGAGGAAGCTGAAGAAATGGTTCATTTATTCCGGTTTTCATCGAGGACTTCGAAAATATCATTTTGCATAAATGCATTGCTCTAACAGCAGCTTTTAATAATATTAATATTATTAACCACAAATATTAACGTTAGTAGCTGTTTGCCCTGTGCAGTCGCTTTTCATCATGCTAGGACAAGTTTCTGCACAATCGAGTAGTTTGGAAAGTAATTGTGGTAGAAAGCATTAATTTTGAAGCATTAATATTCATACGAATTTCCCTTTCCGAAGAAGAAAGTGATACGAAGATATTAAAATATCTCCCACCTTCGCTACACTACATATTATTATCTCTATACGTGCTATGAATCGCGATAATGTCACTTCGCGTGGAACATAACGAGATCCCGTGCGTTTCATTAAACCGTGTCATCGTCATACTGCGGATTTTATGAATTTATAATAAGAACGAGTGGGCGAAAAACAAAATAATAAAAGCGTATTATTTGTACATTATTAAAATCATTGAGAGAAGAAATAAATGCAGTTCCTGTTTCTCTCGATCGATGCGCAATATTTCATTATTTTACATAAAGATCCGCAGACTAATCGACCATTTCTCAGTGGTAGTAATGATCCCAGTTTGAAAAGCAAATATCGTATAAGTTCGAGCCGTTTCTTTCTCTTTTCTTCGCTGAAACGATTGCCCTCTTCACAAAGCGAGCCCCGGTTAAATCAAACAATTCTGTTTATGCGATTCACTCCGGAGATCTACCGTCGAGAGTGGCCCGACGGTAATACTAGTCACAGATATTCGCGGAATCAAACAGGCAGATAGAACTCCGGATTATATAGATTACATTTGCTGATTCAATTTGCATACTAGGTTAAAAAGATAACCCCCGATCTCGTCCTCGTTCGATACCGTATCAAGACCGAACATCTCTGTAGCATCTTCGTGCACGTACGAATAAATGCTTTTTTTATGCGCCGAGACGCGTATTGTACGTGCACACGATTCATTACGGCAACACGCGTAACAGGTAGCTTTCAATGATCCTACTGTCTCGAGTGGCACTCGTCAATCGAGATTTTCATGTAGGGTTGCAGTCGTAATAAAGGCGCAATTGAGGAAAACGGTAATTCCGCGGAGGAAAAATGAATCAGTCGAATACAAACCTACAGAAACATTCAAACAATTGAATGATGCTACTACAACGCTCTCGGCTTATTCAAATTACTACAAAGCAACATGCATTTCCATCGAACCTCTGTTTCTCACGATTGACTTGGACAATTTTGGATTTTACACAAAAATCCGCACTCTAGTTATAAGAATGGGCCGTCGTGCGATTAAAATTAATGCGAATTTTGTATTGGTCTGAAATGGAAAGCTAAATTTCTGTTCTATGTATATGAACACATGTTGTTGATCAAGGAAAAGAAAAAAATACCAGGATCCCCCTCTTTAAGGGGTTATAATACAGTCAGGAGGCCCAGAAAAGCGATTTTTTAAAGAATTTTCCTGAGAAGGCTTTTACATTTATTAATGTAAAAAGCACACATATTATGGTAACTTTTAAATGTATTTTAACATTTTTTATTTGTAAAAATAATAATTTTGAAAGCTGTTATAGTTGATCTTCAGGAGCTCCTCTCGCCTTGCGATGACCACGATATCTCTGGACTGGATCATTTAAAATGAAAAAACCAAACGGATTTCGTTAAACTAATGTATAATCTTGTAACTAATCGAAGGTTTTTTCTCACCGATGAATATTTCTTTTTTTTTTTGTAAACAATTTAAGGTCAAAATTTTGGTGAAAAATCCATTTTTTTAGAAGCCGCCATTTTGTCAAAAAATTTTATTTTGCTTATTCCTTCGATTAATTACAAGATTATACATTACTTTAACGAAATCCGTTTAGTTTTTTCATTTTAGACGATCCAGTCCAGAGATATCGTGGTCACCGCAAGGTGCCTTTTTTTAGAGGAGCTCCTGGAGATCAGCTATTAGCAGTTATAAAAATTATCATTTTTACAAATAAAAAATGTTAAAATATAGTTCAAAATTACCATAACATGTGTACAAATTGTTATATTAATAAATGTAAAAGTCTTCTCAGGAAAAATTCTTTAAAAATCGCTTTTTTGGGTCTCCTGACTGTATATAACCCCTTAAGGGAATTGAATAATGTTCGTGTTTGGTAGACTATGTTTGTTAGTCCTCGTCACAGAGTCTGTCGTATAGGGTAAGGGGTTAAACGCGGAGCGTTTTGGTGTGTGAATAGCGGATTCGGGGCGGTTCTAACCCCCTGGCTTGACGTCATCGGTCGAGCAGCGATGGGGGTGGGAGAGCGAGACGTTGGGAGAATTTGAGAATCACTGCGACAGAGATAGCCGTGCCCACTAATGGGCGAAATGTAGTGGGGTTGGTCCCGGCGACGGTGGTACGCGCGGGAGGCAACGTGCCAGGAGCGTGAGGGGAGGCAGCCATGAATGAAAGTAGCGCGTATCGATTTACCCGCGCCGCCCTAGATAAAATATGGTAAATAGTGGGCTGAAACGGGCTACGAGCGGGGGAGCACGTCATCGCGCGCATAACGACGCTTTTTACCCGTCGTACCCGCCACCGTGGTGGATCCTCTCTCGCCATTACCCGTGCCCACACGTGACCCCCGCAACACCCCCGATTTCACATTTCAATTAAAGGGGAGGCTTCTCGTGCAACGACAGTGACAACAAATGATTTGTAAGAATTTCAATAGGGATTCTGAAAAAAAATTCTTTTGACAAGTTTTAATTTGATATTTGCCTAGTAGCCTGAGAACAATTTGCTGAGAACAGATGATGCAAAAGTACGAAAAAGAAATTTTTGGACCTGGGTCTGAACGGACCCGGTGTCGGTGGTCGAAGAGTGAAGTACCGTTGGAAACGTCTAATTATACCCTCCACAACACTAACTACACGCTACGCCGTTCGTGGCTCAACTATGTACGTTACCATTGTACGATACAAGCATCGTTCAACTATAATACTTTACGACTTCGCTAGTATAGTTTAATTATATGCCAAGCCAGAAATCAATGTTGGTATGGCTCGATTTAACGGTTCAACTATTTAACTAGACTATACTAATGTAATTACGGTATAACGTAATACAGTCGAACTATGAATAATGGGATCGATAGTTTAAATATACATAATATTGCTGTAATAAGCCGGTATAGCTGAACTGTGCGATACATGCTAGTACAATGGTTCAACTGTAGAATATGCTTGCACGTGTATTCTTATTTTATATTATAAATCAATAGTTTCATTTCACACCCTATTAGTCTAGGCTGCCTATGCGTCATACTTTGACTCCGGATTTTATGCATCTATCAGAAAGAAAGAGTATGTAGATCAAATTGGAAACGGTACAAACATCGGAGAACTTAAAGATTTTTCTCGCAATCGGTGCAGAGTATGTTTATTTCGCGCAAAGATCCGCAGTCTAGTTATTGGCGTTCCAATCCGCCATGTGCGGTTTCTCTGTACATCTTTTGCATACTAGAATTTGAATACAGTCGACTGTATATGTATCTGCTGTGCTAGTATGCGTTCAGTCTTTTTAAACAATACTTTGTACATTTATTGTCGCATAAAGCGCATATGGGGTAAGGGACCCAACTACTGTGTCTATATTAATTATATTTATTCTGAAAGCATAATGAGTATTAAAAAAGAGTTAATATATATGTTATATATCTCTTTTTTAATATCACCCTATGGGGGGTTTTTAATACTACCCTTACCCTATGTATACTATCATTTTCACCACGTCGTACGAGAGTGTACGCTTGACAAGTGTGTATGATAGTTCCATTCGATCTCTAATTAATCAATAGATTTCAGAACATGGAGCTGTTAGAGATGGTCAATCTAACTTTCGGGCAGTTTTTCTAAGAACGCTGTCTCGTTCATGTGCCAGTGCAAACGTTCCATTGCATCGTTGTGTAAATTGAAAAAGTTCCCGGGTCGCGCCACATTTCGCCCTGAATAATTTACACGGCTCACGTAGTAGACAGGAATTACGTATCCACGTTAAAAGCGTACGTCATACTTGTAATGTATAGAGCGCGCTCGCGGGGCGCTGCAATAAAAAAGTAATTCAAGGTGGCGGCTCATGCCGAGTAAACTTCATACGCACGCATTCAACGGTGCAATTACCGTCGTCCGAACTATTATTACCGCCGCGAGGCGTGATACCATCTAGCCGAGAAAATTTGTCGCTCTCTCTCTCTCTCTCTCTCTCTCTCTCTCTCTCTCTCGCCCCCTTCAATTTAAAATTTACGAACGCGACGAAAATCAAAGGGGAGGACGTTTCGATAAACTCGGGGAGAAGTATTAGAACGCGGACGTTACACAGATCAATGGAACGATCGCAGCGCTATATGCGTGTCACTATCTAAAATTATTGTCTCGGGTCTGCCGCCATTATCCATTCATGCGAACCGTCCGAGAGTTGGATTCGCGTCAATGGCACCGAATCCAGCATTCGAACAAACTCCCAACCCTTCTCCGAACGAGACCGGAACCGAATCTGCAGCGCGTCGTCGTTCACATTTTACGATCTCTCCGAGATGCCACTGCATCCCGGAGTCATTGATCTCGTAGGAAGATTTCGCGGTGCTTATGCACCAGCCGATTGCAGATGCACCCTGGCAGGATCTAACGCAACTGCCCCGGAAACTCCCAAGGAACCTTGGGGAGAGAGACAGGTCTGTCTCTGAACCCGTAACCTCGATAGAAGATTCTCCGCGAGTATGGAGACAGGAAAGGGAACGTCACTGGCGTGCACCCGTCGCTGATCGAGAAAACGTAAAAATCGGATGCGTCGAGGAGCGACGAGAGAAAGCTGTCGCTGTGACAAAACGGGGCGCAAGACATAAACCGGAGACGGAGATGGAGAACGGTGAATGGATGTCACAGGGAATAGGTGATGTCCGCTTACCTGGGTCATGACAGGGGTGGTATCTTCATGGTTCCACACCAGCGGAGAGGCTCACAACAGCTGGACGTCGATCGGATGGTATATCCTGGTAACGCGGGGCGAGAACGACAGCGGCACTGCAATGGTTGGCCACCACTTCCACGCCATAACACGTCCGAAAACGCGCGACGGTTTTACTCACATGACAGCTCTCGCCGCTGCCCGATGATGATGTCCGATGGATCGCGGATTGGACGTCGCTGGATCTGGCCACGCGATCGACACCGTACGACGGTTCTCTCTTCCTTTTTTTTTTTTTTCGGAAGCTAACCGACGAATTTGGTTGCACGCGTTCCCTTCGTCAAGTAAATTGACGACTGTCCCTCCGACAGCCCCGCGTTCGACGGTGGCTGTGGGATTGTTGGGGGTTCGCAGCGAACGAACCAGCCTAAGAACGAGGAAGAGGTTAACGGAGAAAGGCGCTATCCGAGCGAGACGGAGAACGAATGACTACGGTGGTGCGTCACGACGCGGCGCCACCGTCAACCATCCCCAGCATGATCAAAAATTCGAAGGGGGAGCACCCGTACGGAGTGGGATGAAAGTTACTAGCTCGTGTTTCGAACGAGTCTGCTCGGCACTGATGAATGTTTAACCGTGCTAATGTACAAACGGAATACATGATATGCAAAAAAATTTCATTTAAAGAAACGATTTTTATCTTTTTTACCACAGCGTACTCCACCGAAAGATCTGAAGAAATTTATGAACAATACTTATATCTGTACGCTGATACTGTATCTTTGTAAGTTACGTCGCTCGCAAACTTCAAGGCGAAATCTGCATTTTTTTCGATTTTTCTTCTTTTTTTGAGGATTTTCATGTTTCTACTTAGAAATCTGAGTTAATTACAATATATGTATTTGCGTATTTGAGATCTGTCAGATTTTTTCAGGATTTTCGCATATGACTAAATAGGGCAAATAGACCAAAAACTAAGTTTTTCCATTTTATACCATAACTCGCGATCGGAATGTAGGGTTGAAATTTACACAACGTGGTTTTTCTTGATGCCCTAACGAATTCCAAGGGCATTTTGGACCATCTTATCCGGCTATACCGGGAGTTAGCATGTGAAATGCTTGCAATTAGAGTACAGTTTCTTTTTGCATTGTAGCATTGTATTTATTCTCTGAAAAGGTAATCATGCAATAAAGAAAATTTCAAATTCAGTCATTTTTGTCTTACCCCTTTAGAACGTAGTACCAGTGGTTTCTTGCGATTTTTCTGATTGAAATGAGCCCAAACACGACGTAAATCGAACTATTTTTATCGATTTAAGTACACAATCAAGACGTAGACCGCGCCATATTAGATCGGTAAAATTTGTCCGATCTACGTCAGGTTGGTACAGTTTTAATCGGAAGAATCTGAGCCACCCATTTTACTTAAATTTAACTGTGCGCTACTGTAGTTACTATACCGAATATAAGATTATAGATTGAATAGCAAGGGGAATTAGCCTGCTAGCTCCAACCAATGTCGCCAGATAAGGGGAGGGAGCATGAATTGAGGAGAAAAAGTTACCCTCTCTTTCCCACTACCGGAGTGTGCACGACAAAAACGAATACGTCACGTGACCGAGCCGCGGTAGAAGCGTGGGGAATAGCGAGGTAGACAAGGAAATTAGAGTGGGGAAGCAAGTCTTGATCTGGCGATTATGGCACTAACTAGTCCCCTTCAAAAGCTTCATCTACTAACGAACGTTTCGGGAACCGAAAAAAAAACAATCCTTCTATATGTTTTCGTATGTACTAGATTATCTTATACAACGTATAATTAATTTAATGCTTACATTACGTGTATTAATCTCGTCTTATTTTTTCTAACATAAATACACTTTTTGCAATCTGTATAAAGACAATGGTTTACAAATAACATGATGAATATTGCGATAATACTTAACCCAATTAAAAATTGTACTTCAAAATTTATTGAAAATTTTGTAAAAACAATTTCAATTGGACAAATCACTGACCAAGATCAGATATGATTAGAAGTTAATTTAAATTAATTACGATCACTTGAAATAATCCAGATTACGTACTTATTAAAATTTTACGGATAAAAGATACGATATCGTGTTCAATGATTGCGTTATAAACAAAAACAGTAGTGAAGCAGCAATGTAAAAATTTGCTATCTACGAGACAGTGAACGATACTGAAGCGTACGTTCACCTTTCGCTTGTTTCAATATTTTGTAGAATCATGATATCTTTGAATATGTAACGGAAGTTACAATACTTATGATTATGCGTTACAGCTTTCTACTGGCTGTAAAAAGGAATTTTAAAAATGATATACACTTTTTCCTTTTTTTTTAGGCTATAAATTGCAATCTCAAAAATATTTACTATACCTGTGTGAAAAGATATGTACGCAATTTATATTTACACAAATAATATTTTAATATAAAATCGTGATTTTGTCAAAAGGATAAGGACAGTAGGCACTGCCAATTTCTAATTCTATCGCTGCAATCTATTTTACGATGCAGAGATAAGATATACCATACGAAGTAAAATGTTACTGATCAAGCTTATTATTAAAAATGTTGAGGAAATATTTGTACGATAACAGAAATAAGAATCGAACCTGCAAATGCAGTCGATAAATCTTATTCTTATCTTATTAAACGCGCGGATTTTAACAGGTGAATAAAAACAGAGGGCGCGACAAGGATTGTTGCCAGTCTCTCGTTGTACAACGTGGTGATCTCGCAGTTTCGATTTCCATTTATTTTATCAATTTTTGCCAGTTTAAAATATATCAAACGTTCGGTAAATGTCTTTAAATTTCACATGATTTGAATATCGTCGGGATTTCAAAATTTCATCATCGACAGATTTCCATTGCCTGTGAAAGTAAGTAATGTTCTTCCAAAAACTATTTACTGGTAGCCTTGAATATTTATTTATTTTAAAGTCACAGTATACAAACAATTCGAAACAATTCGAGAATGCATACATTCTTTAACAATCCTAGCGAAGGACAGAATACTTTCCCGCTTTCTACGAAGAGTACAATTTCTCCTAAATAATGATCATGTTTGATACTGTAACAAGTGTGCTAAATTGTCGGGTAAAAAATTCAACGTTACAAGTAGCAAAGCTTATGAAATCGTGAAATCGAAAGTCAAGTCCGATTCAATTCACGGCTGTTTGTAGTGCGTTTACACTTAACTCTACGTTAAATGGTGTAGAAAATAACAAATGAACGATACACGTATCAATCCTTAATCTTTTCACGGAGTAAAACTATTTCGGAGCGTATATTATGAACCGTGAATGTATTTTTTGAATTAACTAATAGGTAGGTATCGTCAGTCGATAAGGAGATATTGGAATCTATTCCTGAAGCGATCGATTTTTCCTTTCGATTGGGTAATCGAAATGAAAGTATGGAAAGCAATGCTGTTGCAAAACCGGTGCTGATCAAGAATCAAGCGTGTTGCACAGAATATTCTTAATTTCTTACACTTCATTGATTCCTCCCTGATAAAATACGAGACCCACTTGAATTTATTAAAACCGTAAAATAAAAAAAACCGCGATCACATAAATGAAAACTGCTGACAGATTCGAAATAAAAACAAACTATCACGTTTACCATTGAACCTTTTATCGAACAGAATTTGAAAAACAAAACATTGCGCGGAACTGTCAGTGGTTCTCAATTGAAATGTTAACAGTAAGTCCACATAAACGCCGCCACAGACGCACCATCTTGTCCATCCCTTTAGAAAACTTATTTTGTTATAAATTGAAAAGTAAACTGATCGCTTCAACCACTGTAAACGTTGAAACAAAATTTTTAATTCATATACATAGGGAGAAAAGAGTATAAAAATTTCAAATTTCAAATAGTGATAATAATATATCGAAAAGTCGCATCGCAGACGACTGTGGCGACGTAGCCGACTGTATTTCCGTCTCAGAAATGTCAAGTTTATCGTGTGAGTACGTGGCTTGTTTGTAAACACTTCGAATTACACGAATGATCGTAATTGGAGAACTAACGATCAGCGAACGCGTCGAAAATTAATGGTCCATTCACTTGATCACGGAGCATTACGCGGTAACTGATCTCTCTTCTTCACGTTGCCAGTTATGACAGAAAGCCAAATACAACATATATATGTTTTCGTTTAAAACATTATATACGTGGCATGATTGAATCAATCGTTGGATAAACAGAACAGGATAATTCCCCGAGACCAATGAGACCCACAGAGTACGTATATTACTGGAAGCCGAATCTTTCGCGTGCCTCGTCACACGAATATTCTGTCGGCCGAAGACAAAGGCGATACTATTCGCGGATAAAATGTGCTCGCGATTGTCTCTTGTAGGCGTAATTGTACCGTAATAGTTACACGGGCAATCAACGGGCGTCGGTGTGCAGGCTCGTTCTCTGTAGAAAAGGAAATCAATGCTCACACCAGCAACGACAGAGCGATTGTGTGTAAAAATGAAATGGGGCATTGGGTGAAAGTACTCTTGGCTTGGAGGTCTTATATCAGATCAGTCTGCCAAGAGCCGTGCAGGATGTGGATGGGAATTTTGCTCTGCTCCTAATGACTAGATCTCCTGCCGACTCCGACAGTGTCATACACGCTTTTGTTAGAATTATTGTTTAACAAAATTATGATACCGGAGTCGTAATACAACAACAGTCGGTTCAGTGTACGTGTGCAGTGAAAGGGATTAGTAAAACAAAACGTGGATTTTTGCAGAATGTTGCAGATGGTATGGATATGGTGTTTGCTTGTGTCAGTGGCAGATTTGACATTGGCTCTTGATAATGGTCTTGTGAGAACACCGCCGATGGGCTGGCTCGCCTGGGAGCGATTCAGGTGCAACACAGATTGCAAAAATGATCCTGAAAACTGTATCAGGTGAGAGTGTTGATATTGAAATTTATTTTCTCACTTTCCTCAGCTTTCTACAACATTGATTTGTGGCCACCTTATTTTGTAATCTTTCATTCAGATTCTATTATTGTTATAGATTTTATAGCTTTTCGATAGTGCAACATGATTCTGTATGATAAAGTGAAACTTCATTAGCATCTCTGTTATATATCTCTAAATCTATTACTGCCAACTCCAGTCTATAGATCATTATCGTAAAATGCAAAATTTGATTTTATTCCCAGAATGACCTATATAAATGATTATGTAAAAATTATGTGAAAGTATTGCTAAACTTTTTTTATTAAAGTGAAAGGATAATTAAGAAATCATAAATATCTTGGCAAATATGTTAGTTTATGTCTACAGAATATTATATTACATTATATTATATTAGACTATTCGAATGTATTTGTAGCAAGAATAAAATATTTTGGAGTCCTAAAATCAAAACTCTTTTTACAAAAATCTATGAAACATGAATATTTTCTGTATAGATATGTATATTTAGTTGTTCATAAGATTCGTTATTAAATCAAATTTGAAAAATAAAATACTGTATTAGTAGAAAATCAAAATCCTCATAAAATGAAAATTCTTGTTCAATGAGATGTTGATTATAATAGAACTGACTAGCATAAGATTCAAACCAAGGATTTATGACCTCAACAATGACACTTAATAAGATTATTTAGAGCTATGACATAGTTATATAAATTTTTCCAAGGCTGTGTGCCTTAAGCAGTAAAATCTCTTGATAAAATTATTTGTTTATAACAATTGACATTCAATTTCTAATATTGTTGCAAATGAATTCGCATTAGATGTTATATTATTGTATGCCTCGTATCATTTAAGATACAGAAACTCAAACTGATAGAAACCATTATTATATTAACAAAAATCGAGAAACTTACTAAAAACTAAATTTTTACATTTTGTAGTGATCGGCTCTTTCGCACAATGGCAGATATCATTGTAGCAGAGGGCTATGCTGCCGTTGGATATGAGTATGTTAATGTTGATGACTGTTGGTTGGAAAAAGACAGAGATGTTGATGGTCAACTTGTACCAGATAGACAAAGATTTCCATACGGGATGAAAAGTCTTGCAAATTATGTATGTTTCTATCATTATCTTCAACATAGGACATTAACTTCCTAGTCTCTATAATGCTCTACTTTCGCTTTGTAGATTCACTCAAAGGGTCTTAAATTTGGGATTTATGAAGACTTCGGTAACTACACATGTGCCGGTTACCCTGGTATATTAGGATACTTAGAAACAGATGCGCTTACTTTTGCATCTTGGGATGTCGATTATGTGAAATTAGATGGTTGTTACTCCCATCCATCTGAAATGGACAGAGGTACAGTTGAAATTATTGTACACTTAATTTATGAAAAGAAATTCTAACTGACCTACCATTTCTATGACTTTATAAAATATTTTAGGCTACCCTGAGTTTGGATTTTACTTAAATCAAACAAACAGGCCTATGGTATATTCTTGTAGTTGGCCAGTTTATCAAATTTATGCTGGGATGCAGGTTGGTGCTCTTAATACTATCTGTAGAATATTACATTATAGATCAGTCTTTGAGAGCATTTACATTTCAGCCAAACTTTACTGCCATAACACAACACTGTAATCTTTGGAGGAATTTTGACGACATTCAAGATTCCTGGAACAGTCTAGAAACCATTATAGATTATTATGGAAACAATCAAGACGCGATTGTACCGAACGCGGGACCCGGTCATTGGAACGATCCCGATATGTTGATTATTGGTAACTTTGGTCTGAGTTACGAGCAAAGTAAAACACAAATGGCATTGTGGGCCATTTTAGCGGCGCCTCTATTAATGTCCGTAGATCTACGAACGATCAGGCCCGAGTATAAAGCTATTTTACAGAATAGAAAAATTATTGCTGTAGATCAGGATGCGCTGGGCATACAGGGCCGACGTATCTATAAAGTTAGTAAATTAAACATTAGTATTTAGTATGTGCATGAAAATTTCGCAGAAATAAGGAAAGAGTGTGGGCTTCAGAATACGTTAGTAAAAGTTCTATTCTACTGTTTAGCATAAAGGCATTGAAATCTGGGCGAGGCCGATAACTCCCATCTACCAGAATTACTACTCTTACGCCATAGCGTTTGTAAATAGGAGAACGGACGGCACTCCGTCCGATGTATCTGTGACACTAAAAGAGCTCGGGCTTCAGTATCCTGGAGGATACAGTGTCGAGGTATGCGGTTGTCGAACAATCATAATCTTAACATTAGATTTACGGGTCACTAAAACTGACAATTTTACATGACTTTATAAAAATAACGAAAATATGTCTATTCAAATTTTTTATTAAATTGGTCCTCGTGAAGTTACAATCTCAATAATCGTAAATTAAAAATATTAGAACGAGTTATTTTGACGACTTAAATAATCGAAATAAATCTATTATCTTTCCAGGATTTATATGAAGATGTAAACTATGGCGTTCTGACGCCCCAAACGAAAATAAAAGTCAAAGTGAATCCATCCGGTGTTGTGATACTGCGGTGCGACTTGCATTTAGAAGACGTTTTTGATACGAATCAATTTCAACAATTCTCGCCATCGAATCAACTCTTCAAAGTCAGACAAAATTCGTTTAAATAACACGAATTAAACGATCAATTTCTAACTATAATTTACCAGTTTTATTATACTTGACTACACAATGTTACCATACTTTGTTAAGAAAGTAGAAAATAAAGAATTTTATAATGTATTGTCAGTAATTTATTTAGAAAATATACAATCTTCATTATGTATACTAATTCCTGCAATCGTATGGAATGTATTGAATCAGTGTTCGGACACGCACCAGGCGTATGCGTTGTCAAACATACGTTGCCAGGGTGAGTTCTCGTATTTCGCCCAGTCTGCGGGCTTCCACGGGCATTGCCACATTATCGAGCATCGTTCAGGATGCGGCATCATCGCGAGATGACGTCCGTTTGAGGAACAGATGCCAGCAATGCCACCTAAGGTAATAAAAAGTATTTTATTGATAATTTCGTTACTGTAATATTGATTTCTAAAGGTGTGCGACGACCTGAGAATGTCGGGAGGAGATATTCAGGATTCGAAATTCCAAAGATTCAAGAATATTCGAAATCTTGAATATGTTCGGAAACCCTTCCCGATCCTGAATAAAAATTTGCACCCGTTCTGACATTTTTAGGTTCTTGTACACCTCTACCAATTTGATATCTTCATCAATATCCCTTCTTCATTACTCGATCATTTTCTCACCTGGACTACCGTTAGGGTTGAGAGGATATCGTTCGGTCGGGTTACCGTAATCATCAGTATATCTAATAGCCAAGCAGTTATTCTCTTTGAGTTTCCTCGCGACATCATCGTTTCGGAAAGTAAATCTTCCCTCGCCGTGTGCGGCCCATACGCCCAAAACGCTATTCTCCATTCCATTCAACATAATCGATGGAGACTTATCAATTCTGACTGTACACCACCGACACTCGAACTTCTCGGATGTATTATGATTTAAGAAAACGTCTGGTTCTGTAACATCACCTGCAATGGACGAAGGATGTAATCAAGCATGTTAATAAAATTCATGCCTTTCGCAAACATAAATTCCTTAGACTCGATAAATTTGATTACTCAACAGAGCATACCGGTTTCGTTTCCTATCCATCCTAGCAGGGACATTAATTGACATCCGTTACAGACTCCTAAACTAAACGTGTCCTTGCGGGAGATAAATATTTTCAATTGATTTTGCAGAGACGGATGGAAGAGGAGACTCGCTGCCCAACCTTTAGCCGAGCCCAAAACATCTGGAATTATAATGAAACGTGTCTATCCAATTTTGTAGCCATTTCTTTTTTATAATATACACCCAAAGAAATAAATTTGATGAATAATTCCTCATGGATGCATCTTTACAATCTCAATAATCGTAAATTAAAAATATTAGAACCCGCCATTTTGACGGATCTCGTAAACCTAGTGCTAAATAACTGACAACCTACCAGCATAACTAAAACCACCAGGGAATATGACACCTTTGAACCTGTCAAGTGTTATTTTGTCGTCCAATAGATCTTGCATTGCCACATCCCAAACTTCGAAGCCAGCTTTTACCAAGGTTGCCGCCATTTCCCTATCACCGTTTGAACCTTCTTCTCTTATCACGGCCACATTAACATTTGCTGTGTAATGACAAAAAAGAAATAATATAAAATTTGTTGCAACATAAACAGGCGGTAAAGGAAATTTTACAAACAAGTTAAAGTTTTGTGTAATCCAGCAGGTTTCGCGTCAAGGTCAAAGGACAACTTGTAGGCCGGTGCAGTTCTATCTTTGAGCCCATTGAACTCCTCTACTGCGCACTCCACGTTTGTTTGAAGACGTTCTAACTGATAGCTGGTTTCTTCCCATAGAGACATCAAGGATATCACTGTTGAATCCAAGACAGTCTGGTTTTGAACTTTGACATTTATCTAAAAATATTAAATCGAAGTAATTAAAAGTGTATTCATGTTGATGATTTCACGTAAGATTTAGATTAAATACTTTTGAAGACATTCCAAACCCTTCGGCTCTTCCAATTGAATATATAGGAGCATTGAATTGTTTGAACACATCCAACACGTGTTGATAATTTTCTTCAACAACCTCCAATACCCAGCCTACTTCCTCAGTGAACAAAATTTCGATAGGCGTTCCAGATTTGTGGGAAATGTTAACGTTCATTCCAGAGATACCAGCGAAACACATCTCCAAAAGACACGTGATAAGTCCTCCATCGCTAACATCGTGTCCTGCCAGTACTTTTCCCTCTGTAAAAAAAAAGAAGTATTAAACTATGCATACATTCTCGGTATGATAAAAACAAATGTGAAGTCATTATAATTCACCTGCAATCAACTGTTGCGTGGCTTTGAAAGCATTTTTCAATAAATCAGCATGTTTCATATCTGGAACATCGTTCCCAAGTGATTTATACACCTGAGCCAAGGCCGTACCGCCGATTCGACTCTGTCCATTAGACAAATCGACGAATAACAAGCAGCCATTTTTTCCGGTCGCAGGTGCCTTCAAATCTGGCGTTACCACCTGTAATATGAAAGTGTTAATTGAACGTAAGAGTCTGAATAAAATTGTTTCAACTTTCACTTACTTGTCGGATATTCGGGCAAGGAGCGTAGCAAGAAACCACCAGTGTTCCTGGCGCTTTAACAACTTCTTTACCGATTCGAGCAGCCATGCTAAGAGAATCTTTACCTCCATCGATTGCAATGCCAAGTTCGTTCATAAATGAACACATTGCTAAACACGCATCGTACAATGCAGCACCTTCGCCTGGCAATTTGGCAGCCCACATCCAATTTCCGCTGCATTTAACATCCTACAATGTGTAAACTGAAGTAAAAGCAAGATAAATACAGGGTGTTCCACTAATTCAGTTACAGGGCGATATCTTCGCTATTTTTTATGCTTCACGCAATGTCAATAGGACAAATTATTTGGTTCGTGGGAGCACTTATTATGGTGTAGCATTAAAAATAGCGGGGATATCGCTTTGTAACAGAGTTGGCGGGACACTCTGTACTTGCACAATGGATAACATCTACGTTGATGCACCTAATACCTTTAAGTCTGAAATATGTGCAAACACTAAGTTGCTCAGTGCTTCTGCCACAGTCATACGAGCTCCGGCTGCTGCGTTCACCAAACCCTTTATAGGTTGTTCTCCAATGGATGTAGCTATACCAACCTATGCAGATCAACATAATTGAATATGCATACATATTGCTAACAGTATCATTAACAAATTATTTTCCTTTTTTTACCAATGAGAAGTAAGAAATCGCAGTTACAGCAACGTCAGCAAGAGGAGTGTGCAGAGGACCAACGCACTGTTGCTGCGCTACCAATCCAGTTACACAACGATCAACTTTGCTAGTTAAATATCGTTTGCTCCCAACTGATGGCAAGCGCAAGACTCTTTCCAAAGCAGATTGGACGGTCAACCCTCCTGGCAGTGACAAAGGAGGTAATTGCGTCTTTTCTCTGCGAAGATTGAACGTCTGCGAAACCAAGGAACTATGTTTAGTTTAAATCGTACCACAAACTTAGTTATAGCGTTTTTTATTAGATTGTTGTATATGAAATGTCCGTGAACCACCCTTTGTAATAAACCTGACGATTGTAATAGTATTTCTTGATTAAAACACTTTATAGCGTTTGCATTTTGAAATCGGACATTTCATATGCAACGACCTAATAGTATTCGTGCACGTTTACCTTGCGTGGCATTTTTCCGAGTACCAATTCCAAATCTAAATTCACCGGATGTCTCTTCTCGTCCTTATAATTTTTATTCAGGTACTTTGATATGTTACAATCGTTTTCTTCGGAAAGAATGATCTTTCCGTTTCCGGTAACGGTTCCTACAAAATTGATAGGACATTTTTCCCGAGCTGCTATTTCCCTGAGTAAATCGACATCTTCCGGTTTACATAGAATTGCATCGTTCTCTTGATACTCAGCACCCCACAATTCCAAAGTACTGATGCTCGGATCACCTAACTCGAATTTCTTGGTGAAGATAACAGCACCAGCAGGTTCTACCAATTCCTTTAGAACGTTGCCTAACGGTGTTTGAAACATTCATTAGCAGTGTGAGTTTTTTAGAATTATAAGATAATGATGTGGGAATAATTTTCACCATTTCCTCCCGCTCCTTGATCGTGTATACTAAGTATTGGATTCTTTTGTCCCATTTCTGTGCACGCACGAACCACTCGGTTCATTTTTTGTTCCATTTCTGGATCACCTCTTTGGACTGCTCCGAAATCAAGGTCCGATTTATTATCGCCTTGCACCTAATAATACTGAATTATTTGAGGGACTATCCTTGGTGGGTCAAGAACAATTATACTATACTCCCTCAAAAATTTTGTTTGAAATTCGTAAAATTGAGTTATTAAAGTTCTTGTAAAATATCTCCCCAGTTGAAAAAACAGTATTAATTAATGAATAGAGTCAAAATACCTCGATGGAACTCGCTGAACCACCTCCCACACCGATTCTATATACAGGACCACCAATTTTGATCACTTCCATGCCTGAAATAATTAATTTTTAATTTTTATGTACTGCATTTGCTTCTCTTGTACACAGTCTATTTTTCAGACCTTTTGCTGGTGGAATTTTTTCTGACATATCAGCGTCCATTGTACCTAATCCTCCGCTAAACATTATGGGCTTAATCCATTCACGACGTATGCCAACATTGTCCGTCATACCGAAAGAACGTGCAAATCCTGTTATCAGCGGTTCTCCAAACTTATTACCGTAATCGGATGCACCGTTGCTGGCCTCAACTATAATCTCCAATGGACTAGCCATGTTGCCAGGGTATGGAACACTTTTCTCTTCCCATGGCAAGTCATACCCTATAAAATAAATAAAATAGTTGATGAGAATAATAGTCATTAGACTGTGGATTTTATGCATTCATAAGAAAAATGGGCAAATGAAATTGCGAATGGTACAAACGTTAGAAAAGTTAACCCTTTGCACTCAAGAAACAAACATTTCCTCCAACCTAGAATATTTCCATTCTATATATTTTTCCATTTTATGCATATGAAACTGATGCAATTTACTCATACAGTATTGAAATGTTTAGAGATTTATTAAATATAAACAAATTGAATAATGTAAATGTTTGGGTTCTCGTATGTTAAGAGTGGAGGTAAATTTCTATATATTCCTTGTTTCTCAAGATAGATGCAGAAAATGAAAGATGCAGCTCGAGAAACTAGAACGAACCTGGAATACGCAAATTTCCAACCGAATAACCAGCAGTTCCAGCAATATAATACCCTCCTCTGCCAATTCCTTGAATGTCTCTTAATCTGCCTCCAGTTCCCGTTGTAGCACCACTGTAAATTATAATTATTATTGTAAGTTTCATATGTAAGATTGTTGCATATGAAATGTCCGATTTTAATATTTACCTAAATGGCGCAACACCAGTTGGAAAATTGTGAGTCTCAGCGGTAAATATCAGATCTTGAGTCGCACTCTCTAAGTGAAGAGGGCTACATTTATGGGTCAAAGTTGGCCTCAGTGTTTTAACTTGATATCCTTTGATCGCACTGCTATTGTCACTGAACTTAATTGTATTGTTCGGATTCGAGTACTTCTGTGTCTCTATAATCATGTCAAGCAATGATTTCTTCATCTCTTTATTGTCAACAACTATATTGCCTTTAAAGAACCAATGACGGCTATGTTCACTATTGGATTGTGCCAAGTCGAAACATTCAACACTGGTTGGGTTTCTCTTCAATTTATTAAGGAACAGGTCTGTGTAAAAATCTAAATCCCAATTATCAAATGCCAAACCTATGTAAAGGAGATAATGTGTTTTACCATGTGTACAGTATTTTACTACAATTCATTTTAAATATATATACCTAATTTTGAATTAACTTCCTCCAGGGCTTTTCGTCCACTTTTCAGGATATCCACTTCAAACCATTCTTCAGGTCTGAAACCATGATCAAATGTCTCTATTGGTTTCGTGTACCTACATTCAGTCATTCTGTCATGTAATGCATCTGTTATCTACACAAAAAAAAAATGTAAATCTGTAGAGACTGCATTATTTTGATTTGAAATGATATCAATTTTTGATACATACAGCATCTTCCAATGTTTTATCAAGTTTCCCATTATGTTTGATGCAGTATCTAATCGATGATTCGATTCTTATTATCTTTTGTAGATGTACAGACTTGCAAATTGATACAGCGTTGCTAGAGAACGCTGTGGAGAAGTTCAATCTGTGAAAGTATGAAGAATTAATTATATACAATATGCAATGAATAGATTGTAGATTTTATGATTAACTTGATCCCTGTTTCTTGCAACTGCGGTAGAGAATTTTTATTTTACATAAAGATCCGCAGTCTTGCTACGAATAATAATTACATATATCTAAAGAGTTGATTTACCTTGGACCAATTTCAATAATTAAATTACCATCCAATTTTTCATCAAACACACTGGCACTCTTTAAAGAGTGTTGTTCAAATGGAGGAATAAGAATCCATTTCAATAGTTTCAATTCTTCATCGCTTAAAGACTCCTTAGTTTCAACGTAATAGCACAATTCTGTTTCGACTCTGACTATCGAATTAGATATTTGATGCAGGCTGCTGAATTTATTTTTGAGCTGCCCAGATTTCAATCCAGGTGATTTGTAGAATTTTATAATACCCATGATCTATAAATAAAAGATCGTAAATAAATTAAACACAAAAGAAGAGAAAATGTAAAGATATGGAAAGAGCACAGTACAGTGATGCAGATGATACATAACAGTTGATAGTGATCAATTACATTCACTCAGACCCCCTAGTTCAATATTAATGGAATCATTGTGTTATCTTCATCAGTGTGGTAATTGCAAAATAGCGCACCCATGTTATTATTTCAAAACTAAACAGAGTTTAAGCTTAGGTCAAATGGCATCTTGCTCAATAATATTCTTATCTGTATGAGATTATGCGTGCCTTTACATCCTTATGTGATTGAAAGCACCTTTTTAATTCGTCCGTCACTAATGATTAGTTGTAAAATGCAATATTTTTAAGAACAAATTAAATTTTGTTAAAACCAAAGTTAAACAAATATTAAACTAAATATTGTGTTAAATTTTTACAGTTAAATATGGAAGTATATATTATTATTTCATTGGATTTACGTCATGATTTATCAGACCGATTTCAAAACATGCTGAAAAACAATTTTTCAAGCAAAATAATAATGTTACAAGCAATAGTAATAATTCATATGAGTTTCATATTTAAAATTTATCTGACATATATACAAATTTACAAGATAAAAATAATTAAAATTGGTTGTTTATTTTTAAACAAATTCTGCAACTTTAATTTCTTTTTATGCGAATGATTTTTTATTGCAGTTCAATGCACATAAAATGTTTTTACCGCCATAATAAGCATATGTGCACGTATATATGTATGTGTATGTATATACAGAGAGAGGTATTTGAAAATAAACTGAAAGGATTTAAATAGAAGAATAAACTTCCTTTTTTACTGTTTTAAAACAAACTTATTTATTATAAAAACGAGTACATAACTTACAGTATTAGATGCACTATATATACAGTCTCAAAGCCTTGAATAATTGTCTCGCGCAACAGGTTTCTTAGCTAACGTGATAGAATATAATTAAAAGAAATTGTACGACACATAACCTTGCCGCGTTCCTACCACGTGCTTTTATGTTCATCAACAACATGATCGCCACATACAAATAATAAACACTATCTTTGACAAAATTAAGTCTTTAAAATTTATAAAATTTGAACATTACAGAGAAATGAATCCCCAGATTAATTTATTAGATCATATATTAATAAATAATATATATCTACAATAATGCATACAATATATGTATACATCGCAATGCAAATAATTTTTAAATATTTCTCACTCTAACTTCTGATCGTTCATTCTTAGTTTTGTTCATTTCGTTGATCATTAAAAGAAATACATACTTTGCAGTCTTAATAAATACAACATTTGCACATACAAATATTCTAAAGTTCGTATAATACATATATGTAAAATTTATCAAAACGACTCGTATACACGAGTAAATAGTTTACTTAAAATACATTGTTTTGTTTAAAAAAGCATTTATTACCTAATTCGCTTATCCGAGAAAATCGTAATTAGCTACGTCCTCGAATTGTTGATTCTGTGCATTACCTGGAGCCATTGGCCTTGTTGGCATTTGGCCTCTGGCTCCAACTATTTGTTGCTGTAGTCCAAGTACTTGTCTGTATGGTGGCTGTGGCTATAAAAAAAATTAATACATGTAACCAAATCAATTGTCCAACATATTGTTTATTTAAATTCAGTATCTACGATATCATACTTGTTGCAATAAATGCCTGAGACCCATGTTTGAACCAGGACGCATCAGTCTTGGCGCGTTTGCTTGTTGATTAGCCATACCAACAGGATTAAGAGCCCTTTGCGCTTGCTGAGCCTACAAACAAATTTCCGTTTACTTTCTTGCAAGTAGCGACATACACAATAGAATAATCTTTGAAAGCATTTCACCTCCAGCTGTTGTTTATACTGCATTTCTTGTTGCTGTGCTACTTCCAAATTTTGTTGAATCTACAAAAGAAATTTTTGCATATGATATTAGAGTTCAATATTTCTTGTTAAAGCTAGGTTTGCATTGGTTCAGTAGCATTCCAGCCCAGTGTAATGTAAACCAAATGTAATCCAGCTTTATATCTTGCTGACACTTTTTTGTATTTACATTTACTTCCAACTGAGACTTATATTGTGCCTCCTGTTGCTGCGCAGCTTCCAGCGTTTGCCTCAGGTGTTGGATCTTCAACAGGTTTTGATGCCGAGCTAATTCTATATCGTCGAACGGTGGTCTTTGCTGGCCTATCATTGTGCCAGACGGTTGAGCAACTTGAGGACCAGTTATTTGGCCAGCCTGTCAGTACATTCACGACGAAGTTCTTAATCTGAATACACAAAACAAGTAATAAATTGTTCTCACTTTTATTGTGCCCCTGACCTGCATACTGATCTGATTTTGCGGCCCAGCAGATGAGGTCAATGTTTGTTGCGGAGCGTTCGTAGGAACGACATTTTGAGTTATCTGACCGCCTCCCATTGCCATAGTGTTCGTTTGCGACATCAGAATGCCACCTTGCGACGTACCCGTAGTGGGCATTGGTCCGGTTATTGCATTTCCTTGTGCAGGTCCAGCCTATGATATTTAATTAATATATTTCTATTTTTCGTAGATTGTTAATTCCCCGTATCGAAATTTATACTCACTTGCCCTTGTCTCATAGAGGCATGAGATGTCTTCTGCTGTTGAATTACTTTCCGAAGACGGTCCACGAAACCTGCCTGATCGTTTGGAATGAATCCCAAATATGTTCTCTTTTCAGCGGTGTACAGGAGAATAAGTACTTTTATGTCACAGGTCGACGGTGGTCCAGGAAAGTTGAAGTGAACACAACCTGCCTGTAATATGATTATCACAACTGTGAGTATGTGAGTGCTACGGGTTCAGCTGAATTGTAAAAATTGTAAACCAAGGCCATTTCTGCGCTGTGTAGCCAAAAAAAAAAAAATAAATAAAATACTAACAAATCCGGAACCCATAACTTTGGTCAAGGATTCTAGTGCGTCGCATTGTGTTGGATGGAACAGAACAGACTTAGAGTTCTTCAAATAAGATCCGCCAATATTGCCTATCAAATGTTTCGGCATCAGTTGCATAAGTAACTTCTGCGGCCAAGTATCCGCTTTCCTATAAATCAATTCAGTATGTTAGCATCAGTTATGTATCAGTAGAATGCTTGTCAATGAAATGATTGTCGGTGAGGTCAGCATAAACCTGCTTATTTATTCCTAAAAGGAACTTACAATTCAGGATCACCGTCCTTAGAGTTTGCAGACACGTGGCAAGGTAGATGTCTAGTTTGTTTCTGCGTGTCAGCAGGTGCTTTAGCTTTCTCAACCCATTCGATCACACCGTGCCATATTGTATGCCTTTCTCTCGGTGCTGAAATCTGTTGACCAGCTACAGGTCCACTGGTTATGTTACCCTGCGCTTGAGAATGTGGCACTTGCTGTTGCTGACTAACCGACGACACAGAAGCCTGCGTTTGCGACGCAGTAACTGTTTGCGGAACTTGAGTCGGCACGGATTGACTGACACACGATACTGTAAGTTGTGGTGCACCAGGTCCATGATTTTGTTGAGCCGACATGGGCATTGCAGACTGCTGCTGTACATTTTGCTGTTGTTGTTGTTGCTGCTGCTGCAATTGCATGGTGAATCTCACTTGCTGTTGCTGCTGCTGTGTTAGTTGCTGCTGCTGTTGTTGCTGCTGTTGTTGTTGCTGCTGTTGTGCATTGGCAGCCATCACGTTGGTGTTGGCTACTGAGAGTGCATATGATAATGTAAGTACTGTATAGGGTGATTTTGTTAAATGTGTCGCCCAACTTATTTATGCTTTTTGTTTTATCGAGATATTAAAGTCACCTCAAGTGTCTGTGTAGTAAAAAGTAAATTTTGATCGTATGGTTGAAGAGACAAATTTAACTACAAATTCCCGGGGATCCCTATATACTCAAGAATTTCGAAATTTTCATGAACCTGTCCCAACCCGAAATTTTCAGATTCTCGCACACCTTTAATTAATACTAAAATCATAAGCTCGTTATTACCGTCCATTCTTTGAAATGGTGTTACGTTAAGACCCAACGAAGGAGGCTGATTTAATTGTGCTATCAAAGCACTGCTTTGAGAATTTGCGGCTCCTGTGGTTCCTGGCGTAACGAAAGGCCTCCACCTTTGGCCTGCTCTAGCTGGTCCCGGCGGATGATAAGTTGGCGGAGCAGATATTTGAGGACTATAGGGTGGTCTGCCAGTGTTCATGGCTGCCGGAATTGGTACTACCGTCTGATGAACTGGAGTAATATTTTGAGGTGTTTGATTTCTGAACGGAGGACCTTGCGGTTGGGTTGGCTGAGCAATATTTTGTTGAACTTGATTCGTATTTGGACTGTCATTGCTCTGCAACGGACTTAATGGGATTTGAGCAGCTGTGCCTGGATTCGTGTGAACAGGTCCGCCAATTGGAGGACTAACTGGTCTTTCTTTCAAATTGTAGTTACGTAGTAACACTAAATGTCGTGGATCTTTCGCGTAATTTTTCGTTTGGGACGACTGCAAGTCTCCTCCAGCTTTTTCGAACATTTTAAATAACGCAGGTATCTTTCTGGGTGACAATATCGAAAGATTAATATTCCTCTGTAACAAACAAGAGCTGTTATAGATTTATATTACGGTTTGTATTGAAATTAGTTGCAATTACGTACCTCTTGATACAGAGTAGCCAATTGCTCTATAGTATGACCAGCGAATTTATAAGATTCTTGAATAACTGTCTGATAAGGAGGAGAATTACAAATCAGAACACAATGTTTCTGTGATGCTGTATTCGGTTCACGTCGTAACTGCAAATCCTCGAAACATTGCAATCCAGTGGCGAGGCCTTCTCCAATATTTGCGTAAGACTCGCCTTTTCCACCAACCATCCTAATTGCATAGAAAAATCTTATAAATGGAAAGATTGTTACTAAAGAAATTACAAATATGTGTCACAACTTACTCTAACTTGTCAAGAACAAGTTGTAACTTGTGAGGATTAGCGTAAGGTCCAAAAGTTTCTGTACATGGCCCTGGCAAACAGTCGGCAGCATGGTAGACCACTATACCATACAATGTTGCACTATTCTAAAGTAAAATTGAAATTTGATTGAATAATTATATATTTTACAATCAGAGATTTGATTAATCATTATTTTACCTCAGATACATATTCTCTATCTTCAATAGGACCTTGATTGAAATATCTGTAAAATACAGAAATTGAAGATGAATAGATTTAATAAATAAGCAGAGGAATATTTTATGAACCAAAGCATAAAAATATAAGTATACAATTTGGAACATACTCGAGTGTTGGGCCAAGGTAATTAGTTCTAAGATCATTGAGGTACGCTCCATTAACAGCTGTGCCTTCAATGACAAATATTACATCTGCCTGTATCCCATGTTCTGTAGGACCAGCCACCATTTTTGCTATATTATCTGCGACAATGTAAATAATATATAAAAATATCTAAAAGGTTTTAATTGTTAGTAAATGTGTTCAGCTTGGTAATAATGGGATTGTTAATGTTTATATGTTTGTAGCAATTGCATTTGTTTAAAATTTCAAATACCTGTTTCAAGTATTAAAAAAATATATAATTTTACAATCCACTAAACAGGGTTATTGTATATAGTGCATATTTCTTAATGTCAAACTTTGCGTCAGATCGATCGTAAATTATTAGCCTACGAAGTGTAGGATTTGTAGACAATTTAAAAATTAAATGTTAATATCATGCTACTTGTCATACGATTTCTTTGCAATTTGTATTATTTTCGCATCTGTTAAAAACGACAGCTGATGTAAGTATTTGTCTATGTAAACAGTTAAATCGTTACTTCTTAGATTAAAGATATTCTTAATAATTCCACAAAAGTATTAATTATTACAATTGCAGTAAGTCATCAACCAAATGCAAAACGATGCTTGACATTCCTGAAGTAATTTATTAACAGTAAATATTACGTAGTGAAAACATTTATAACACGAAACACAACATACTGTCACAATTCGTTTTTGGATTTACAAGTTCTCTTTGAGGGGTTGGCAATGATCCTCGACAAATCTGATTTGACATGGAAATAAATTATTCAATATTTTTTAAGTCTCAAATAATCTAATAGTTCTAATAATTAATGTTGTTGTAAATTAAGTCTAAATGGTAAAACAAGTGTTTTAAATCAATACAACAAGTTACTTTGGAAGTATTGCACGCCAGATGATGGCAAAATGTACTCGTTCTAACTGTAATTGTAAGACGCTTCTTTGGCCAATAGCGACAATGGCGTGTGATGATAGGGGATCACTATTGGTCGATGAATCGTCTTAGAGTTAGAACGAACTCTGGCAAGCGCACACGTGAATATGACTTTAAACAAAGAAGAATATTAATTTATTGAAGTTTGTATAATACAAACGTTCATTGGCAAATGAAAATAACTTTAAATATTTATGACAATGTTCCTAGTAGGTATATATAAAATTAATCTCAGCAACCAATAAGAAGTTCCAGCTCGGCGGCTTAATTTTGAAGTCAACGTTTCAACCGGTTTAGGCCACCGGAATGAGCAGTTTATCACTTGATGTGTGATCTGTGACATGGTCACGTGATTACAGTTCGTTGGTTCAAAATAATTCAAATTTGTAAACAAATTACTGAATTATGAAATTGTAATTCTTATAGTGTTCGATCGTTGCCCGCAAAGTAAAACTGATAGTCGAATAAAAAATCCATAAAATACCAGATTTATTTTGCGCGGTAACGGTCATAAGTTGAAAAGTCGAGGAGGTAGAAGACGTTGCAACATTATTGGCAGTAAACGTAAGCATTCCAAACAATTTACAACTTTTTTTAATAAATTACATACATTATTTTCTCAGCTAATTGACAGACGAAGATATTTATTACAAAAATAATAAAATATTCTACAAGAAATATAATATTTTCAGTCAACATTACTTCGTTTAAAGTACATATCTCTAATTTGGATTTTTGTATAAAATATTCGAATTATCGCTACTCTTTTAAGCAGATTTAACGAAAATTTGTTTTTAATATTTAGAAAAAATCTAATTGGTCAACTACAAAATTGTAAAGACATTAAACGAACTGAACGATGTTGATATTCCCAACTTATGTTTGGGATTCAACTTATGTTCATTATGACAATTTTTATTCTGCACACAAATTCGCAGTCTAATAATTACTTTTATCTTGTTTTATAGGTATTCTATATTCTAAAAATAATGTTTTTATAGTTACATTGAAATGGACCAACGAAAGTGGACAACACCAATTAAGAATGAGAAGAAATGTGATGGCATAGGAATAAGCAGCCCTATAGTGTATAAGACACCTGTGAAACAGTATGAGTCGATCTCAAAGCATCCAACATATCAAAACAACATCAGTTGTTTTAGTGTACTTCCTAGTCATATTACTCCACCGTCAGGTCTGACAAAGTTTATGGCAAGAAATCCATTTGAGACTGATTTAACTAATAGACTGCATTTATCTGTAATTAGTCCCACAGTATTTAGTAAGGTAGTCTTTCAGAATTCTTTCTACTGAACTCCTTCCATGACACTAATTCGTTCAATCGATGTCCAACATTAATTTTGCATTTGTTCATAATATTGTTTATATAGGTTTCAAGTCCGTCTCAGCAATCTCCAGATTTTGCATGGAGTGTGGACGAATTGGCTACGATGAAGCCAGCTTGTATAGAAGAATTTCCTGAGCAACAGATACACTGTTACGACCCAGAGATTGAGGTAAAAGCTCAGGCAGCTATCGATCGATTTTTTAAGGAGAATCAAATCATTCCAAGCCCATGGGAGATAAAGAAAAAAGATAGTAGAATTAAAATTAAAACAGACACTCCTACCAGGGCGTCTAGTGATGGGAATGCAGTATCTTCAAAGTTGAAGAAAGATGGTAATTACCATAAATATTGCAAACCACCTCTCCATCATTTAACTTTCATATTTTTTCAGGTTGGAGTCAAACAGTATTATCATTGCCACCTCAACTACCATCGCATGTTGCAGACGCTTTAAAACCTTACTTCACATTCACTCAAGTAGATGAACAGATTGCGTTTAGAATCATTTAACCATAATATATAGAGTTCTTTGCTGAATTTAATTTGATCCATATTCTTAGGACCAAAGTGCTGAGAGCGACGACGCGAATTCGAGCAACAACTCTTTGAGAAGAAAGTTATTCTTCAATCACGACGAATGTACGGAAAATGATGAAGAGTCCTCTGTGTCTTTGTCATCTGTAAAACTGAATGGATCTCTTATATTGTCTTCCAGTCATCCACAAAGTAACATGCTAGTAGATGGAGTTCTATTTAAGGTAAAAAATTCTTATTATTCACGGATCTAATGGTTTGATATAATTTAATAAAATCTGTTTACAGTCTTCACGTGATTCAGATGATCGTCACAATGCGTCTCAAATTATGCCTGGTCATTTATCTCCCCCCGACATATCTCCAATTCACAGGGGAGGAAACATGTCTTGCGAAAGTATAAAATCACGAAGTCGTTCAGTTGTTCGATTAGACTTTACTACAGAAATGAGCGTGGATCAAACCAGTATGCAAGATAAAGAACGCTCAAATGATAATTCTTTAGGTATTATTATGCAATTAAATATTAGTATACCAGTAGAAGTGCCTATGCGTTCTTGTGATATTATTTTAATTAAACTTATGTTAGACACGCTTTTATTTCGGTATATTCAGACGCAATATACTCGGAGGTACCATTTAATTTTGTTTTCCAATCTTCTAGATATATCCCTTGAAAAAGTTAAGGCACCGGCGGCAGACTACGAAATACACAGGTCTTTAAATTTCGGTAATAATTCCGAGTATGCAGAAGTTAGCGATTCTCCTAAGACGAAAATCGTCGTGAAAAGTTCGACCTATATCGAAAGGAATTTTGAGACTGAGGATACAGAGTTTTCTTTGAAAAATCAAAACGATGTTCACACGTTTACTAAATTAGGTATGTCTGATCTACAAAGTGTTTCGAACTCTGTACAAGACACTGGTTATCAGACATATAGTATGAGTAGTACAGTGAATATGACAGACAGCTGTAATGGCACACCTGTGAAACAAAAAAATTATTACGGCGAACGAATTTTGTTAACTGACGACGAATTTCGCCTGTCTGACTGGAAAGAAAATATGAAAAATATGTTCTGTTCTACACCATCAAAAACAAATAGGGAAAATCATATATTCTAAATAATTTTCACATATCAATATGCAGTTTAAATATTAATTACGTTCTTGTAATGTAAGATTAGACTATATTACATAGAAAAAATTTATTTCAATGCTTTTGCACTAACATTTGTGTAAAGGTAATAGTACAATTGTTTTGAGAAGAACTTTATTATTTGTTCATTATATTTAGAACACATTACTCTCTTGCTCATATGTTTTGTTTTTTAGTTAAAATTTATAGCAAGTAAATTGTAATATATAATAAGTAATTGTAAATGAAACGATCTGAGAAGTAAACATCAGCTATTCACTGCCGTGTATAGGCTGCAATATATCCTCGGTAGTAATAATCAAGAATATAATGTATTATGTATCTTAATTGAATGAATGAATTGTATTTTAATATATTAGTAACCAGTATACGTGCAAAAAAAATATATTTTTGTATTACTGTGTACTATAGGTCACTAAAAAGGCAATGTGTATAAAAGAATATAAATCTCAATGTAATGAAGAGAATATGTAACGTGTGACCGCTCTTGTGGTACAAGAGCGAAGGAGGTGAATCAGACCTTTTATGTAGATTACTTTACTTTTATGTAGATTACTGAGCGGTTTGTACCATTAGATCAGTCACTGTATAAATACGAATTTGACTCTGTCCAAATATTTTGGTATTACGGTAAAAAAGAAACATAATATGTCTATATAATATCTGTACAATATAATCAAACTTCTGTATCGCTTACATAAATCAAATACATTTTCAAGAGGATCTTTTACTATTTCGCCCGCATTATTTGAATTTCGCTGAACGAAGGAAAACGCGCCAATTTCAAATTTGCATCTTCCAAACGAATTCAATTGTTCTACCAAACAAATCTATCTTTTCGGTCAATTTTACCGTCAAAATTAAAGTTTCTACCAGACCATTTCCCGAACCATTATATCTACTTTCCCTAAACATTGAACAAAAACCATCCTGCTACCATGAGCCGAGAATGTGCTTCCGAGAAAGATGAGAAATTGTTCATCCTAGAAGTTTTCGTAGGCCACGTCAGTTTGTACGCCGAGAAGCTGCATGGAATCGATCCAGCCAGCCTGGGCGTCGATATACAATTCCCAGACATGCCATTGTTTCGAATCTTTCAAAGTAGTTTCACGTTGACCAAACCGGACAGGAATAAAGAAACATCTCGCGAGTCTGGATTCCGGAATGTCTACTTCAATGCCGGAAAAGTATACATTTTCACCAGAGTTTCCGGCGAATTAGTGGAGAAACTGCGTACAAAGCCTTTGCTGTTGGACGTTTATAAAATAAAGGAGATCCTCATATGCCCCGAGGAAGTGAAAAAACATCCTCTCGGAAGGTCGAAGATTCCCATGTCGGGATGCCTCTGCGACTACGTGATGATGACGAACAATGACTACAAGCACCTGCCCAAGTCACATAATATAGACAACACGTTTGGCCTCGTGGGCGACGATGAAAAACCATCTGGCTACATAAACATATTTCTAAGGCTGACGTGCTTCGGCACATACACGACCAATGCGTTCTGCATCTTCGAACAGAAGATGTTATTCAAGAATCTAGGCTCGTTCAATGAATTCCTGTGCACGAAGGTGCTGTACGATGACGAGGAAGACAGAAGAGCAGCGGAGGCGAGCTCCAGATTTTGTTCACCGTACAAAGTATTCGAACAAAGCGAATTGGATACGCCTCCGAGGCCTATCAACATAGCAGGCCTCGCGTTCCTCTGCAGAGAGCTGTCCAGAAGAGATGGCTTCGCCACCGAGGTGATTCCCCTGAATTACCCGCCGAAAATTCCAATCGTGGACATTGATGAGAAGGAATTCGATCCAGACAAGGCGCGACGAAAAGGTTTTCACGACATCACACCTGTCCGACCAGAATACTTGGTTGAGAAGGAGCCGTTTTCGGAACGAACCGGTTGTACAAATATCGCATGCCCTGGTAGCATTTGCATAGGAAAAAAATGTTGTTGATCTTCATAATTCTAACATGCTATCAAATACCTTGTACCCTTTTGGAAAATATGACAACTCATTTCGAGAAACGTGCACGGTTATTTCAGAACGACATCTTGTTAAATTAAACCTTCATCCGTCCCTCATTTTCATAACTTAATGTACCCCTCGTGTGTCAAATTAACACAATGGTAAAACATCAAACAAAATGAGAAGCTAAATAATTCAGTTCGCTAATTATTTTATTTAGAATAAAGTAATAAATGTTTATACAATACATACCAGAGAGAAACAGGCACGAAACACGGACAATATTCTCAGACTTTGCCATTTTTACTAAAAAGATTATGTGGTAAGATAGCCAAGAGGATATTCGACAGCATCATTGGTAAGAGGAATTCTTATAATCGTTAAACAAACAAAGACAATAAATTTATCAGTGTACATTTATTCATGGTTCAAAGGTTATTCTGTACCTTGAGTTCTATCGTCTATCTTTACTAAAAAAATTTGTTTGGAACTATAGCGACGGAAGAGGGTGTGAAAGTTGCGATCAACACGCACGTATGAATTATATGACACTCTTCGGCGACCGCGGCTGTCGAGCTTCGCTGTCCTTTTCTCCATTCGACAGGGGTTTACAGAAAGCGTTTCCTGAAAACTGAATGTCTCTGACCGGACCCGAGTTTTGCATATTTATAGCGAGCTTACAATAATCTTATACTTTTTGTTAAAATTTCATTTTCTATTTAATTTAGTATGTTATTGAATCTTATTAATAGTTTTAAATAGTAATTCAAATATTTTAAATGATATTGAAATATTGGAATATTACAATTTGGAATATTTCGTCGTTAAAGAACCTAGCCGGACGAGGTAATCAAAAATGCCCTTCAACATATTTGAATGACTGTTGCGCTACGATATATGTCATGTCATAAATGTGATATGTCATATTCATATACTATGTATGTCATATGTCGTATATGTGATATGGCATATTCATATCTAAAAGCTGTTCGGTTCTGTGCCATGCTAAAAGACGGCCCGGTTCTGTGCCATGCTAAAAGACGGCCTGGTTCGTGAGCACTCTCCTATCCTCTCTGGTAAACACTCTCCTATTACAGACGAGGTATAGGATCTCCTATATCTCTGTTGTGTAGTGCATAGGCGGTCTCTAAAGATGTCGCTTTTATAGCTTCCCCTCCTTCCCTCGTGCGCGCGTCTAATTCACTTTCTGTGTCGAACCAAATACAGTGGAGTGTGTACGAGGCGACCACTCCTTTTAATCATGAGATTTTTCTGCAGTGCATTCAACAGGTCTGAAAAAATAAATTTCTTTCCGTTTTCTCACGGAAGCGTCCTTCTACATTTCTTAAATGTACGTGTTTGCATTGATGGTGATCGGTTGTGATATGAGGATTTAATCCAGGAAAAGAAAAAGTACGAGTTCGCTGAGATAGGTGGCCTGTAGGTGAGAAATGCTAGTCGGTGAACGCGTATTTTGGGCGTTGACCGTTAATTTTCTTCGCAATTAACGGAGAAACGGTTTCCCTCTCGACGTCGTTTCACGCGAAGCGACGACAGTTATCGTTGTCCATGGACCGTTGCAAATGTTTAATCGTTTCGTGTTGTAGAAAATGTGGATCTTTATATTATTGTTAACCTTCGCTTGCGGGAACGGTCAGTTCTCGCAAGAACCGAATGAATCTACGGGCATTCCTTGGAACCGTTTCGACGAAAGAGATCCAACCGGATTGGGATCACGAAACTCTGGAAACTCCATAGACAGTATTATTATAAAAGAGGCGTGAGTATGACGAATAATTACCGCGTTAATTAGTTGACTCATTATTTCGATCATGTCTATGCACCTTGTATTTGTTTACAATGGTCGACCTAATTGATGCATTGGTCAAAGAGGAGACCAATGTCAACCAATTTAAAAATAAAATTAACACATTGACCGCCGCGTGAATTTTGAGTATAAGTCTCGCTTATTTCATTCGTACAAACGATTAGAGTTATTAATGATTATTATTAGTTACTTGATAATGAAGTAATTGCACCTTACCTTAATACATTGATATTCGGTGCTACTGGTATATAATAGTCATTTTTATGCAAGTGAATAATGCCTGTCACTGGTGACCACCATGGCAGTCATGTGTTAATAATATCATCAATTTCATTGTATATTGGACTGTATTAAGTTCCTATGTTTATAGTACATGTATCATTCGCATCTGGAGAGAAAAGACTCTAAAGCAATTCGAGTAAGGTAGTTACACTATGTAGTATCGTGTAATGGAGACAGCTTACTCTTTTTGCCCCCATGCTTTCCAGAGTCTCTTCTGTCCAGAAGCGAACAGTAACATTTTTTTATAATACTATTCTATTGTAACATCTAAAGATAATTTTTGTTTGTAGTTCATATTTCATAGTTGCTTCGAGAATGGTCAGACCAGGTCAGATTTATAAGGTGGATGTAAACGTGTTGCACAGTCCACTGCCAATGGTGGTACGTTCGTCTATCCAAAGAAATGGAGTTGAGGTTGCGGCAGATCATCAAGAGGTAAAAGAAGGCATTCCAGAAACTCTGATGATGAAAATGCCACAGACTTCTGTTGGAGGGGAGTATAAGTTAAGAGTTGAGGGAACGTACAACAGCTTGACAGGTGGTCAAGCGTTTCTGAATGAAACTAGGCTCACATTCTCTCAAAGGTCAATGACAATTTTCATTCAGTTGGATAAGCCTCTGTACATGCAGGGAGAAACGATACGGTTCAGGACTATACCCATAAATACAGAGCTGAAAGCATTTAACAATCCAATCGATGTGTACATGTTGGATCCAAATAGGAGAATAATGAGGAGATGGTTGAGTAGACAAAGCAATGTGGGCACAGTGTCCTTGTCGTATCAACTATCAGATCAGCCTGTTTTCGGAGAATGGATTATACAGGTGATCGCACAAAGTCAAGTGGAGGAGAAAACATTCCAGGTTGAAGAATATTACCAGACACGCTTTGAAGTTAATGTTACAATGCCAGCATTCTTCTTTGACAATGATCCTTATATATATGGTGTAGTTCAAGCTAATTATACCAGTGGAGCACCCACAAAAGGAAATCTGACTTTAAAAGCAAGCTTCAAATCATTAGATAGATTTCACATGGAGTCTGGTGGCGAAGTTACCGAAAGATATTTCTTCTTTGATGAGTATTATCCATCATGGCTAAGCGTATCGTCTTACTCTGACCAAAAAGTTCCTGTTTTAAGGTTTTTCAATGGAACATACCATTTTCGATATCCTATGTCTGAATTATTAAGTTTTCTGCCCTCTTCAAGTGGTGTGGAAGTTACAGTTACTGCAACGGTTGGGGAAAGATTCTTAGAAGAGATAATTACGGGATATTCAACAGCTCGTATTTTCAATTCTACTACAAAGATAAGATTTTTAGGGGGCACTCCACAGGTTTTCAAGCCATCGATGCCATTTTCAGTGAATCTGGTAGCGTCCTTCCATGATAATTCTGCACTCAAGAAATCACAGTTAATGGGAGCAATAATGGAAATTCGTGCGGATATCGAAATGAGAACAGGTGGTCGTCGAACCATGGAAACTCAATATTTGAAGCCTTCGTCGGAGAACGAAGGAATCTGGTCTATAAAAATTGACTTGAGAAAGCAGCTTGGACTCGAGCACAACGTGGAACAAGCACAACAAATATTGAGCGATATTTCTTCCATGAAGGTTTATGCTTACTTCACAGATGGTGAAGGATACAGAACTCAGGCAGAGTTATTGTTGTTGGCACATGAATCTCCGAATCAGCAGCATATCAAAATCTCTACGTCTACCGAGAAGCCTAAGGTTGGAGAGTATATGGTGTTCCATGTACAGACGAATTTCTATATCGACACCTTTAACTATATAATCATGGCGAAAGGTAGCATTCTTTTAACTGGTCAAGATGCCATGCAGCACAACATAAAAACGTTTGCCGTTCCGCTGAGCGCAGAAATGGCCCCTGTTGCAACTATAGTGGTATATCAGATTGGACAATATGCCAATGTGGTAGCAGACTCTTTAACTTTCCCTGTGAACGGTATTTCCCGCAATAACTTCACTATATTCATCAACAACAAGAAAGCCAGGACCGGTGAAAATGTCGAAGTCGCCATTTACGGGGAACCGGGAGCTTACGTTGCCTTGTCGGGTGTAGACCGATCCTTCTTCACTATGCAGGCTGGTAACGAGTTGTCCTACGCTACTGTTATCACTAAAATGGCACACTTCGACGAAGATACTAATGGTACTCACAGTCACATTTGGTTGTACCATGATGGCGATCCAGACGAAGTTGTCTACTATCCATCTTCAACGTTCGGTATAGATGCAAATAGAACTTTCGACTACATAGGATTGGTAGTCTTCACAGATGCTTTCGTGTATCGACGACCTGATAATTGCAATCAAACTCAAGGATATGGGGAATGTCTCTCTGGAAGATGTTACAGACTAGACAAGACTTGTGACGGAGTACACGACTGTGAAGATGGCACTGATGAAGCGGCCTGTGAGTACAGGAACATCACTGACATAGCACACTTCAGAAAGTGGCGATATAACAGGATACAAAGATTATACGAAAATGTGTGGCTATGGAAAGACATTAACATTGGCCCGCATGGTAGACACATCTTCAACATAGATGTGCCCAGGAGGCCGGTTCATTGGATGATCACAGCGTTTGGTATGTCGCCGAGCATGGGTTTCGGTATGTTACCAAAAGCCATTGACTATGTAGGTGTTCTACCGTTTTACATCAACGTGGAAATGCCTACTCATAGCAAACAAGGGGAACAGATTGGTGTTCGAGTTTCTGTGTTCAATTACTTACGGCACAACATAGAAGCTGTGATAGTTCTGGCAGACTCTAAAGATTATAAATTCGTTCACGTAGAAGACAATGGCATCGTGCAATCTTACAAACCGCGCACATCCTTTGGCGAGCATCAATTCTTCGTTTGGATCCCTGCGCAGGATGCATCGATCATCTACTTACCCATTGTACCAGTGAGACTCGGAGAAATCAAAGTGCATATTTATGCTACAACTGTAATCGGAAGGGACTCGGTCACTCGTACCTTACACGTGGAAGCTGACGGCGTTCCGCAGTATCGTCATCAGTCCATTTTGCTTGACCTCAGTAACCGTGCCTATGTCTTTCAGTACATGCACGTTAACATCACCGAAACTCCTATCATCCCTTATGATGAGAATCGTTACTATGTATTCGGCTCGAACAAGGCAGTCATCAGCGTCGTTGGAGACGTAGTAGGCCCAATATTCCCAACAATGCCAGTCAACGCAACCAGCCTCATGAACCTACCTATGGACTGCGCAGAGCAGAACATGTTCAGTTTCGCAGCGAACTTGTATACAACTTTGTACATGCGGCTGATCAACCAACGTAACAGGACGCAGGAGAAGGAAAGCTTTTATTACATGAATATAGGTTACCAGCGACAACTCTCGTTTATGAACCCTGATGGATCGTTCAGTTTGTTCAGAAGCGATTGGAATCAATCTTCGCCAAGTGTGTGGTTGACAGCATATTGCGCCCGTGTTCTACAAGAAGCTCGGTTCTACGAATGGGAAAATTATTTGTACATAGATCCCGAAGTCATAGCTCAGGCGGTGTCTTGGTTATTGAGACATCAAACGCAAGAGGGATCATTCTATGAAGTTACGTGGCTAGCAGATAGGAAGATGAACAGCTCCCTGAACTATGAATACGATATAATATCACACAGAAATATCACTCTAACAGCTCACGTTCTCATTACATTCCAAAGCGTCAAAGATTTACCAGAGGGTCTGGGTACCCAGGTCGCTGTTAGTTCTGCCAACGCAGTGAAATGGTTGGAAAGGAACTTGAAGCTTCTGGAGGAACGTGGGAAACCATATGAAATAGCTATAGTGGCCTATGCTTTGTTGTTGGCCAAAGCTTCCATCGCAGGACAGGCTTACAATATCTTGTCTAGGCATGCCCGTAGAGAAGGTGACTTAACATACTGGGGCAGAGAACAAATTCCACCTCCTCCGTATAAATTGGAGAATCAGAAGCCGTTCCTCCTTCCACGTTTACCATACACGTACGATTCCGAGAACATCGAAACTACTGCATACGCTCTTCTGGTGCATGTCGCAAGACAAGAGACAATGATAGAGCCTATTGTGAAGTGGCTGAATTCCCAAAGATTAACGGACGGCGGGTGGGCTTCTACGCAAGACACGGCGTGGGCTATGAAAGCTCTGATGGATTATACAGTCAGGACAAGAATCAGGGATGTTAGTTCGCTCAGTATTACCGTGGAAGCCACAGCTCTCCCTGGACAAACGAAAACGTTGTTCGTTAACGACAAGAATCTAGCGAGGCTTCAAACAATAGAAGTATAAAACACGAATTTTGGCATATTGTCGGTAATTTCGCTATAGTAACTATTAATTTTATTTCTTGTTGTACTAGATACCAGAGGCATGGGGAACTGTGAAAGTACAAGCAAAAGGTGCGGGTTACGCGATTCTGCAAATGTCAGTGCAGTACAACGTGGACATTGCCAAATTCCAGACCCAGCCACCAGTCAAGTCGTTCGACTTAGTCACCAGAGCTAACTTCCATGGCAGAAATCAGTCTCACATATCGTATCTCAGTTGTCAGAGGTAAACTATTTCTCTCTAGGTGTTGGCTTGTTAGTTTTAACCCTATTAATAATGCATCTGTCTCGTTCACAGGTGGACAAACACAAATGAATCATCGCGCTCTGGAATGGCAGTGCTGGATGTAGCCATACCAACGGGTTACATAATCCAACAGCAAACCTTAGACAGATATATTCTCTCGAGACAAGTGAGAAATCTTCAGAGAGCGAGGTTCCAAGAGAAGAAGATTCTCTTCTACTTCGATTATCTGGATCAAGAGGAAACGTGCGTTAACTTCACTATAGAAAGATGGTTTCCGGTTGCAAACATGTCGCGGTTCCTGCCCATCAGAGTTTACGATTACTATTCGCCAGGTGGGTACCTGTAACAGTTTAGTTGCCAGTTACTTATATTGCAGTAGAATGAATACGTTTTTTAACACGATGTTTCAGAACGATTCAACGAAACGATATTCGACGCTCTACCTACGTATACGTTGAATATTTGCGAAGTCTGTGGTAGCTCTCAGTGCCCCTACTGTCCGATCTTTAACACTGCCGCATTGTTAGCCACGCCGACAGGTTTCGTGCTGGTAATATCTTCTGTGGTTGTTTTAATGCGATACTTTCGAACACAGGAGTTTAGCGTAGGCTAGCTACGATAATCTAACGCAACAAATCGAAAATTTTTTTCGATTACATAACGCCGTCCATAAAGCAGTACAAAGGTACGATTATGTTTTTATCTTTACAAAGAACAAACGTGAACGAAGTACTTTGGTGCAAAGTGGGAATCAGTGTATACTTAGTTGCATGTTAAATTATTCATGAACTTAATCTTTGTAAAGCGCTGTTCCTCGTTCACGTAATCCGTCCGAAAATATATTTAAGTTAGCCGAGAGAGAACAGCATTTAACGTGTGTTAAATATATTTTTAAGTTTTATAACCTTTATACGAATAAACAATAAAAAAATACATTTTATTCTCCACGTTTCGTTTAATTCTCATGCTTCGGGTGTTAGCAGATTTTCTGAATTTACATAAAAGAAATTAAGGAAATAGTTTATGGTGGAGGGGGGAGGGGGGAGCTTTGGACGATTTAGAGAGTTGTGAACAGGCAATATTATTTTCGAAGCAATCTTTAATATAGCAACATAGTCAGTCTTACAATAATAAGCCAAAAATACAATCTATATATCGAGCTTCCGGAGAGCGGGCGAAAAATGTTTTTGTTTTCCTTCACGAGCACCCTTCGAGGGCCCCAGGAGTATTTTTTCGTGGCTAAAGAAAACAGGTGGCCTTTCGCCCGGACCTCCGGGACGAATTTTACAATTTTACACATAATTATATGATGTATCACGTTGTCAAACTGTACGTCCTGTTCTCCCACGATGCAGGTCTCGACGAACGAAAAAACGCAGATTGTTTTTAGAAAAGTTTAAAAAAAGAAAGCGGAATGATTTGATTGGTCCTATTATCAGTACATCCTTTGTTAGATTTTATCTGAACTGATGCGATTCACTGGAGAGCACAGAAATGTGTTATTAATTTTAAAGTATAAATTGATTTAACGACGCATACGCGAATGGTAATGCATGGCAGTTTTAATCGGAATTGCTTTAATTTCGTTATAAAAGACACATTAAAGCAGATAGAGGAAAAAATGGTGTAGGCAGAATTGTAAATTAAATCATTCATTTTTAATACACATTTCTGAGCTGGACGTATGGAGAGTTCTGTTTTAAGCGAATCAACTAATCTCTGGAACTCTATTGCTTTATCCCGGTTGGATTGTGTCCCTCAAATAAGTACTGAAATGCTTCAGCCTTCTTGGTTTTCAAGGACAGAGAACAAGTTGTAAAGTTCTACAGAGATATATAGTGGTCGGTACAATAAATGGTGCAGGGATGATTCCGGACCAGACTAAGGGGCAGAGATTCGAAAGGAAGTCTATAATTAAAACCCAGTCCGTTGAATTTTCCAATAGGATAATTGAATTACACTTGTAATGACTTGCTAGGCCTAGCGATTACACGAAATTTCAAAGCAGTCTTGTTCGCAATCTCATTATTCATTTCCATGACCACGGTGTAGAGAACACCAGACAATCTTTTAATTTTTTTTTATTTCGTGATTTTATGTCGCATCAACTGCTAGGTTATTAGCAACATCATAATGTAAGCAAAGATAGGTTACATTATTTCATTTGTCAATTTGGTTTCCTTAATAAATTTAAGTAGATCTTGTTAAATTGCTTGTGCAGAATGTCCACAGTGTTATAACGTTTCTTGCAAACGACTGGCAGAATCGAAAAAGGACGTCTGTGCTAAATGCTCTTCCGTTTCCTACAACCATTCATTTTCAAGAATTGAATCAATAACAGCATGAACGCTCTGGAGTTTGTGCTTTAAATATGAGAAATTAATTGTAAATGGTAATGGCTCTACTGGCGACCAAGACTGGTTCAAGAAGTATTACGAAGCTACTTAGGGCACCGGGTATTAATTACAGACACGCTACAAATACTTCCGGACCTAAACGAATGATCAGGATAGGGAAAACGATCGATACAAATATATAGATATATTATAATATAATAGAGTTATTTGATGAAACATTTAAAGCCTTACATAAAATATACAGTATGATGTGTATCGTCGCACGTATGTGAATTAAAGTGTGTACCATGTTCTCTCGAGTGAAGGATATTACCGTCATGTTGAAATCAACTCTATTCTCAAATCAGTATTCTCTCTCTCTCTCTCTTTTTCTCTCTCGTTCTCTCTATCTCTCACTTTCTCACATACAATTGTTCAAAAGATGTCTTAAAATATGCAGATCCACATTCAACCATTTCTCTCCGCGAGCTTTTATCTATTTCCACCTTTGTTTTCTTTCCACATCTACTCATCGTTCTCGTTTACGCAGACTGATATATTATACGTTCTTCGTGAATGTACGGGCGCTCATGGCACCCGATTGGACTGAGAGATTCGATACGGCAGTAGTAATAGTTAATAGTCAATAATTCTTATAGTTCTTACATCATTTTTTCGTCGCGTCGACAACAACGAGCCGCGGAAGAGCGCGCGTCATCGGCTTACTTTAATTATTTACTCATTTATTTATATTTATATATATAATATGTATAGCTCCCCCCTCCCCTCCCCTCCCCGCTCGTCAGCAACTTCTCTTGTTTAATAGTGATCTTTTATTATAATATAGATATTATCGGTAATACAGAGCTAGTATCAAATTCTAACAGAATCGAGCTACATAAAAATTGTTCCAACCGTTTCGGAGAGATATGCATTTCACTCTGCATCAACGCGCCCTTTCTCGGAGCTATTTTTCAATTCGTTTCAGCGTCGTCTTCCATTTTTTTTCTTTCTCTTTCTCTTAATATTTCTGTCGTTCGACGTTAATAATCTCGAGTATTCTCAGCGTCCCTCGACGAGACAACGAGACGTTTAATCATTATCTCTTTCAACACCATTCGAACATCCGTTCGTTCCGATTCAACAAACCAATTGCGCTAACTTGTAACCTCACATGCAATCGTTCAAATCCCCACTCGTCAATAGATCGTATGTTAAAAAAGTCTACAGAATGGCATCACATGTACGTACGTTTAAAAATACAGATATTCGACTTCACGGAAACTCAGATAAATTGTTGTTTTCTTTCTTCGTTAGAAATGCTTGTCACAAAATTAAAAAAACGTAGATGTTTCGTTCTGCGATGACTCGGAAAATGGAATTAGACGTTAAACGTGGAGTGAAAACAATGCTGTGCTAAAAACTAGGTTTACCTTTTCGGATGCTAGGAATCGAGAAAAGAATGAAGTCATCGTAATAGACGCGTGTAATCGTTGGTAAATCGTTGCAAAAGTTATCAACATTTTCATTTTTGAAATGCCCGCGCCTGTTGTGGTAGACCGAGATAGGCAGTTAGCGACATCGATTCTACAAAGTTCAAAAATGAATATGCTTCAACCAACACTGTGAATTCTCATACTTGACTATCGGTTAAAACTTTCAAGCTATAAAACCATCGCGACAATATACGGATAATAAAATATCATAGTAAAAACATTCTTCGTAAAAAGTAGGCGTACGTTAAAAAAAAAGAAAGTAACACACAGTCGCTTTTACTTTTCGGCTTTCAAGGTGGGCTTTTTCTCTGTTCTCGTGTTCAAGCGATGCCCACCGTCGAAGCTCAATTAGATTACCATACTCTATTAAATTACAATAAATGGTACTATTATAGTAGTGTAAAATGTTGCTGGATATATATGTATCGCAGTAGAATAGTAGTCGATGCGAGTAGATAAAGTAGCGATTTCGTTGGCCACCGCAGAATCGTTGGGCGGTTGGTCTCGTTGAACATTGCGATTTTCCGTAAATGGTTCCCGATAAGTACGAACACAGTCGCGAGTGTAGATAGAAAAAAAAAACATTCAAAAGACACATACGATAAAAGATAGCAACTATCAGTTTTGTCTAAGGCCGGTCCAACGAGTCCGGGCGTCCAACAATTTATTTTACTCTTACGTGAAAATCAATTTATCATTTTGGTCAGTGTGTAAAAATAAAAATAATAGTTCTTTTATATTCTGCAAACTACTGTGGACCGCGTCGAAATTGATATTTGTATTTGGTTGTCGTTTGTCTCCCTCTATTGATCGTAGAGGGTAAATATGATTGTTACTTTTTTCTTCTTCTGTCTTTCTTTTCTTTTTTTTTGGAAATTTTCTTTCTTTTTTCCTATGCACCACTTTCTCGCTCGTGATTCTTTCTCTTTTTCTCTCTCTCTCACTCTCTCTCTCTCGAGCTCTTTCAGCGCAAAAACAGACGAAATAAGGGAGAACAGAGTTATGCAGATGATTTTCCCGGCGAAGCGAGCCTGTTTTACTGACTCAAAACAACCGAGCTAGACATCTTCGATGAAACTAGGCAAATTCTTGAAGCTCGATTCTTCTGTTGTCTTTCTTTATGTTATGAAGAAGTTCAAAGTTCAATCATCTGCGTACGATTCTGCGGAGATTGCTGCTGAATCAATTGCTGGATCAAATATTCAGTTTCCTCGTGCAGCAACAAAGCTGTAGTTGACCGCTTAATAATGAAGTAATATTTATCTGGAAATTCTTGATCTTCATGGGATATCAGTTTTGCTTTTTCTTATATATATATATATATATTTATATGTATATATATACGCGTGATAGAATTAGCTAGTGCCGCTAATTCAGCTCGATTCTTTTTCTTTCGAATCTAAAAATAAAATAGAAACAATATTCAATCGAGAACATGATACAAAATACACCGAATAAACCTCAACGCATTCAGGGCGCTATGAAGTAGCATAACTCTTCATTGTGGACTTCATACTATTAGATTTTTCAAATTTTAAGATTAATGGTATTTGAATGAGTGATTTGGTTATTGTTATCTTAACACATTATGTATCGGCAAAATCTATGCTCCATGGCTAAGGGTTTTTAGTTTCTTCAACAGCAACAACAATATCAATTGTGAACCAACAAGTTACTTGCAGTAACATCATCTACGAATTTCCTTTCCGATTATAATGTAAAAGAAAATTTCTAAGCTTCCTTTCGGTACAGTATAGCTACTGAAAATCCTATTATTTTGATTCCGATAGGTGAAGCGTTAATAGTCTTTCGATAGATGAAGTGTTAAAAAAATTTTTTAATAGATGGGGGGAAACTTTCTCTGCGATAAACTTTGTGTAAAGGTCCACAGGTTGGTATTACAAGTTACTTTGCTTCCTGAATGCGTTGATTGCGTTTAGGGTACAGAGCCGCGCGGTACGGAAACGTAATTTTGTCTATTATTTACCGCTATCAGATTTGTCTTCGGATGTTCCGTTTGTCAATTCAGGCTCCTTCTTCTTTTCTCCTTCCTCAGACTCCACGCTGGATGCTTTCTTCTCGTCCTGATTGGCCGTTTTCTTATCTTTCGCTTTTCCCTTGGCTGGCGTCGCCGGTTTCGGTTTCGGCTCGAGGCTCGGGTCCAGCACGATCTTGCCGATGTTCTTGCGGTCGTGCATCTTCTGCATGGCTTCCGGCACATCCTCCAATGCCCACGTCGAATCTATTACCGGCTTAATCTTACCCTCGCCCCACATGGTGAACACTTGCTCCACCGATTGCCGCACGAACTCTTGGCTGCCGTGTTTGTACATCAGATGACGGAGGTTCAGCCCGGACAACGTTTTGTTCTCCTCGAACAGCTTTATCGGCGAGACTTTGTCCACTTGCCACCACTGCAAAACGAGCACCGTTAATAATACTCGTAATTAGACCGCGGATCTTTAGGCAAAATGACAAATGGCTGCACCAATCGCAAGAAATAGTAGCCGTATTTAAGTTATTTCAGCATTAAGTATTTTTTAACATTCAATAAGGTAAACATTCAGTGAATTTTGTTGTTCTACTCGAAGCCTAAGAGTTCTTAATATTTCTGATGACAGAGATCCGGTAGGCATCACAAATCAATTTCTAATTAGACAGACACCCAGAAGAGGTGACGAAGAAAAAGTTAACAGGAATAGGGATTCGATTAGATCACGTACTGATCGCGCCGCCGAGAAGAAGCTCTTCATTTCTCCGGTGACCACGTTGCTGGACCCATAAAGGATGTATTTCCCCATGGGCTTGAGCAGCGCGTAGCCCTTGTTGCATTCTTCGCCGCACAGACAATCGAGAACTATATCCACGCCCTCCGGAGAGATCCTGCGAATAAAATCAAAATAAATATCCTACTCTCTCATAGATCCTGGGACATTATCCAGTGTCCATAATCCGACGAAAAAACGGATTTCGAGAATTTGTTACGTACTTTCTGACCTCGCTGCTGTAATCCGTACCACGTTCGAGGAGGTGGTCGATGGTACCGGCCGTTTTGAGGGACTCGTGTTTCGATTTACTGCACACACCGAAAATAGTCACGTCGTTCACTGTCTTGGCCAGCTGGACCACCGCTTGACCCTAAAACAAAAAATCAAAATGAATATCCGGGTGGGATGAGCTCGGGATAACGGTGCTCCTTTTGATCCTCGATTTCCAAGGTCGGCACACGCTTAATCTTTTTCTGCCGACCGCCGAGCTGGATTCTCACCGTAATCCTTTTTCCTTGCACAATCGAAGCCCAACGACGTTTCAGAATCGGTCGAATATTTGAATAAGCGATATTACTAAAATTTAGTTTGTGAACGCGCTGCTTGAACAGTGGAGGGTTGCAATAATTCATAGCTATATACTTCGGATTTTATGCGTTTATGACAAATCGGTGGTAATTTCAAACAGTAGAAACATTAACAGAACAGTATTGAAGGACTAAACAAATTTTTATTTCGTTCCAATATCTTGTAATAGATGAAGAAAATTTTTATTTTACAAACATCCGCAGTCTATCCGATATTCGGAAGCTTACAGTACCGTGACAGGGGTATTGTTAACAATACTCGATCCTGTACAATGTTCTCGCGTTTCTCTGAGGTATTGAACGAACTGTATTTGAAGAAAATGTCCCCTACTCCCTACTCCCTATCCCCCCTCGATTTTTCCTCGCATTTTTTTTAGCATTTTCTCGTCCCAACGTTGGCTATCACTAGACTGCGGATGATTATGTTAAATAATAATTTCGTGAATTCGAGGAAATCTCGATACCGCTGAACATGTTCATCCACTAGGCTGTTCAATTAGGAGAGTCGCTTTTTAAGTACGCTTTTGAAGAAGGTGAGAGTAGTGTATTTTTTTTACTTATTGAAGAAAAACCTTAAATGTCCGGCGCTGGAAGAACTTCCGCTACAAACAGGGACGAGGGCCAGGGAGTATAGTTCGCGGGCGTGTGTGTGCTTCCCTGATAATTTTTTTTGAACGGGTATCAATTATGCGGCTTCGATCGGTCAGATGAAGGGTCGGAGAGATACATATATACCAAGGGCAACTGTTTTCCGTCTGGCCGGTTCGAACGAGAGAGTTATAAAGCAGCCGGACGCTCACCGCTCGCGCCTCAAGTGGGGTAAAAATTGAGCGAAACGGCCGGAGATTTTCAACAGAAGCAGCATTCATTATTTCCAGGAATCGAGAGCTGACCGCGCTGCGCTGCTCTCTTCTGTCTGCGTTCTCGTCCGTTGTCGAGAGAGAATTCGATACCCAATAACATGACCAATCCGGAGGCGGCCTGAGAGGAGCCACCGGCCAGAGAAGACGACCGGGGAAGAGCCAGAAGAATTTCAGGGGGAAAAAACGAGAGCAGGAGGAGATAGAGGAGAAAAAAGAGGTAGCGCGAGAAGGGAAAGAGAGCAGAGCCACGGCCAGAATGTTAAGAAGCCGCTCTAAATTGTGCGTCATAAAAGGGCCCGGTCGATGGATCCGCTATCTGGGAAACACGTTCTTGCATACTTCTCGGATCGTTCCAAATTATGATGGATACGAGGACCCGGTCCCGTCAACTGAATCAGCGAATTTCGATGCCCTGGTCATTTAAATTTCCCCTACCCCCTACCCCCGGGTTTTTCGTAGCATTTTTAAACATTTTCTCTTCCCAGCGCTGGCTATCACCAGATCTCTCATCTTTCTGCGAAATAAAAATAATACAGAAACACGCGTCAAATGAAAATGCATTTCCCCTTCTAATAATTTTAATAATCCAATCCTATAATCCCGGATTTTTCGTTGCATTTTTAAGCATTTTCTCCTCCCAACGTTGGCTATCATTAGACTGCGGATTTTTCTGCAAGATAAAAATAGAAAAGAAAAACGCGTCAAATGAATATGCATTTCCCCTTCTAATAATTTTAACAAGTCAAAAATAATATAATAGCTTTCTATTTGACTAATCCTATTTTATATCGAGTCCTTTAAACCGAAATAAAATTCTATTTTGTTGGAGTCGATATGTCCTTGGAGAAAACATAAGCGTACAATAAATATTTCTTTTTTTTTTCATGAAATTTTCTAGCATTACTTTTACCACGACTAAGTAGTAGTGCGAGGGTTTAAACAACACACATTCCAACTGTAATACTATTTGTAACCCCAAAACTCCACTGAATCAGCACTGCGAGATAAATTCGAAAAGATCAATCGAATAATTTTCAATTTGCTGATTTCACAGTATTTCAACCCTTTCTGGACGAATGTGAACATAGTAACGATATCATGAGTGTAATAACTGCTGCAGCCATACTTTAATTACGTACATACCAAAATATCAGTATACATATTTCTATTATTTCCTCCGGGGAAACTAATCTTCGTATTTTAAAGAAATCTTCGGTTTCAAAGGATTAACAAGTTGGTTCAAAGCCTGTTCAGTACAGAAAGAACTACTGTGATTTTCTCCATGAATTTATTTAGGCGGCATTAAAGATTTAACATGATTGTCGCCAAAAAGTGGTTGATTCTGTGGTAAGTACACCGACAACAAGAATTATCAGGTGTATACGGATGATTCTTGTCACGGAGGGCGCACTCTAGCCCCCCGGAAGAATCATTCAGCGTGTTCATTACCTACCACCGAATATTAGGGACTCCCCTAACCGCTACGACGAAACGAGGAAATACGGCGCGGATTTACGGAAGCATTCCGATAGTCGGATTAACGTAATGCGGGGGATTCTGCGTCCACATATACAACGTATAAATAGTTAGTTACTGTGGATCTCACGCGCAGTGTACACACCTATACACGGTGAAAGGGAAAATATGAGTCGGCGCGGATGGTTGGTGGGGGGAAAGAGGGAGGGATCGAAGAAAGTGGGAAAAGTCCGACGTGATCAGGAAATGCAATTTTTCAAGTCAAGTGCTTTTCCTAGCTTTCCCGGTGAACGTGCTCCGACTCCCCGGCGTGTGTCTCCACCCCTCCCCGATGATATATACACCGTGACAGCGGAGAAAAGTGCGGTTTTCATGCGCGCGACCGCAGACTTCACCGAGACGACGCCGATATTGTTCCACGGGAACGAATTGTCTCCTCTGTCTAGCCCATTCCGAGAGAGGCGCAACCATCGAAGGGCCGCGCGACGCCGAACAACCGTTTAAATAAGCGATACCTCGCCGCGCGTTTCCGTTTTCGCCGTCAACCCGCTCGTTCCCATCGATTTTCCGGCCCATCCTACCACGCTGATCAAACAATCGCCGTAAATCACATTATATAACGAGAGACGGCGGTTCAGTGCACCCGACTTTCTTTCAACATCCACGGAACTCAACGTTCTCGGAATCGTTTCATTTTTTGGCTCTGTTCTACAGGGCGATTAAACAGATGAGGTCAAGGACAATAAACGTAATCGCGCAAGGGTACGTAGGTATTGATCCGGTGACACTGATTTTCTCTCTGTTTCCTTGAAATGTAGGTAACGTTGCTATCGAAACTTAATTTTTGATCTGTTCCAGGGGCGATTGAACTGTCTGGTTCAAGGATGAAGGCATCATAACCGCGCGAGGGTAGGTAGATACAACTGATTTTCTTTCTGTTTCCTTGAAGTGTAGCTGTGGTTACTATCAAAAGTTGATTTTTGATCTGTTCTACAGGGCGATTAAACCCAGGACAAGGTTAGAGATAATCAACGTAATTGTTCCAGGGAAGATATCGATTTGGTGCAATCTATTTTCATTTAGTTCTCTTGAACCGTACCTAATGTTTCTACAATAGATTACTGATAATAATGATTATTATTAAGTTTCAGTAGGTTTGTTCTGCGGGGAAATCAAACAGTGGCGGCATTGTAAGAAACACACAATGTGTATATGGGAATATTGAAACGTTACTGCGGCCACTGTTATCGTTGGGTCGCGTTGATTATAGTTTCAGTAGATTTCCTAGTAGACGATTCAACAACTGTGCCGGTATTATAATACCAATTTCTATTATCGTAGGATTACATGTCTTGTGTTCCTCGGCTCATTTTCTGTGTATCGTGATTAAATAGCCCTACCTAACCAGTGATTATGTTTCAAGAAAAGGTACAATAACTGTGGTGTGCGTGTGTGTTTAAGGAAACACTGGGTAATATATTCGTTCTTGTTATCGTAGGATCATGTTTTTCGTGGATTTCGGCTAGGTTCTGCGGGATGATTCAACAGTTTAATCAAACAACGGCGATGTTTAAAGAAAAGATAAAGTAGTGTACCGTACAGATCATTGTTGTTATAGGATCATGTTGTTTGTGCTTCTCGTTGAGTTTATACTGCACGGTGATTGACCCTTGTGCCGACACCCAATATTTTCTACGACGTACAAGAAACATCGCACTTCATAATTTCAACACATAATTTTATATACCAACAAGGAATTGGAAAATGTTTCAAAAAACGGTGGAAGACCCAGGATCGCATTTTCCAAATTCTACGCAACCCTCCTGTAGCATTCACAAAATTCAACCCCCGAATTTAATATATTGACTGCTGCTTCAACCATATATGGATGACATTACCTATTCTCAAGGGTACAGATATGAATTTATACTGTAACACACTGCAGGAAATTAGTCGTAAGGACCGAAGGACGCAGAAGAGTGAAAAGACTAATCGCCATGATGAATTACATGTAGTTACGGTTTCAATACCGAGTCTCTCCGATTTTATTGGATCTTCGGAGGGTAGTGTTCGGCAAGCAGCGTCCCAAACATCGCGATTAACTTATCCAGATACTAGCTAGCGATAGCAAACGCGCGGAGGTCGATTAACCGAGAGCCATAATACTCGCGATTTCACGGGGCCGTGACTGCGTTCGCCTTTCCTCCTCGAAGGGTTGGGAGCGCGCGTGATCCAATACAGTTCGCTCGTTTGCGCTTAGGTGTACCCCTTACCCCCGGAAAAATGCACCCCCTAAAATTCACCGAAGAAATTACAAATCAGTCGCTCGGACTACGCCCGGCTGTTTCTGGCGTTGAGCAATTACGAGTGTACCGAGACGGACAAGGTTACTGCCCCACGAACACACAAGTTACCCCCCCGAGTCATCCCGTTGCGCGCTGCAAACGGGAAGGGATGATTCTCTCTGTCTCTCTTTCGCTCTCTCTCTCTCCCTCTCTCTCTCTCTCTCTTTCGCTCTCTCTCTCTCCCACTCTATCCCTCGGTTTTCTCTGTGAACGTCGTCGAAGGCGAAGAAGAAGGCATCCGGGCTCGGCTGGGGGGTTAGGGGAAGGCGTCGGGATCAATACGGCTCAACAGGTTACACTCGAAGCTAACTACATCGCCCCCGCAGTCCTGTACCGCGTTGCACACTGGACCGTTATAACATATAAAATAGGTGGAATTAATTGAAATATTCTTCAAATCATCAAATAGGTTAACCCCTTGCAGTCCTACGTGTTTCCCCTCTTTTTCTTCAAAACTTTTCACGAAATTATATAAATATCAATTATACAGGGCGAGGCACCTAACTTGATCACCTCGAATGAATTTTTCGTTGCACTAAACGATTATTTCTACAGATGTTATACGGTATCGAGGGGGCACATGGTGGCGAGTTCAAGGTCAACTTTGATTTTTTCAATATAAACGTATATTTTGTATGCACCAATGGATGCAGTTGTTCTCTATAAAAAAAATGTAGGTACCCATGGATGTCAAAAATTGACTAGTTTGGCAGATAGAACCAAGTGCATTGCTCGATATGCAGGACAGTATCATAAACGAATGTTGTGTATAGTAAAGTATCGCTCGTTTACATCTGTTAAATGAACATTACATTTTTGTAAATGATTATTACTACACAATGGATTTTAGATTAAAAGAATTTAAGAGCTTCAATGTATAAATCCCAGCTTATTCAAATTATTAAAAAAACAATGCATTTTTATTTTGCAGAAAAAATCCGCAGTCTGTTACATAAATAAAATTAAAATATCTCCAAAACTAATCCTTTTTCGACGTACATGGGTTAACATTTTTTTACAGAGAATATGAAACTGCATCTATTGGTGCATAAAAAATATATGGTACCATTTTAAAAATCGGTCCTTCAAAAGCCCTTGACGCATCTACCTAAAAAAAAACTTAATAACACAACATATGCGCATCTCGTGAAACCATTTAATCTCCGTTAAAATATTTCTCGCTGCGATTAATAACAATGACGTGATCCAGGTGGAAATATCCGAGACACCCTGTATACGACAAGATTTATCATTGCATTTACTCCTATCGTTAAAGGGAATATTTTCTACACTGAAAATATAAATAATTACAATCATGGACAATTTGTTTGATCGTAAAAAAAGAATTAGAGAATAAAGTCGACAGTTGTATATACGTGATCAAAAAAAGTGGAGGTATTTCGCTAAGCCAATTGCGGATAAAAAATTCCCTAAAGAAGGTTGATTTTTCGACACCGTCCGACAGGTGTAACACCCCTTGAAAGAATCGATCTTCTGAAGAATCGAATCGGAATCAAGCATCCCTAGTTGGAAGTTGAGACGACGAAAATCTACGGGGGGATGCTGCCGGTGTGCACGAGAGAGCCATGGGGGTGTGGGGGTTGCCCTGGCAACCCTTCGTTCTCTCATCGACCACCGTCACGGGCCGCGCCCGTCTGAGACCGCACCACCACCATAGTCATCGCCATATCCCCCACCATGCCACCCCCGAACGTCACCGCCACCCCCGGGTCACGTGTACCGGTGCCCTTAAGCTCCGTTCACACGGACCAGCTTAATTCGATTTCGCGTCTCCGGCTTCCGGGCCAGACACTATTGCTATCCAACACCGTTGTTTACCGTGCAGCTAAGCGCGTGCCCGGACACCATTCTCCGCGGATTTTGCCGAGAAACTTAACAATCGCGAGCCCGTGCAGAATTTTCGGACACGCACTCGCGAGAAAACCATTTTTCGCGATGCTGATCTGGATTTACGAAAATCCGTACAGTTGTCGCACAAAAGAGCCATAGGTATCGCAAGTTGCAAAACTTTTTCAATGTAGTGATTTTTCCGATTTGAATGTTTTAAATGTTTTAGTGATTTATATCGCAGTTTTCTCGTAGGGATCTTAATAAGTAACATACATATTAAAATTTTTTATCGCAAGCATACTTTACTTTTCCCTTCGACCAATAGTTATTTAAAAAACGTTAAGTATCACATAGTGAATTAATCCTTCTAACATCCATAATAAAAATTCGAATTGTTCGGTCCAATTTTTAAAAATTTATTCGTAATTATTTTATTCAATTTTCGCCTCCAGAGTGCGAAATGGACTTGACGTAACAGAATTAAATGCGCCTTGCGTTTCTTTACTTTCACTCCATTTTAAATTGTATTGCTCCACTGGAATTGCTCATCGCAGACTGCGTCTAATTTCTTTAGTTCTATCTCATCTTAAAATCGTCTCATCTTCGTTGATTCTATTCTTTGCACTTTTTCTTCGTGCCTTTCGCGGATCAATGGAATTATTCGCAGTTACTTAACCCTTAATCAAGCAGGGCACTTCTCACTGGGATTTAAAGCTGTCTGGAGTAAGCAAGGGTATTCCATGCTCCCACAAAGTGTCAGTAGATAGACGAATCTACCCTAAGCCTGGCTAAGAGTTAAACTGCTTTAATACTCCATAAATGGGAGGCAACGAATTTGGTGATTAGGTCCTGCGGGTCTTTGTGTAAAATAGAAATCTTCGTCTCTAAAATCGCCTCTAAATTCTTTGCCTCTAAATTTAATAATGAGACGAGATCATCGGGACTTTCAAATTGTTTTACTGTTTTAAATTTTATCTACTCGTTTTTGCGATAAATGCATCAAATCCGCAATCTATTAATAATAGTAGACTGCGAATTAGACCGTACACTTATGAACTCTGTCAACTAAATTCAGAATAGTTGGCAACGACTTAAATTTGATGACCAACCATTTCCATCTATCTGTTCCATCGATTCGTAGAGTGACTAAAAACTTTCGTATTGAAATTCATGAACTGATTTAAATCCAAAAGTACACTTTGTTTTCTATGCATACACGAGAAGCTTTTAGCGCGAGAGACTCGGGAACCATTTTCTCTTGGAACAGTCGAATTGAAACACAACTTTGAAAATTGAAGAATCGTTGCGTGCTCAATGGTCGAACTTGGCTGGTACGTTGATTGCCGAATTACAATAAAATGACCCAAGACTTCAAAGTAATTTATTCAAGTGAACTGAAACGTTCGAAATGACTCTTAATTTTTTCGTTCACAATTACTAAAATTACAAAAATATTTTCAGAAGAAGGACTTGAGTAACACAAAACAAAATGAAAAATAATTCTGATAAGTATTTAACAGCTCACTGCAGAAAAGAAATTTTCATTCGAAACTACAGATATGAAAATAAAAGTAAAAATTCTGATAAGCATTCACAGTAAATGCCGAAGAGACCGAAATATGGAAAAATATGTTTGACAAAATCGTTTTTCTTAGTTCCCACGTTGGGACATTTTTACCATTAAGCAAGCGGTATAAAAAACTATAATTTCACGCTAAAAGATGGCAGCAAAATCAATACGAACTGTGGTCCAAATTAGGCTGCTCTCCCCTTCACAATTTTTCAAATCTGGATTTATTCAATTTTTGTGCCAGGCTCTTCAATTAGTTTCTAAACCTGTTCGCAGAACGGTGTCACTCACGCATGCTCGACGTGGCATTCATCGTATTAAAAGCGCTCTTGCATTATCGTGTTTCAATCCCCTACGCTTCATATGAATGTAATAAACGTCGGTCCAAGCACAAAAGGCTGCCAGTTCATTTTGACTGCTGCGAAGGTTTCAGAATTAAGGTGTCGCCGGCCGGAAGCCAGTTAGGGAGTGATGGAAGTGTATGTTGACTCTGGATGGGTGTGGGAGGGTGGCATCGAGGAAATGGTAAATGATGTGGTTAGCGGGACATTCTTGTATTTCCGTTGGCTGATCGGGGAACGTTGCAGTTCTCTTTGTTCAGGGTTTCGAGAGAGTGCGAGCCGTGACCTTTTGCACAAAATTCTCTCTCCGCTTTTCGCTGGCGTGCAACCTCGACGGAATAACATATTCGTGCGCACGCTGCGGGATTTTACAATAAATGCCGTCGAGTCAATTTCAGCAAATGATTCGACGCAATATTCTACCGTCAGTTGAAATACATTTTTTGATGCTGCACACTTCTACGTTCATCCGATCGATCGGCTTTGAAAAATCTGATTTCGCTTGGTCAGTTGAATAATTAAATGAAGCTTTAAGTTGGAAGTTCGCCTGACTAAAAGACGATTTTAATTACTACTTCTCTTCTTTAACGTTCTCACGAGTTTTACAATGATCTCTGGGAGTTAAACAATGTTTTAACCAAGCTCGAACGGCAAACTAATCTATAAAGGAGCCTCTGGCAACTGATCAAAGCTGACGTTAATGGAGACTGCTTCGTACAGTACTGAATGTGTCACTTTCTCGCTGTCATGACAACGTTTTGTTGACCTAAACCTCCCCTCGTGGTCTCTCGACTCTCCAGGCTAATATGTCATTAGGTGCTACAATTATGTAGCAAGAGGCACTCGTCTTTATTCAGTAAAACAATAGACCTTGTACACTTAAAAAACCTGACCTTCAATGCACTTCTACATTTACTCAATCTTGTACACTTTTTTTACTTATTCCCTAATCAATTTCTACAAAGATTTTTCAAAATAACTTGCCTCGTCATTACATACACATTAAAATATGTACAGAGTGTTTCAATATTTTCTGTCTGATATTTATATACACTTGAATTTTTAAAATCGAAATTTCCCAGGAAAAAATTCTATTCTTTCTTCCGAACATCATTTCCGTTCATACCGTGACATCCTGTTCGAAAAGTACACGACTCTGCAAGGGACACCATAATCTCCAGAAACGTGAGAAGTATCGGAAGAAAAGCGGCGGTGTTAAGCAACCATGATCCTCGCCAAATGGGGACAACGATAGTTCACGTTAGCTGTAACAACATCCCGTACACGTGTACGACATATTTCAGTCCAATCGCAGAAACCCTCCACACGTGTCTAGCCTTATTTCCGCACCAATAAACGCGATACGAATTTCAGATTACACCCGCGAATATGGCAATTAAGCAGAAACCCGCGTTTGTTCGTTGATCTGAGGAGGATTTCGTGTTACTCGTGGATCGAGCAAGCAGCGAGGATTGGATCGTTACTTTTAGCGATTTTGTTGAGACTGCGCTGCGGCCGATCTTTAGTTTTTGATATTATTGTAATTTTATTTTAATTCCATGTTTGTTGACTCGTCGTTCTAGTGCGAAAAGGATGAGCGTAACTTACCACACCCCCGCCAGCGCTGTGCAGCAGAAGACTCTTGCCGGGAGCCAGGTTGGCCAGCTTGAACAGTAGGATGTAAGCGACAGTGTAGTTCATAGTGATCGCCGCTGCATCAAGGTAGCTCAAACCGGGTGGCAACGCGAAAACGGACGTCGCCGGCACGACAACGAGCTCCGCCCACGCTTTGTGATCAGGAAACGCGACCACTCGATCGCCCACCTAAAAGCAAACAGCCGAACGTACATTAATTGATCCAGTCCGTTCCGAGCCGGATTCCTCCGCCAGAGAAATTCATACATTCCTCGCATTCTACCCTACATTTTCCTTATCAATCTACTAAACGAACAGGATCTTTCTACTAAACGAACAGGATCTTTCTACTAAACGAACAGGATCTTTCAAATCCTTAATCTTTTGAGGACAGGTGTCGTCATATTGGAGACACTAGGCCCATGTATTTAACCCCTGGACGATTTGACCAGTTTTACAATAATTGATAATGTTTGTAACTATTCACTGTTTTCATCCATTTTTTTAAACATACTTTTGGTGATACATTAGTCTTTCCGTTGACCATAACCAGCTGTACATTTAATTTAATCGCTAGAAACTGTGGAATTAAGTGATGACTTTTCATGCTCTGGGTCACAATAGACCCAGGTCCCAGGAGAGGTCGTAGGAGAGTTAACCCTTAACGGTGCGGAAATACTTCAAGTTTACTTCTCACCAGGTCCAAGCTATTTTTCATACGAACAGAAACTATGGACTCGGAATTCTTATATCAAGTATAGAAAGGAAAATATGTATATTTTAGTGAAAATTTATTAACCCTTTGCACTCGAACTATTTTAACTCCAAAACTAACCATTTCTTCCGACTTAGAATATTTTGCTTCTATACATTTTTTTTTCGCGTCATACATACAAAAGTATTCTAATTTACTAATACAGCAATTTTTAGTGGCGCCTTTCGGTCTCCATTCGAGTGCTAAGGGTTAATATACAGGGTGTCCCGTAACTGGTGGTACAACCGAGCAGCGGGTGATTCTACATGAAAAACAGAGTCGTAAATATAGAATAAAATTTTTTGATACAAGGCTTTGTTTTCGAGAAAACTGAGTTTGAAAATCTGTCTAGTGCGCGAGCACTAGTATACATCGAATAAATCGAAGGTCGAGGTTACAATGTTAGAATTACCTTTGAGGAATTCGTTTAATTCAGAAACTGCTGGAAGTGCTGTCCACGTTGTTGTAGACATAATTGTGCTCTTCGTATTAAATTCCCTCGAAACCCTTGTAATGTGCAATTATTATGTTGCATTAAGTGTTCAAACGCTATCAAAATGTTTTGTTTGTAATTGTTCGATACTCGTTATGTCATCACGATACACATTCGATTTCACCTGACCCCACAAATAAAAATCTAACGGTGACAAATCCGGAGATCAAGGTACTCTGTCACCGCGACCGATCCAGCACTGATAATTTTCACTTAAAAAAAGTCTTACTTCGCAACTGCAGTGCGGTGGTGCTCCATCCTGTTGAAAAATTAGCGTTCTTCGAATCCCGAGAGGCACATGTAAACATGTGAATGTTTGTAAACATATCTAGAAGTATGAAGGTAATTTCCGAGATATCCTGACGCGAGGCAGTGGAGTCCGTTGAGCCGCAAGCCGAGTGCACGCGTACTAGACAAATTTTCAAACTCATTTTTCTCGAAAACAAGGTCTTTTATCAAAAAAATTTATTCTATATTTTCGACTCAGTTTTTCATGTAGAATCATCCCCTGTTCGGTTGTACCACCAGTTACAGGACACCCTGTATATTTAGAGTAATAGGATAACAAGATGATTTAAATTGGACTTTTGCCGCGATATTTGCAGCATTGGTCCGTTAAGGGTTGATTTCTCGCGATGCAAATAAACAAATCGAGCTCCACAGAATTGACTCATCCGAAACGGTCTCCCTTCTCCGTCATCAATTACGAAACAGCCTGTGCCGCTCTCAGATATCATCCCCCCGGATAGGCAAAACCCACTTCGGACGTCATCTAGGAGCATACGAAAAGGGATCGGGGGTGCCTCGAGCCTGTTTTCCCCGGCATATTTGCGAATAGCGAGGAAACCACTCCCGGACAGGTTCGACGGGGCTCGGGCACGCTAGTTCCTCGTTTAGCCCGGCCTTGAATTTTTCACCCACTAATCTTTCCACGAGGGTGGAGTCCCACGGTGCTTTTCCAGAACGGCGTGACGTCTCTGCGAAGCGAAATCGCCTCGGGCTGGTCCATTTTCGCGACTCGCGAAGGTCTGCGAAGGTCGTGAGGGGCGGTGGACCGTTTTAAGGGGTCGTCACACGCTCGCAGAAAAAGAAATACAGCCGCCATCGGCGTTCCTTCTTTCGCTCAAAGCCCTCTTTGTCAAAGAAGTCCCGTAGAATTGTACCGAGCTCGATTTTATTTTCCTTCTCATCCCCCTTTGTCCTCCCTTATACCCAAAAGCAAACCCTTGTTTTCTTAGCTGTAGCTGATGGCTCTATGAGTCATCCGGAATTTTTTTAATTAATCCTTAAGTTCATTTTACCTTGGAGAACAGAAAGGCTGCAATATTTCATTTCTAATTTATTTATCATTTGAAAGCTTCAGAAACGACGTCTGCACACTGTGCCGACTCTGTCGAATTGTGGCTTGTGTTGTATTATTTATGTATGCTGACTCTCTAATATTTCAAAATTGGTTACATAAGAGAAGATTATTCGAGAAGATACAGGTTCTTGCATCATTGTTTAGTTTCTAAAATACAACGTTTCAGAAGGAAACTAATGGTTAAATTACGAGATTGTAAACGAACTAAAATTGCATTTCCTTTTAAAATACAAGTGAAATATAAGTGAAATACAATTGTATTTTCGTGTCAATTTATATATTATATATATAAGTTATAGTATGGCTGTTCCTGATGAACGTGTATGAAAGTTGATAACGCACAAGGGTGAAAAGCAATTCGACTACAAAAATCAAGTCAAAAAGTAACTCAAGTAAAATCGTGTGCTAGAGCGAACTGTATACAAATTTATAACTCTCTTTCCCCTATCCTTGTCAGCATAAAGAGAGCATATCGGAGGGTTAATTCCACCCCTGATTTTCCGTCGAAGGGAGGCCATCTCGCACAGTAAGTACACAAGTTCCCCAAGAATCGGTATTTTCGGGTCGAGTGAGTTTCCTTGTCGGAGACATCGGTGACGTCAGATCACATTTCCGGATATCCGAAGTGTGACAACCCCTTAAGGGTCAGATATCCCGAGCAGCACGTGTAAACGACCGACAGCTGGGGGTTTCAAAGAACCTCGACGAGATGGAATATTCGAGTTTTCCCTCCTCTCTCGTTCGGTGGACACAAACCCCCACCCCCCGTGGCTGCCTAGAGTTCTTAGCATTGTTGCGCTCGTACGCTGAAACGGCCGTTCAATTCTCTGCAGCTTCGTCCGTTTATTTCTTCTTTTATGGGATTATCTCCTCTCGCCGAGGGTGGCTCCTACGATCTAGCCTCTCTGTTAGCGGATGAAGCAAGCGTCGACGGATCTCGGAAAATTTCCCAGCTTCTTACAGTCCGTCGATGTTTCCTCGCCTCTCTGTCTTTCGTGAGAAGGGTAGTTTGGATTTTTATTAACCCCATGCCGCGCAACGAGTTCGACTTGTGAGCATTTCAAACTAAATGAATGTGCTAAGTACGATTATTTCTCCCTCCTGTAATCAAGTTCTATTCCATTCTTCCTTAGAAAAAAAGGAAATTTCAGCAGTGTTATTAAATTTTCCAAATTTTTTATCATCTTGTATTTTATCTACATATTTACGGGGGTAAGTTCCAGGCAAATTCATATTTCTTCGGTCACTTTCCGTCGAATTTCTTTGTTACTGTAGACATTTTTGTAAGTACCTGAGAATTTTGTCAGATTTTTCAAAAGCTTGAAACGATAAAAAATCAGATCCGGGTAAACAAGACTTGTTATATGAATTACGTTAAATGAAAAGCCATATTGCCAGCAGTGGGCTAATGATCTTTTAGGAGATTATGAAATATTTTCATTATTTTAACTAAAGGACTGTATGTATTGTACTAAATTAAATAATAATAATAATAATTAAATATAATAATAATAATAATAATAATTAATAATTTTACTTATTGTAACAGACGGACTGTGTGTATTGTACTAAATTAAATGGTACAATAAGGAGGTTAAAGTCTCTTCTAAGAATGAAAGGGGTGTAAAACTACCCTATTTTCTTTCATCTTATTTTCTGCTGCACTTAACAGCCTTTTCATTTGCTTCTCATTGGCAATTTCAAGGTGCAAACGGCACAATATACATTTTTATAGTTGGTGCACAACGCTTTATGCTTCGCACAAATTCAAAATAACTTATTTAATAATAAAAGAATAGGAAAGACAAAGTATGTCAACAGTTATTGTAACATTCACACACCTTGTAGATCTCAATAAAATTTGGTTTACTTAATAAATTGTAGCAAAAATGGTTTTTCAAGTTTAGTGAAAAATGGTGTCGGTGATATATGACCGACGTGGCACTCAAACTATTAACTCTAATTTAATTTAAATTTAATTTTACTTCAATTTTACATCAATTTTAATTAAATCCTTTAATTTGACTTTTTTCAATTTAATTATCGTATAAACTTCGAATCAGAGGCATTGAGATTTTTGCAAATGCGTTTCGTAATTTCTGCTCCGTTAAAAATGAACTAAAATATCCGGGCTGCTAATAAAAATTGTTTACGGAAACTCTGAAGTGAAGTGTGCAACCCCCCGGACGGTTATCGTTCATCAATATTGAAAATTTCCAGGGGAAGTATCGTCCTCCACTCATAACACGGAAGATGAAGAGCGGCCAGACGAGACGCGAGGAGAGGAGCCGTTTGACATGATAATGGATGCAAATCGCGACGAAGTGGAGGTGCTCTCTTTCCTCCTGTAACGTTGTCTCTACCTCGTCGATAGTTATTGCACCGAGTCAGCCCCATTCCCATCGATTTTGTCCGCGGTCTCGTCAGCGAGCGGGGGACACGTCTAACGTTTACGGACGCGCAAAACGCTTGCGCGTTGTTGCGTGGAAAATTTTGCAACATTTCAACGGCAAACTGTCTGTTTTAGCCCTTACAAACATTATACCACATTATAATATACTAGACCTAGGGACCCGATTACTTTGACGGTACCCGTTACTGTGCCTGTATTAATTATACTTATTCTTAAAGCATAATGAATATTGACACATAACATCTGGTCGTTGCAAATCTCTGGAAAAATTTTCATCGCAGCAAATACATACTAAAAATAGAACGTTAACTTGCATTTAGAAGTATCGTGGTCAGACAAAGTTAACATAAATCTTTTCACTGTTAAACTATTATTATTATGTTCGACGATTATTTTCTCATCCCGGTGCTTGTTAAAGACAATCTGCGGAACGACTACGTGGTTGTTACTGCGATCATTACTCTTTTTGTTGTTAATAACTTGTCGCCCCGTGGCGACCACACTATCATTCATCATTTCCTAGGAGAGGAAAGAATTCTAACTATTTCTTTTTTTAGTTTATGCTCGCACAGGAAATGTGTTCGCCGGATCCATCATTCAAGTACCATCTGTGACGTCAAACAGAAAAATTCAGACGCTATATTTAATACTTAACAGAATGTACCTAATGCTATTCGTACAGGGTGTTCCCTATCGAATAGTATCCTAAAACATTCCTCGAAAAACGTACGATTGTTTGAATTTATTTTAGGTAACATTAGATTGTTTGAATTTATTTTAGGTAACATTAGATTGTTTGAATTTATTTTAAATAACATTCAAACTACTGTCGTCACAATATTTCATTTGAAACGATTCAATCTTTGTTTGAAATATTTTTCGATACGATCCATAAACGATCAGAGGAATTGATTTGAATGGGACACTCTGTATATAACGAGGTCTCTCGAGTCATCGGTGAAGAATTCATAGAGACCGTCGAAGGGTCTTCAGAATTATTAACCCAAGCACTAAGCAGCTTCCGTTATCGTCGTTCTTTGAAGAAGCGGAAACCACTGTTTTTAATTACAGCCTCTTACCGTCTACTCCGATGAAAAAAGATCTAGCTTCTCGGAAGCGGATCTCAGAAAATTCGTAATAGAACCGGAATTTTCGCTGTAACCATTTTTAATTACGATTTTTAATATTTTTTCAATGAATAAAATATGATATAAAACAGTGCCTTAACAGTAATTTTTTAGTTGGATATGTACCTAGCTATATGTAATAGAATTCATACAAAATATTATTTCATATTAGAACTTACATGTCGTGTGCGATTCCACATTTTGTAAGTTAAGTATATTTTATAATAAATTGTTGTCTAGTCAGATAAATATAATAGTTGAATAAATATACGTGTATTCAGGTACTTTAAATACAACTAGCAAAAGAAATGACTCAAGATTGGAAGTATTCCCGGAATTATCTTTCGTAATAGAACAGTGAAAATGAGGGGGAATTTTTGGGAACCAAATTGAAATAGTTCGGAGTGCAAAGGGTTAAAGCGACTTTGTTCCCGAGCATGGTTCTTCGGAGCAGATTCCCCCGTTACCAAAAACGATCTACTTAAAAGTTTGCAGTACGGTTAAATGGAAAAGTTGCCGGGCGTTGAGCGGAAATTATCTATCGACGGTGACTAGAGAGTGTGACTAAGAGTGTTTTCGTTAGTGTCGCGTGTTTCAGAGAAGAGACGTCGGCAAAAGTTATCTGTTAATAAGAGGACGAGATCTCTCTCGTCTGGTTCGCTCACAAAATTCCGTCCGTGGAATGGCAGCCGGGAACGTTTTACTTACTTTAAAGTTCTCCACGCCCTCGCCGACCTGCTCGATGTCACCTGCGCACTCGGATCCCATAATAAAAGGAGTTTTCGGCGGGGAATCGATAGCGCCCTGTCTGGCCATCAGATCTTGGAAGCTCAATCCGCTGGAAAAAGACAAGGCACGTGCGTGTAAAGTACCACTGCAATCGATAACGCGCGCTGTTACGTTTCAGCGTTTTATTTCTATTTCTCTTTCTTTCTCTCTTTCTCTCTCTCTCTCTCTCTTTCTCCGGCAATACAGAAACTCGAATTCCCCCCCAATTTCACAAATGCTTCCATAAAAATCTCCTACTTCTAACAACTCCTCAATCCACATAAATAAATACTTTATGGAATTTTTTAACGCTAAAACTACCGAGCCCTAAACGTGACTTAGACTCACCCCTTTATAATAACAGCAAGATTGAATTTGCTCAGGTTTCATACGATTTTTATAGTAACGTGTACTCCAAAGAGGAGATATATCAAAACATTTCTCGTGAAAACGTTTTCATAGTTTCAGTAATCGTGAAAGCAGAAATCATCCACCAGTCATTTTGACTGGTTCGGAAGTTCTATTATGTGATTCTACATGAAAAACTGAGTCGAAAATATAGAATAAATTTTTTTGATAGAAGGCCTTGTTTTCGAGAAAAATGAGTTTGAAAATTTGTCTAGTACGCGTGCACCCGGCTTGCGGCTCAACGGATTCCACTGCCTCTCGTCTGGATATCTCGGAAATTGCCTTCATACTTCTAGATATGTTTACAAACATGCACATGTTTACACGTGCCTCTTGGGATTCGAAGAACGCTAATTTTTCAACAGGATGGAGCACTACCGCACTACAGTTGCGAAGTAAGACGTTTTTTAAGTGAAAATTATCAGTGCTGGTTCGGTCGCGGTGGCAGAGTACCTTGGCCGCCACGATCTCCGGATTTGTCACCGTTAGATTTTATTTTATTTTATAATTAGATTAGAACAATTACAAACAAAAAAATTTGATAGTGTTTGAACACTTAATGCAACATAATAATTGCACATTACAAAAGGTTCGGAGGAATTTAATACGAAGAGCACAATTATGTCTACAACAACGTGGACAGCACTTTCAGCAATTTATGAATTAAACGAATTCCTCAAAGGTAATTCTAACATTGTAACCTCGACTTTCGATTTATTCGATGTATACAAACCTCGAAAACCTTTGCCAAAAAAGGTTGAGATAACTCGGAATAAAGTCCGTTGAGCCGCAAGTAAGCCGAGTGCACGCGCACTAGACAAATTTTCAAACTCAGTTTTCTCGAAAACAAAGCCTTGTATCAAAAAATTTTATTCTATATTTTCGACTCAGTTTTTCATGTAGAATCACCCTCTGCTCGGTTGTACGACCAGTTACAGAACACCGTGTATTTTCGAAGGTTCGATCAATATTTACACAAAGTTCGAAATCTAATTTGCCTGATGTGTAAATATATTCGCAAAGACGTCTGATTTTTTCGATCGGGAAACTACGAAGATGGCGCTGAAACAGCATCGATATTCGCACACCGTGGTGTGTCGTGCGGCGCAAAAATACGTGAACTGGAAAGAGCTCGCGATACACGCACGGTACGCGCGCGTACAAGCGAAACGCGATCGATAAACGCGTCACCCACCTAACACCGGATTATTATTTTTTAATGCGTTGCGACAAACGAGTAAATTATCGGCGAGCCATGCGCCGCAGGATAATTACGCGCACGACAATGTCGCTTATCATGAATAAAGAACGCGCGCCGGTCATGTGAATGGGGCCTTATCGATGCCTCCTTTTTTCCACCGTGTGCGTCGGTGTGTCTGTGTGTGTGTGTTGATGTGTACACGGAGAGATACCTTGGAAACTGGTTTTTAATGTACTCGCTCTCCCCCACCCCCTTCCCCACCGAACACCGCACAATCGTTTGGAAAACGGTAACACGATTGCAAAAGTATTCCGGAGCCCTTGCTTCGGTCATTAGTACAGCCGCGGATCTTTATGCAAATCAACGAACGGCAATTTATTAAACAGGGAATTAACCGTGACCCTAGGGGGTTCCCGCTGTATTCATTACAAGTTTTCATTCGGTTAATTAAGCTTCGCGAAATATGCCCCGCTCGTTCGACAAACCGGGCCTGTCTTTTCTGCGTATGCATTTGTTTTTGCAATATTTATTAGCCCATTGCAGTTAAACCCGGTGCTATTTTAATCCTTTGAAGACGCGTGTCTGCTGACAGTCGTCCAAGCAATTTCACCATTCCGTTGATTGCTAGGCTGTCGTTCTTTATGAATATCCAAACAAAAATATCCAAACAATTCTCATTTTATTTATTTATTTTACGTTAGAAGAAAACTATTGATTGGGTGGTTTAACTGTTCCAAATTATGTACATCCATTCTTGTCATATGTGCATCAGATCCGCTAATTATGAGCAATCGTTGATAGTCATTTTGACAGTCGCTTAATTGTCTGTTTATGACAGTCATGACGAGTATAGATAATTGAGTAGAATTATCGTTCATAGATTATTGCCAAATATAGTCGTTAGGAACGAATTACTGTGCAGTCACCAATAAGGAATTATTATCGAATAACTGTCCAGCATAACGAGTTCATATCGAATACAGTCATTAGGATCAAATCACTGTTCAGTGTATAGTCGTCTATAAACGATTACCTACCGCCGACTGCTATGTATAGTAACCGATATGCACATCGTGCAAGCTCAGACCATCGTACGGGCGCATCGTTACGATAAATATCTACTGGAAAGATACTTCGATCACGAGCATAGTCACTGTAATCACTGGACCATTGATAGTAGCCATTACTAGAACGTGGATTTCATGCGTTCACGAGAAAATTGAGACGGTAAAATTGAAACCTGTATACATACATTATGTTTAAAAATGTATGTCAGTATTTCAACTTGGTTCGAAAGTAACGAAACAATTTTTTTCGCGATCCGTCAAGCAGTGTGTTTTTACAGCAGTTGTTCGTCTGTCGACCTCAAACGTGTTTGATAGGATAGGATCATCTAAAATGAAAAAACCAAACGGATTTCGTTAAAGTAATGTATAATCATGTAATTAATCGAAGGAATAAGCAAAATAAATTTTTTTTACAAAATCGCGGCTTTTCCAAAAAAAAAATCCATTTTTCACCAAAACTTTGGCCTTAAATTCTTAATAAAAAAAATATATATTCATCGGTGAGAAAAAACCTTCGATTAATTACAAGATTATACATTACTTTAACGAAATCCGTTTGGTTTTTTCATTTTAGATGAACCTGTCCAGAGATATTGTGGTGACCGCAAGGCGAGAGGAGCTGCTGGAGATCAGCTATAGCAGCTTTCAAAATTATTATTTTTACAAATAAAAAATGTTAAAATACAGTTAAAAGTTACCATAATATGTGTACAAATTTTTATATTAATACATATAAAAGTCTTCTGAGGAAAAGTTCTTAAAAAATCGCTTTTCTTTGGGCCTCCATACTGTATATAACCCCTTAACACGGAACGACCTAATAGAGCCCCGCGGCGCAGTCCATCATCTCCAAACAATTCAATCGTCCGCAGGAGGAATCCAGCGGAAGGAGATCTCTCATCGTATTTCCTGTTAGGGCCCATAAGGGCGCAAAAAAGGTACGTCCCTTCCAATTTTAGCCATCGGGGTTCCCTCGGATTCCGGCGAAAGTGTTACGAACGCTTATCGTAAAAGACGAAAATAGAGCGCCGCGTGTCTTGAAGAAGAAAGAAAGAGCCGGTGCGCGCGGCAGGAGCGATTTTCACGGTTCCGGTTCTCCCCAAAGGAAAGCACGGGGTATAGTCACGCGTGAACGCGCGCACGTGAGCTCGACGTGCGTGAGTCGTGAGTCTGCCGGGGTTCCGAAACCAGGGGGCTGAAATAGAACGGTTCTCTCTGTGCGTGCGGGTAACGCGCGCTCCAGTTTACGTACAGGGTGAGTGTCTCGTAACATGAAGACAAATAACTCCTCGGGTATTCCTTGTAAAAACAAAATCCTGTACAGAACAAAATTTTCAAACAAATGTTGCCTGGTCTCCAACCGTTCATACGGTTGGCTAAAATCTGTTTTTTTTTTAGTCTGCCTTTTTATCGAGATACTAGGGTAACCTTCAAGACAAAGCACCAAATTCTGCGTGAAAATGTACTATACCAAGTAGGGCTGCAAATGAATAATTACCGAGATATTCTTAAACTTCTTTCATTTTTCAAACATTAGAAATTTAAGTTCATCGCGACTCATCAACGACGGCCGACGCAACTAGAAAAATTACCCCGTTCACGTATGATCCAATTACGCGAGCGCATTGAGCGTAAGGGACGGGATTTCCAACACTGCTAGAAATCAAATTTGTTTTCCAAATATTTTAGGAATTTTGAGCCCTACTACTTCATGCTTTATACTTTTTCACGCAGAATTCGGTGCTTTATCCAAATTAAAAATATTAGGCATTCCATCGGAAAAGCTAAAGATGACCCTCGGATCTCGATAAAGTAACAAAGAACAGTTCACAGCACCGTATGTACCCCTGGGGACCATGGAACGTTCGTTTGAAAATTTGTTTCGTACAACAAATAACTTACGAGTTATTTCATGTCACGAGACTCACCCTGTACGTATAGGATGCGTGTAGCAGCGAAGCGAAGGAGAAGACGCTTGGCGTTTCGCTTCGCGTATAAATACACGTGTGCGGTTACCTTCGAGGCTGCTACCCTAAGTACCCGTCGCAGGCACCGGCTGACAGACGGAGGGGTACGCCACGAGGCGCCACGACGCCTAGACCGACGCCTGGCGTCGCACGCGAACCCGTAGCCGCCACGTACCGACCGTGAAACGGTTTATCAAAGCTTCCTTACTTCGACACCGACGTTTATATCTTCCTGGAAAAAACGGAACGGCCACGAGCGCGCGCTCACGAATATTTAATCGCCATCGATTCGCGCCGGTTCTCCTTCCTTTTTCTATTTTTTCACGTCCACGCGCGCGCGAGGCATTACACCCCGACGCTCGACGCGTCTAATGAACCTGCATGGATTTTTTATGAGCTCGACGAATGCATCCTGACGTCAGTAATAGAGCATTCATTCTATAGTTTTCACCGTTCTACCCGGACGAGTATGATAGAGAATTTTGTCCGTGCAATGTCGCCGTTTCTATAAAATGGAATGAATTAAAAACTCTTCTGTATCTTCTGCTCGGAGATCCTAAGTCACCACGAAACAAATGACAAATGACACCACGAAGTGCAAGAACAAGTGATGTTATGCAAGCAGCTCTAAGAATTTGATCTCCTACAAATTGCAAAAAGGCTAACGCTCTGATGCATGCTCTAGATAGGGGTTATAGAGCATTGCTCGCCGTATAAAGCAAGAAACATCGTCTACAAACATGATGATACACGCGAAGCTCTATAAGTTTCTTGCCGTTCTCAGGCGACAAGAGTTATTAGGGTACGCGGTGCAGTCAACATCTACTATCTGCATGTATAACGAGTGAATCATCGTTCGCAGACTCCTTCGGCTGAATCCGCACCGGAAGCCCGGCAAGCCTGCCGTGGAACATTAAACTCGCGTTATACTTCTTTCTTCGGACGCCGGTTTCGCGCGCCGTTCATTCCACGTCACTCACAATGATCAAAACGAGCTTCCTAGATGGACAGAACACCTAACGGTTCAAACCGATCGAGGAAAATCTTTCGCTAGAATAAATGTGCCGGTGATCATGAAAGTGGCGTCCGTCAAAATTCCAAACAAATTAATATTACTTATCGTGTCATATATTATCATGGTAAAATACTTTTCCCACAAATGAGAGCCAGAGGCGAGCATCGTTTGTATTAGGATTGCAATTAGGATTTCTTGGATATCCTATTTTACTGAAAGAAGATAAAGTCGATTTACGGTCTTATTTAAAATTATAGGGCCAGAGAACTGTCCAATTTTTATGTGATAATATTCTCTTTAATATTTTATAAGGGGATGTATTGCATTTAATTAAATATTATAATTATGAGAGCTGTTGCCAAAGCAAGTGCTGATGGCGAAGTTTCCTGGATATGTTTCTCAGCTTTTGAAGCTGAATTTTAAGTCCCCGTTTATGGAGTTCTATTCTCTTTTATGGATTTGCTTAAGTGGTCCGGTACAGGGATGAAGCGAAAATAGCTTTGGCAATTTTTGACCGATGTGTGGCGATCATACCGATTAAAAAGCGGTGTTGTAGGCGTTGGTAATCGTAACGCGAGCGATTCTTCGGGGGCCGCGTATCGGAGCGGATCTTTCGGCTAGCTATCCCGGACGCGTGCATCGTAAAGCTTTATCGACGCTTCTGTGACACACGCGTAATTTCCTGCCGGCAATCGGCCACAATGAATCACGGGGCTGTGTGTGAATCGGAGAAAACAGTGCAAGGTTAGACGCCGATAACGGAGGCATCTCGTCACCGCTGCAATAAACATCCGGAGCAGCAACAAAAAACGCTAGATGCAACGATTCTTTGTCTTCGAGTCGGTTCAGGTGAGATTGCTTGTCACAATTGGCGGGGAAAAATGCTAAAACCTGCACCAACACTTTCGTGAGATTTTTCCGATTGAAACGATACCAGACTCGACACCGTTCGGATCGTATTTACTCGTTTAATTCACGATACAGTGGAGCCCCTCTTATCCGAACTAATCGGTTAAACATGAGTTGGAACTTAGATAATGAAACACTGATTATCGAGATGCTGTGCCGGGTTAAATGTTTACTCTGATTCGTAAAATGATTTGTGTTGTACACGGAGCGCTTTAGATTAAACGGTTTACGTGTGATACACGAGAATTCGGGTATCGTCGGTTCGGAACGAGAAAAATAAACTTCGAATTACGTCATGTTTGGTGTCGTTTTAATCTGAAAAATGTCCCGAACACGTCGGCGAAGGTTTCACAATGGAATAATTAAAAACAAAAAAGTTTCGACAAGTTATATGCACAAATCTCACGACAACATGTATCGAGACATTACAGTCCTCGTCTGTCTATGTGAATAAGCATTGGTAAACACCGTTGGCGAACTAACAATTCAATCGCAAAACTAGCACAAATTAACAAATTAACTTTAACAGAATCTTTACTGATCAATTACTCTCAATTAACTATGGCTTTTCAGAACCGGTCTTGCAACACTGGCTTTGCTATGGAGGTTATTGTAATAACGACGCGGCAACTGGTCTCAAAAAAATTGATAAACGATCGCCATTTTCAATCAGAAATATCCCACAATCAACCGTCGAGTTTGTTTCAATGATCGATGGATCTGGTTTGCTATGGGATTCGCAGCTGATCACGATCGCCGCGGGAATTGTCGTCGGTGTAATACGACTCAACAATGCAGAAACTTATTTTAGAAAAAAAGAAGAAAGAGAGTGGAAGAGGAAAATGTCGCGATCTCTTTTCTGTTCGAGGACGGCGTTTAATTAACTGTCGAGTTTCACAACCCCGTTCTCTCCATGGCTTTTTCCATCGCGGGATCGATGGAAGATCGACGCGCATTATTCCTGCGTCATTTATCGGCAGGCGCGGCGTAATAACGTCCAGCCCCGGAGAGTTCCTCGACGAAAGCGGATTGAATGCAACGAATCAACGGTGAAATGCAATAATTCCACGGACAGTGGATTTATCGGCAACCTGAGGGGCGGGGATGGGGCGTGGGGGTGGAAATGACACAATCGGTCCAAGTTGCGTTTTCACCGCGGCGCGGATTTTAATGGATTTCGCGGGAACATGGGCACCGTTCGTTCCGCGCGGAACTTTTTCGCGAAAACAACGCTCGTCGACGTGCTACCAACCCATCATCGACATTGAAACTCGATTATAGATTAATTAGTATTATTAGATTCGATACAAACTTATTGGAAAACGAAGCTCGTGACACTGAGCGCGACAGGTTTTAATTCGCAAGTGATAAGTCGACTGCGGATTTTGTATGCGGAATAAAAATGTTTTTGCTCGATCGTAAATAGTGGAAGCTAGATGAAAATGTATTTATCGTTCTAATAGTTTTAATACATTCTTTCCACGAATGAACAAAATCCTAACAATCTAGCGACGAGTTTTACCGCAGATTGAATTCATATTTCCAGTATCAAGAATCGCGAGACGCGGGTTACAATAGTATTTGGTTTCCTAGATTTTTATTGGCCTGTAACATGAACACGTTCGGTTGCAACTGTTCCAGTTCGAAGAATTTAGTTATGACTCATGTAAATGCGCATATCTATGATTAACCAAGCGCAAGTCCCAGTCAGAGATTACGTAATTGATTGTATTTAATTCTATAGATTATTAACACAAGCAAAAGATGTTCTGTTTTAGTGGTTCAGATGTAATATAAAAAGAATCGTGATACGATAAAAATTCTCTTTCCTCCCAAAGGAAGATCGATAAAAACTATACGTGCATAAAGATCCGTGGTGCAGACATCGGGAACTGCACCATGAGTTTTTAATGAACTATAAAGATGCCGAGGAAGAATTTTTCACTTAAACGATACATTTTTAACAACTTCATCGAAGTTTTATGCACCATAAGAGTTTATTAAATATTCGTTCCCTATGTCTACTGCGGTGTATAGGATAAGTGTCTGGGATTATTGGAAAGGTTATTTCTAATCGAATAATTCCAAATAAGTTGAATATCGTCGTTTTGTGCAAAATAAAAATGATCTCAATGAAATGGTAAGAAACATAAGCAACAAAAGCAAACCTAGTTTTTTAAATAGTTTTAATACCTTGAGAATAGTGTAACAATATTCTTAAAGTCGCCTAATGTCTTCGTTCTTTCGTGTTTCACGTATCGATTTTTAAAGAAATATTAAAAGAATTGTTTTGGGTTGCTAGCGTTCGCGCGGGGTCTTAATAAAATTACAGGGGGAATAGAAAGGGGAATTTAATAATGATTTCGAAAGGGTTGCCACACGTACGCGTTCGATTAACCATAATGAAATTCCGCCGACGCCTCGGTCCGCGGCCATTATCATCGGGAACCGGATAACTCGTACGTGATTTAAAGCCGATCGCGTGACACGAAACATTTTCATTCACGGAAAGATGCTTACTCGGCCAACTACATTTGGCATGATTTGTCGCCTACAGCAGCGTTCGGTGTTCGAGCACGCTTGGCCCAATCAATTATGAATAAATTACGTGTCCAACCTCTTCTACGATTTTACTCAGGCTGGAGCTAACAATTTTTCTAAAAATATTGCGACAGTACTATATGCTATCAGATGTACAAATTATTGGAGCTACGAAAAACATATTTTTTAACCATGAGGCGAATCTACATTATTGTACGCTAAATGTGCATTTGTAATTTCCAAACCTTAACACTTCATACAAAAATGATAAATCATTGTAGGTAAATAGAAGTATAATAGAACTTGCTATTAATCACGTGTCTGGAAGGACTGTTGTTAACAGACTACGGATTTTATTCATTTATGACAAAAATGGATGTACTTTGAAACAGTAAAAACATTTAAAAAATTAAAAATTAAAATTTGGCGTAAAGATACGCAATCTAAAACCTTCTGTGAATGAATAAGGGTCCATAGTTCGTTGACGGGATGCTATAGGTGCTGCGTTCCTTTATGAACAAAGGTGTAATAGGAATATTTTCCGCCAAAAAATTTGTTCCTCCGCGAACGGTTGTAGAAACTGGGGAATATAGAAGAGCGGTTGAATGCTATTTCCAGAGCGACACGAGCAAAACGTGCACCGAGCTTTTTTACGTTGTCGACGTCAGATGCAACGCGCTGCTACAATGTCGGGCGGGATATAACGAGTAGCAAAGCGACACAGGGTGAGTAGCCAAGAAATCTGGCGGCGAGGGACAGGAATCTCAAGTGATAACAACGTCGAATATACGCAATCGAATCTCAAGTGATAATAACGTCGAATATACGAAATCGAATCTCAATCGGCAATCATCTCTTCGTCCGTCCCACGACAAAAAATTCCTACAACTTTTTCTACATGTAATTATATAAAAATTCGAACGCACATCTTTGGTCTTGGAGGAGCCTCAAAAAACATTTCTGTGAACGAATTCATCCGAATTTTTTAAATGTTTATCAATTTTAATCGAGTTTTAAAAATCTACGAAAAGTGATCTCTCTGATTCTTTGCATACTACTTCTGGAGTACATTGTGCTTTAAATAACAATTGATTTTATTTACTCAACTCTGCTCTAATCGATAAAACTTGCGTCGGCAACGGTAGCTGAGTGCATCGCGTGTCGCATTTCACGTATTTCCGGTAACCTGATAAAGAACTTGTTCAAACAAAAGTTGGTCAGTAATTACACGATAATAAATTGCAATGAAAAGAATCAGCAAAAAGGTTTTTATTTAACAAAAAAAATTGAGATCTCTTCAATTTTCTTTAGCAACATTGCATTTGTTTCATTAATCAATGTACCTCCGTGTCCTCTTTAAAAAAAATTTACTAGAGATCTTAGGTCGACAACGTATTAGTTTGGAAGTTATTAATTTTCTGCCGCCCCCTATAAGCGAGCGCTTGACATAAAAATCGTCTCGATAAGATTAAAATAATTTCTAGTGTATGCATTTATGGAAAAACCGAGTAGGTGCAATTTAAAACAGTAGAAAGGTAAAAATGATTTATGAATGCCAATCTATTATTCTTAGCTTGTTAAAATTATCAAACTAAAAATGAACCGTCTGGCTCTAGTCCCTTGCAATTGACGCAGACAATTTTTATTTTTTATACAGATCCGCAGTATAGCACTGGAACATGAGTCCAGTTATACTAGCACTGGTTCTCTTATTGTTCCACTATCAGAACGATCCAGTTACCAGAATCGTCTTGTTTATCGAACGGTTCGGATAAACGGTGTCCCAGGATACCCTGTTTGGTAGAATTGGAGGTTCGAGGGTCCGACTGTTTACAGAGGCGGTACGATAGAGTACAGGAAGGCTGAAGTCAACCTCGTTTCAACGGTCGAGCACGGTGTTTCCGGTTCTGCTCGGCGAAGGGCCCGGAGGACTAGGTTCTGCGTAGGTTCTCCTTCGGGGGACTTGTCCCGGGCGGTGCTCGTTGCCTCGCGATCGGTTAATTCGTTTAAATTGCGCGGAATTGAGGGGAATAATTTTCTCGATTCTTGGCACCGGCCAATTGTAACCCGGGAGAAGGAACGGGCGAGACCGTCGTCGCGGACCGACGACATGCAACGACACACCCCAGGGTCACGCACACCATGTGCGCGAATGAAAGGGGATAGTAGCCGGGACATGGCGGGACCACGGGGGCGATGGGCCAAAGAGAGCCGGAGAGGAACGAGGAGAGAGAGAGAGGGACCGGCAGAGGGAAAAAGAGGGACGGCCAGATGAAAAAAGAGAGCCGAGCGAGGGAGACGTAAAAGGAAGTATAAGGATAAAACAAAGGTAGCTGAAGAGAGAACACGAGCTTCGGGAAAATAAGAACCAGAGAACCCGAGGAGAGAGGGGGGCGGGAGAAAGAGGGAGAGTGCTTGACGTGGTTATTCGAACCCAGCCTAATATTTCGAGTGTTCTGAGCATTACAGATTAGGGCGTTTTCTGCCCTTGGAACGGCTATTTTTAGAGACCTCTAAGAATTTTTTTTTTCGGGACACGAATTTTCTACCTATCCGTCCGTCTCTACAGCTTTGGTAGTCTCGTGAATTTATTGCGGTACTTTTCAGCTACATTTTCGGATTCCGACCCTATAACGTAGAGTTAAAATTACACAACCGTATTTTTCCACAAAGAAAGATATGACTTTGCACAATATACTCTGAGCCTCTCTGCATCTTCGGTAGACTAACAAATAATTGCAGTGCATAACGGAGCACATCGCGTTCTACTGATTGAATGATTCTACTGAACAAATGTACAGAGGCATTAGTGTGATTAGCAAACGGGACCGAAGAACACCGGTCAAGGAAGTCGACCACCGTGGAGCGGGAGGAACACGCGGTTGTCGGTGTCGCACGCGAAAGAAAAACGAAGAAGAAAGGGGAGGCATTTCGCAGCAGCGTCGCCGTCGGCGTCGCCGTAGGCGTCGTTCCAATTGCTATTACACGTTTGTCACGTGACAGATGGGGGGGGGGCTCGGGATATAGGTGTAGCACCCCAGCAGGAGCCGTGGCGGCCCGGATCGATCCGTCGGAGAAGACATCGAGGCGCCTGTGAGAACTCCGAGCGGAATCACATGCAACGAATCTCGCTCGCGTGACTCGACCGTACGTACGTACGTACGTGTGTGCATATATCGAGGCGGGCCCCGTTGATTGAGCCCGAGGAAACGAGCGACATTGCGTACAGAAAGTTGTTGTCCGGCGACGATCCGTCGTCGCTATGATTCCTGCGTGCATAGGTCAGCGACGAGCGGAAAAATCGTCGCGCGCCTTACACAGGGTGTCCGTTAAGTCTACACGCGGTCCGACGTGTTTTCTCTCTTTCATTTCAGAACTTGCTAAAACGCGATACGTGGAAATTATGACGTTGTTAAGGAATGTAGAATCAGTTTGATACAGGTCACCCTATATACTTTTGTTAGAAGGGAAGAAAGATGACGGAAAGAAGAATGGAGAACAGAAGAGGCCAGCGAGTGAGTGCTGGAATGAAGAACGGGGGAATTGCGATCGTTAGCGATTTGAAAGAGGAGCGTCCGCGGCAGTTTCATCGCTCGCCAGAATTTTCGTGTAATTCCGGACCTGTAGAATCTGGTTACAGGCCCCGGATATCGTGTGTGAAAGAGAGGAAGCAGCCCGACACCCTGGCACCGCGGGGGAATTAAAACGGTGCTCGAATCGATTCGACGTGCCCTTTCCGCCGGGCTAATTTCTTTTCAGCCGTCATTTATCTTCCGAAACGGAGACGTGCGCGCAACCAACAGATCTTGTGCCGCGTGTCTACCTCTGTTATACGAGTAAATGGCTACCGGTGTGCAAACGGTTGCGCGCCGTGCGAGCGCACACGAGGTTCGGAAACACGATTGCACCCCGCCGTCTTGTGTACAGGACATGCCGGGATGATATTCAGAACGATGCCGCCGGTGCTGCTTGCCGGCCCCGTCGATTATTGATTACCGTACCGGGCTAATCAATGAACGTTGACGATCTTATCACGCTGTTTGTTACGCTTCTTTGTTCCGCCGTGGAAACGAGAGAAGCCATTTGTACGCGAAACGATTTAATGAGCGCCTATCTGCGAGAAATTATTGCCCGCCGATCAGACCGCGGTCGCTGCGTTATCGATAACCCTTGTTAGGAAGATTCATCGTGCTCGTCAACGGTGTACTCCTGCGCTTGTTTGGAAATAATATCGACGTTTTTCTGTGTCGATACGCATCGATGTCACGATCGATTTTTACAATTACTCCGAGTAGTGACACGAGCTCTACAATCGGCCAGCATCGATCTACAAAAATCGATTGCCATCGATAAAAACCAATACTCTACAAGATCCATGAATATCGACACCCACCGTGGTCGATAAATATCGATACTCGTTGCAGTCAGTAGGTGTCTACCTTTATTATAATCGATAGTTATCCGTGTTCAACATAATCAATAGATATTTATGTTCAATATAATCGACAGATATCCATGCTCAATATAATCGAATGATACCGATGTTTATCAGTGTCAATAGATATCAGTGTCAATAGATATCAATGTTCACCGTTAGCGATACCTAGCGATGTTCATCAGAAACAATAGTTATCGATGTTTATCAGTCACGATAGTTATCGATGTTCATCAGTAGCGATAGATAACGATGTTTGTCAGTCACAATAGCTGATGTTCAGCAGAAACAATAGCTATCGATGTTCATCAGTATCGATAGGTATCGATGTTCACTGATATCGATGTGCATTAATTGCAAATGATAAATACCGGCATTAATAAAATTCAATGAGGAACAGCTTTGATTGGAGTCGATAGAAATCGATAATCATTGCACAGCTTGGAACCCGTCGTAAAGACATGCCAAGGTTACGCGAATGATATTCAGCGCCTGTGCACCGTCCGAAGAAATAAAATTATTATTTTCGAGTAGTACGAACGGAAGGAATGTATTCATTCAACGTTTAATGCGACCACATAGTCCAATGTACGGGTATCTGGAATTTCTACATTCCCTTCTTAGGCGTTCCCATGAAATTAAGGGATCGACGTCATGTTGCTTTTCACTTCTGAAGTCATCGTGTGTCGGTGCGTCTTGGCCAGGGACACGACGTTAACTCGAGACAATTAATATGCTTCTGAGTAGATACGCGTTACTCCCAATTATCCCTAAGGCTTTCATAGAATTTCCTGACAGCGGCTGAAAACTTCAGCTTCGTCATACGATACTGCCCTCCTGAGAAACTATGCGGTTCAACCGTCGGAACATGGATAGCCTAATCCCTTCCACTCGAATTCGAAGCTTCGACATTCGATATTTCAAATGTTACGTTTCATGAATTCCACGAAAATTCCACACAAAGAAAAAATTATTAAAAATAATATACCCTCTCACACTTCTTACAGTAAAAATGCTTTTTTGTTTCCAGCTACTAAAAACCAATAAAAATACTAAAATATTTGACTACTTTCAATAGGACTACTATCATGGCGCATTTCCGAGTAGCGTGAAAGGGTCGAAGCAATCTGCCTCAATAACGAAAACAAAATGGACGAGAACGTGCAATTCGCAGGTCACGTGTTCCGTGCAAAAGCGATTACGTAAAATCCCACTCGATAGGTTATTAGTCGCGTGCCGACAACCAATCTTAATAGAGTTTGCATGACTTGTCACCACATGGCTTGCGGATATTATAGTTCTACGATTGGTGTGTGACGCCCGCGGAATCTGAGACAGCAGAGAGGAAAATTCGAATTTGAGAATTCGGAAATGACAAAATTTGCCGATGAGTAGATCGCAGAGCTCGTGACCAGCGAAATCGGATAGAATGCGGTTTGTTTACGAGCTCGCCTCCAATCGCGCGACTCTTTGTTTTCGAGTCGAGCTCCCCGATTGTAGCACTATACTTGGCGAATGTATCAATCGTTGAAACGCGAAGAAAAAGATCGGTGTATCGCCAGCTTCTTTCGACTCCGAGATGGCACTCGCCGCAAGTAATACTCGATGGAAATCTTGAAACGCGTCGTCGCGGCGTTAGGCGAACCGTGATGTAAACTCGTTGCGCGCTAATCCGAAATGTAATTTGTTATCGTTAATCCGGTGGGTAACAGCGTTACGGTGTTCGCAAATGAAACGAACGAAATGTTCGCTCGCTAATGCAGGATAAAATGTTACGCTAATCCGGGGCTCGAGTTTTTCCTACCTAGAACGTCCGCGATAATCCGGGTAACGATCCTATCGACCCTTTTAGGATCAGGGCAACTCCTTAGAGAAGTACTTCGCACATTTTCCACGAAAGAGATGTGTTCCTCGCGATAAGACAAAGAAAGTATTCGCGGAGTGGAATGCAATTTATTCCGGCGCGAAAAGAATGCGCGCGATATCCGCGCTCTCCAAAAATGTTATTCTACTTTCTCGAGCCGCGGCTAGCCTAAAGAACTCTCTCTTTGATAAAGAGCTTGCATCTAGGTTACGGAATCACGATCGTGACGAACTTCGGCCGATAACTGCACAGTTCTTTGCTTCCTCGGGATTCTTTTTTCCTTCCGTCGTACGGCACCGAGAACCTGTATTTTCGTGAAGGTCAGCGCCGCTCGAAAGATAGTAATGGAAAAACACGAGGCTGGGACAGACAGCGCGGAAAATATACGAGCAGGCAATAATTATTTTGCACGATAGATGACCCCGCCGTCACCGCGGTGTTATCAATTGTTTTCAAACCGGGGCGCGAACACCGATACAGCAGTTCTTTGTTGCTTTTTATCAGCCTCGCTTCGGTGCCAATGTGTGTCTAGGTGTGCGTGAGACGGATTGCTCGTTATTGGCGATACGATCAAGTTCAATACGTATTTGCGAATCCGAATCAACTACCGTAATCGAGTTTCATTATCGATCACTACTCAAAACTTCACTGTCCTACTTCAGTCAAGTTCCGACTAATGCTTGGCATAATCTACCATATTTTCGCGTTTATCAATCGACGCGCAAAAAGATTACAAAATTTAACAAAATTAAAGTTGGAATATCTCATAAACTATTTATTTCTCGACGTATATAGGTCGATACTTCTTTATAGAGAATGATGAGCTGCATCGAACAGTGCGCAGAAAGACATGTTTCTATTTCAAAAAATAAAGATGACCTTGAAATGTCCGAAACTCTTCCACATGCAAAAAAACTGTTACTGCCATATTGTAGTTACCTGTATAGTGAAAAATTTTGGTTTCTAAAATTTTCTCTAACAATGGTAGTTACCTGGCTATTGTATCAATTTCTGCTTGCATCTCTTTCGAAGAAATCGTAACAGGTTCAAGTACACTTGTAGGTACAGTATTCTCAGAAATTCTTACGTAGGGTTCGAGGTTCAATCAATCAAGGTTCGAACATGCTTGCAAGGCACTCGATCCCATCGCTACTTGTTATAGGGTGGTCCCCGACGCGAGTTGCCCCGACCATAACATTTTCGCCAGCCGTTGACCTCGATACCGTGACACGGCGAAAAGATGCAACTAATTTCTTCGCGCAAAACCACCCTGTCACTAATACGCGTATCATGGTGTGCCATCATGGTTAGGTACCGAATCTGTTCGGCAATCGTATCGAAAGAATTCGGGACAAATACGTCGGTAAATTTTGTTTGATCCTCAAAGATTCAAATAAATCCTTCGAGTAAAATGGCGTCGGCGGACTTAAGCGCAGATGAAGGAAGATAGCGAGTCGCCGTTTCGTCCTTCGGAGGGTTTTACGATGGGGTTTTAGCCTGGCCTTGAAACGAGGGTCACCGAGACTAAACAGAGTTGTAGATGGACGGTTCTGCTGGCGACTACGTTGGGTCGCATAAGTATAGGCGGTCTTTGGGATGTTTACCCGAAGGATCCTTAAAAATAAGGACCTTGTCCCTGGGGGATCTGACCGCTAAGTGGGTAAAACGAGGGTGTCTTTTCGTCAGTGCTTCGCTTGCCCAACAATTGTACGAAGATAACGTCCTCAGTCGCCTTGTAACGATTTGCTAACATACTGATCTTTCGTCAATGTATATTTATGTTATTGTACGAGTTCGTTTCCAATCAGATTTGCGCTAAGGATGCTTCGTATTGATGTTAGAGCTTTGACTTCGAATCTGTTCCTACCCACGCGTTGAAATCACCAGAGCACAGCTTTTAAATGGCCAGGTTCCGCAATCAGATTCGTTAATTACGAATGTGATTGGACGCAAGAAGAATTTCCAATTTCGAATTCTGCTTGTATAATCCGATCGTTCGATCATTCTCCCCTTAAGATAGATGTAGTTCGCAACATGTTTACACCGAGGCAAATGCTTTTTTTAGCCGCAAGTAATTAAAAACAGATGTGCATTATTCTAATGCGGTGTCAGGCGGCGGCATTATAACAATCGATGGAAATGTACCCGTTGACGTCAGGAGAGAGACGTCGCGCGCAACGTTACCAGCTCACTTTAATGAATAAATACAATAAGAGATCGTTACAACTAGAAAGAACTCCAAAATCCTGTAGTTTCAATTTTCCCAATTATGCTTTTAAAAAGTAGTCGTTGAATGTTACATGAAAAATGGAGTTCTAGAGAGGTAATAAATTAGAAACTTGCTCCGCGATCCGATGATTACCAGCATAAATTAATGAAGGAAGAGCTCGTTTCGCTGTTTTTCACGATCTCAACTGATCGAGGGACGTCTAGCTTACAGGATGCTATCTATTTCGTTCTTTTTTTGATTAATAAGTGATAGCGGTAGACATATGTAGAATGCGATATGCGATCTATACGTTGCTTTAGAAACTCGATACGCGTTACCGTCTTACCGAGTGCTGTGCTCCTGTAAATCGGCGACCGGATCGACGAAGGATACGGTCCATCGACTAGGTGAGAGCGAGTATCACGCGCGACCGTGTAAATCATATACAAGCACGCCACGTTAAGTCTAATTACACGGGACACTTACTGCTTTGTGATCCAGCGGCCGATAAAGTCTATGTAATAACAGCCGAAAATTAACGAAGCCATTAAACGGCAAACATGATTGAACGGATGAGGAAAGCAACGTGTGTTCAGTCCTGCGCAACTTGACTGAGTTTCAGAACAGGCATTGTCCCAAAAAACCAATTACTCTCCTAAATCAAACCCTGGTTCGAAGATGTTAGACAAAACTTTACAAAAGCTCCACTAAATAGGCCAAAAATAATAGAATCCCCTAAATTCACCAAATCTTACAACATCTCTCGCTATTCAATCAAGTAGGTCGCTGCGTTGGATAGTTTCTTCAGTAACCAGCAGCTGAATTAAAAAATTCCACCCATACTGTACTCAATAACTATTAAATCAGCCAAAGAAAATCCATTATTGAACACTAAAAAATTGAAAATAAATTATATGCTAACCGGAAAACTACGCGGGAACATGTTGTGCAGGGTGAGGACATAGGGCGTGTCCCTTCGATGGAATTTCGTGGCCGATGAAAACGTGCAGAGACACCCGGTACACGGCCGGCCAGATGTAGGCACGAAGAATTGAAACGGTAAGAACAGCTGCGGGTCCAAACGCGAGCTGTTATTGTTTTTGTGAGTCACGAGTGGCAATAGAGGAATGTCAACAGAAGTGTCGGTTCGGTACGAGCGCGAGAAACCGTTTTACGTTTGTGCCTTCAGACAACTGTACTTGGCAGCCGTAAAACATCCAATTATTCCACACGGCGGCGATTAATCTTCCCGACCGCGATCATTCCCGCGGAATTAACGAAAACGCGGACGCGTGGCGCAGAGTCATTCACAAGGGGGGCAAGAATTCGAAACATGCGCGGAATATCATTACTTTTCGCATCAACATTCATGGCACCTGCATAGCCCCCGCATGCAATGCTGGTCATAGGCAATCGGAACACTATTTTCTGACTAGGGCATCGCCTATTTCTGGTTATCGACGTTTATAACGAAAAGAATACAAACCGGAAGTGTTTCGACATTAAAGTTGATAAGTAGACTGCCGATTTTTATGCAAAATAAAAATTTTCTGCATTAATTGCAAGAAAGGAGAGTTACACTTCTATTTTCAATCAGCTGGAAGAATGGCAATAAGATTTTTAAATGCTTTTACTGCGCATCGTCCGTAACCGGTGACCGGTGACCGGTGACCGGCAACCTAGATATCTTATTCCGATTTCATTGTGTGTCAGTGACCGATGTCGGTCCTCAATTTGTGATCCAATATTGTATTGCCTTCATTTTCGCATCGTTGGTCACCGGTGACCGTCATTCGAATTTTTCATACTAGCTTATCAATGACCAATACCGATCCTAAGTGCGTGTCTCGTTGAGCCGACGACGTTGCTTTACTCGCATGGGTGTCGGCCAACGGTGACCGGCGTTTGAATTGTCAGTTCAGACCGCACGTTTATCAGGGACCGACCTCTGCTCTTAATTCGATTAACCGATGATGTTTCGTTCACTTGCGCATCGTCGGTTACCGGTGACCGACCGTTAAAATTTCAATCAATATCTTATCTTTTGTAGTATTCGATAACGGCTATCGATTCATTCGGTTGATGACATTGCCTTCATTGTGCGCCGTCGGTCACCGGTGACCGGCGTCTAGATTTTCGAATCAGGTCTTATCGCTTGTTAGTGAATCATTAACGTGTCGTTGGTCGCCGATGGCAGTTCTTTTCAATAGATCATTTGGGAAAATGCTCGCTACTTTGTCGGTAATTGTGCATTGTGTGGAAGCCGAAGAGAATTCATGGGTCGTGACGAAGCCGAATATTTTGACAAGGATTTATATTTCTTGTCAAAAAGTTAATTGGATAAATGTGTTTCATTGTAGATGACCGATACGGGCAGTCACAATTCGAGGTGATTCATCCCGGCAGTGTGTACCTGGTGTGCACGCACCGATAGATCCATGGGATGTCCGTATTGATCGAACCACACCCGTATTTTCTACACCCCCCACATTCACGCGGCTACACACGTATATGCGTGCGCACGAAATTCATGAAACACCATGAACCCCCATAATAGCCGAACGCCGCCCTTCTGCCTGGACTTCCAGATTCAACGGATTCCCTTCCGAATAGTTTCGACGGGAACCGCTGGACTTAAGTATTCCGAGAATATTTTAGATATTTTTCTCGAACCCTGATAACCGGACTACGGGTTTTATGACAAAAAAGAATTAATAAAATGCAAAACAGCGAATGCGTCGAAACGTAAGAATATGGACACACTATTTTAAAATAATTTGAATTATTCACGTCAGAAATAAATTCCTATTGAACTCCCCCCTTTTCTTGAAAATAAAGTATAAAAATCTTATATTGTACGAAGATTTTTTGTTCTGTTGATAACGTTTGTACCCGTAATACAAGCGTGTAAGATACTTCCGAAAATTTCAATAAATCGGAGAAAAATAAGGAAGCATGGATCCATGGATTGTTGCCAAATTGCCAAAAATATTTTAACCATCCCGGTTGAAAGACCTCACAAAATTGGAGTTGCTGTATCGGAAACATTAGAAACCACTTTTTCCCATTAACCGTCGCAGCATAAAACAGACAAGCTTCGGCGTACAAGCTTCTGCAGTTGCAAGCCTTCTTCGTGCCGCGAACTTTAAACAATAGATTTACAAGCTGGGAAACTACACACTCTAATCCTCTTACGGTAATCCGTTCGCGAGAACAAGTGAACGCGATATCGAGCGATTCAACGATCACGATAGTTTCAGATCGAATTTCACTGCAACCGTTATACCTATACATATATAGAAATTGATATTTTCCTGTTCGAACACGTTAATTGTAGATCAACGGCCGTTAAATTACCGGTGCTATCTATTCGGCGCTAACGAATGTAAATGTACTATCGATACGAAACTATGTAATTTCAGTATTACACCGGGGCGTGCACAGGGACAGGAAAAAGTGTTATTATAAATTACAATGCCTGAAATTATCGGTGAGCGCGCGCACGCTTTACGGGACGAACGACTATGTATGCTTAACATTTACCCGTCTAATATTTGGATACGAGGCTGGCAAACACAGCGCTCGACCTTCCCAATTCCCTAGTCTGCAGATGTGTTTCCGGAATTTCTCTTGACAGCGGAATACTTGAAAGGCGCGTGCTACGTCTACACATTTATCATACACGAACCGTTCTACAATGAAATATTCTTTCACCGTTGTGTAATACGATTGCGCAATCAATTAACGAAACGGGGAGCGGGTACTCTGTACACCAATTCCACTACATTGGCGAAGTTCATGGTAGAAATCAATAAGCTTGCCCACCGCCATCGAAATTTATTTTTGAAAAAATCAACAAGAGCAACATTTAATCTTGTATACCTATATACAATTACAATAAATAAAACTTTATACAAGAATTCTGTACGATGCATGAGTACTCAACAGTGCTCAAAAGTACTGAGCAATAATCAGCAGTACTCGACAGCACTCAATACCATTTATAAGAAATTGTCTATTGCACGACTTCTATACAATAATCATTTAACAGTAGAACTACCGGACCAGTCAAAATGACTGGTTCCTAATTTTTTCTTTTACAATTACTGAAATTGTAAAAATGTTTTCATCGGAATTTTTTTAATGAGCCTCTTCATTGAAGCACATATTACAATAAAAGTTGTATGAAGTCTGAATGGGCCACAGTCTTGTTACTGTTACAAAGCGAATATACGTCAGTCGCATTTATTGTTCGGTAATTCTAGTGTTAAGTTCAACTCACATTCCCAAATTCATACAAGACGGTAGAATACATGAGTGCACAATAGTACTCAAAAACCCGTTTGTAAAGAATTATTTCACTCGCCTACTTCAAATTTATTCGCCGCACTGGAGGCTTAAAACATAGAAAATCCTGGCGTCATCTGTCCAACGCGAAAATTGTTTACGTAGTAAAATAGAGAAGGATCGTTTCGAAGTAGTTTTAATTGAGTAATCATACGCGCAGGCAGCTCAAATATTTGGAGGCACAGCGCACACAGACTCGCGAGCAGAATGCATTCCGGGATCGCATACAGGAAGCTTTACGGTATATTCGGGCATTAGTGCTTCAAGTTTACCATGCAACCTTTCAGCGTGCTTAATGAAAGGCGGCATTATATCCGACTAGTCGGGTTTATCACGACAACGAGGTCTTAATATCATGGCTATGGGAAACTGAACGGATACCATTCAACAGTCGATATACCGTAATCTCTCCTCGGTGCAGCCTCATTTCAGTCCGAGGTTTTACTGCGAATTTTTCTCCGAGACTCATGACGAGCCTCTGCAGGTTGTCTCTAGTCCCTTTAACTTTCTGATGCTTCGATGTCAACCACCTTGACGGCGATGTTCTCACCGAAACATTCTTTCCTTTGATAACTAACTGTATCACGACCGGATTCATATGTATTGAAATTACAATGGTTTTTCTTTTGGAAATTATAACTATTATTTCGTCAGTCAAGCACACATTGTTGTAAAAAATGCGAGAAATCTAAATAAATTTGGGCTTGTAATTTTTATAAAATAACACGTCCGCTAGTCACAGTTTGTGCTCGGTACGATTACTGTTAAAATTAATTGAAAATTGCAATTGTGTCCTTCTTTGTGAAAAATGTTCCTTGGAATGGGGCATTATCTTTTTTAAAATGAAATACTGCTTACTATTTAACTGATCATTGAGGAAGTTCAGCAATGAATTAGATAGAAAAATACTATTTACCACGTAATTCATCGTTGCTCCACATATGTAGACATGTTCCTAAGATAAGAATAGACATGACGCTAGTAATATTTTTCTTGTTAATATTAAACAATATTAATTTACTTCCGGTGTTTAGAATGCCAGAAGAGACACGCAAAGTATTTGCCTTTCAATTGGCTGTAGAAAATTAGAATTCGGAGGCCTCGTTCGTAACCTTGGGTGGAAATGGACAGTCATCGGAGGATCAATGATAAACTAAACGGAACGCATCGTTCCCATCCCTTTGTTCGTGTGCGCCGATCAGCAGACACTGGTGTACACGGTGGCACATGATCAAGAATCACGGGCGTGTGAATCGCGCGCGCTTCACTTGTGACACACAACCTGGCTGGAACGCGCGCGGACCCGGCCGTGTAGCCACAGTGTGGAAAATTGCATCTTAGAAAAGCATGCGGATGAATTATCGCGTCACGCTGACTCACGTGCACGACGTTTAACCATCCCGATTAACCGTGTGCACGAATCGTTGCTCGGATAAACGAGATACAATTATTCGCTCGTACAGTCTTCGACGACGCTATCGTCAATTAAAATTGAATGGCGTCGCTCGGTGGCGACTGACAACCGTTAATAGGAGCTTTCGCTGCGTTCTTAATCTAAACTGGACGCTGGAGCTTCCGTTCGAAGTTCCTTCGAAAAACCAACCTCGTTCCACGTTTGCTTAATTTTATTCTTTAACAGATTTTTCGTTGTAAATGTTTTCTATTTTTTACTTTGGTTTCTCTTATTGCATGCATTATTTAAAACATTAGGAGGGCCCATAAGTAATAAATTATTTTGAAATCTAAAACAAACTTTGTTATAAAAAATTTATTTATTTAAAAAAAATTATACTTCGTAGAATATTTTGGGATTTAGAATATTTACTTTAGAATATTAATTATAGGGTTATTAAAAAAAATCATACTTTTTAGTATAACGAAAATAGTTTACGAGTTAATAGAATACGAGTTTCCTCTTCAAGGATCGGTACAGAACTAAAGGCAAAACAAATTCTTTGCAAATAATTGATTACTTATGGGTACCCCTAATATGAACAAAATACTATATATATATATCTCTATATATATATATATATCTATATATATATATCTATCTTAGAAAAAGTTTGATGCAAAATAGAATCCATAGAAATCGAATCGGAGCTCGGTAGATTATCCGGTGCGTCTATACACAAAGAAATAACAAGAAGAAGTCGCGCCGTTGACGCAATAGCGGCGCTCTCCCAGCGTAATCTTGAACTTCTTTATTGGATGGTTATTAAAGTTTAATAATAACTCAGCGCTGGTATGTTCGTTATCGATTGAATAGACCAACGTAGACGTCGATCCGAAGGCACATGAATTCCGCTATTATAACAGGCCGATAGAGTTTCTGAAACTTTCGCTGCCGCGACGGGCTACGGTCACACAACCACGCGTCCGCTGCCGCGCCGTTCGAGTAAAATCGGTTTTTGCGCCGGGTGATCGCGATCTATGATGGTGAAACTTAAAAGTGCAATACTTAGAAAGTACAGAGTGGCAAACAAGAAAGAGAGCTGGTCAACGGTAAAATTTTAACAGTTCTAGGAACACAAGATAGCATAACGATCCAGTGAATTTGCAACTGCGTTTTCTGGAGGTATTTCGAAGTGAAATGAGCAGACTTGTGGATCTTTATGCAAAATAAAAATTGTATGCATGAATTACAAGAGACAATAATCGGATAGAAATCTTTCTCCAAAAATTTCATCAGGTTGAAGATGATAAATCGATATTCTTCTAATCTTTCTGTGATTTTAAATTTATTTAAAAAATTATTAATATACTAATGAGTACTCGCGTGTGCCCAATTTGATTTCAAGAAAAAATTGTTGGTCATCTACTATGTAGTCAGTCATTCGATGGTTTGTGTGAAAATTTTTAGTCGAATCGTGTAATCGTGCAAAATGGTCTTTTATACGACGATCGTTTCTTGCGGAAGTAATTTGGAGACGGCCAACCATAAAAGTGTTCCTCGAAGGGTCATCCATTGTTTAAAAAGTCATTAGGCTCCATCAATTTTATAGCTGTGACGCACATTTGTAAACGAACCTCTCGCTATATTTCTTACGTTTTATTGCCCTTGGAATTTGCCGTACTTTTATCAGTCTACGTATATTTCAGTTCGCTTTTCGAGGAAAAACGGAACAATGTTCATTGACTCGACTCTGTACGCTGTGTACCATTCGAGTCCAACCATTTTCATTTTAAAGATATTCAAAAAATTAAAGAAAACAATTCAAAATAAATCTTCTCGAGAAGCGTACCCGGTCTGTCTGTTACTCTTCCCGCGAATAAAATAATTCACAAGACGACAACACGGTCCACGTGTGGCCTAAAATTATAATCGACTCGTTCGAATTATACATCAAATTATTGAAACTTGCATGGAAATAATATTGTGTACAAAAACAAGAACACGTGTTAACATTAAAACAACTGAAAAGACCCGGTACAGAAGAAAAATAAAACAGACACGCAGTATGCAGTGGCTGAGGGCACCGGAAGTGGTCTGGAAGCTCGTTTCCAGAGTAAACAATATACTCATTACGAGTTTCTTTTCCGACCCCTGTGTGACCTTGAACAAAATTGTGCCATATGTGGTTGAACATGCCGTCTTCTGCTTTCCACTCTGAAAACCCCCGGCAAACACAAATACTCTGTTTTATTTAAATCTACAAAAAAAGAACCTACCCTCACTACGTAAAAACAAAACAAACTACAAATAATATAAGCACAAACACATGTAAAATAGAAAAATACAAAATGAGTGCAAGGAGGAGCAAAATAGAAATTTCCTTTTTAACGATTTTAACAAGCTCGAATTGATACCTTGGTATCAACCCTTCGTCGGCAACCTGAACCGAAATTTCACTGTAGAATTTCTTTCTTAATCAATAATATAGGCACAGTAATTGAATTCCTACAACTAGTAGAAAAAATTAGAATTTTCTGGAACGTGTTCCGAGGAGGGGGCGAGTTCCAATGCTTCCATTTCTTGTATTAATGAGAAAAATGTCTGGTAAGAAGAGCGGCAAGAGGAAGGGGAGCAAGAAAGTCGTTATTTTCCCATCGGCAAGAATTTCCAAACGACAATTGAGCCGGAGTGTAGCGCACTCGGTGTAATGTCCACGTTGGGAGCGGAGCACTTCTGTGTCCGCGTCGTGTATAGAGAGGCAGGGGTGCCAGCGTAACGAACATCTCTGTAGTCGTGCAGACAAATTCATTCGAGCCAGCATTGGCAGCGTGATATCTTTCTATGGGGGCTATTTTCTCATCAATCCCAATCGCTTTTATGAAACGTGACTCACGCGTGAAAAGGTCCGCACGCCTTTGGCGAATTCGACGCTGTGCTCCCTTGGTACCCCACGCGCGCGCGTTCTCTTTCTCGCGCCTGCGCCCTCTGGGCCTCCGCGTTCGCACCGTCGCGCGTCGGTCACTCACGACGACCAGAAAAGAAAAGTATTAAAAAAAAGAGAGAGAGAAGAAAAAAAAAAGAAAAGAAACCCGAAGAAACGAAATTCTCTCGGGCTAGACGCGCCTCACGAAACAGAACTTTATACCTAGGACCTCCCTCTTCTCTGCACGCGCTCTTTTTCGGGATCCTAACCTTTACTCCGGCTGTAGGATAAAAGGTAGATTTTTCTATGGCGAAAGTTTTGTTCGTTGGCTAGAAAACCAAGGATAAAGGAAGGATGTCCTGGCCGCGATTCCGACAGTAACACTTCTTTTGTCCACGATTCTTCTACCAGAGTACTCGCTAACATTAAAAATTCAAACACTGACCTATATATAAACAAATTGAAATTAAAAACAGTAAATACTGTACCTTATTCGCTCAAAAATGATTCATATATCCAATGAGACTGAACTGTACTCTCGCGTGTACTTGATTCTACAGAGTGGCCCAAAAATCAGCCAGTCATCTAAGACTATTCTAAAATGGAATAACCATTTTTTTTTAACAAATTAGAATTAAAATGTTCTAGTCACTTCTGGGTCACCCTGTACAATAAAATCACCGATCACAGGATAATCTCAACCGACGCAACTGCTCAACGGTACACAAGGGCGTAGCATTTTATAACATAGTATCCTGTTACTCAAGTGGAATTCACTTATCAGATACTAGGGTAAAGGACCCGATTACTGTGCTTATATTAATTGTACTTATTTTTAAAGCGTAATGAACATTAAAAAGAGAGACATATAACATACATTAACAGATTTTAATGAAAAAATGTAATATCTCCTTATTAATATTCATTATGTTTTAAAAATAGGTATAATTAATACATGCACAGGTCCCTCAACCTACAGTAAATTTATTTCTACTGTTGTATCAAGAAATTCTCAGCCCCTGTTGAGAGATTTCGAAAATTATTTATAGTATGAAGTCCAGAAGACTGTCAGTCGCGAGACACGCAGAGAAACGAAGGATTCGCGAAACATATGTCGAACAAAGTTTTTGCAGCTAGCAACGAACTGTCGGAGAGAGTCCTGGCGCAAGCAATTCTCACAGCAATACGCGGTTTCGCGGATACGCGATGATTTTCGCCCAGAAGGCCGACAATGTACAGTTGAATAAAAAAAAATGCTATATCGGTGAAGCGCGATAAAAACCGCCTCGTTTCTTTTTCGTTCAATGTTTATGAATAGAACGCAAAATTCATTATCGCGGAGATTAGAAAGTGCAGAAAACAAGAGCGTTGTCGTCGAGTCGCATTCATTACGAAATACCATTAATTATACGAAGGTATTTTATATTGTTATAAAGCAAATATTGAAATGAAAAATTCAGAATTTGAACAACAAAGGTCGAAGCTTACAATATTATGTGAGCACAGTCCTAAAAAAGAAAGAAGCCTTCTAATTCTGTTATTCCCAAAAATTTTGCAATTGAGAAAGGGGTGTAAGAGTCAACTTGGGAAAGGGTGAACCAAATCCCGGTCCAGTTCTGAAATTCCAGTTCAGCTTTTCGAATTCATATTATGTTAATCAGAGCCACCGCCATAAATTACGCGGGTGACATAGTGGGTGAGCATAATGCATGAAATAAAGCGAGTCCTAATATCGCTAAAGGTACGTGCATTAACGGCGTGCCAGTCTACCTAATAATCCTTTTTCCCACGTCTGAATTAATGGACAGCGCGTAGAGCCATCAGCCGTGGTTTACCGTAGCCCAGAAACTTCCGACGATTATATACATATATATGTATGTGTGTATGTATATATGTATATATATATATATATATATATATATTACTAGTACAATAATGCTTTAATTCCACTCAATTAGCTTCCGCGAATGTACGTATGATATATTGATCAAAATTCCTAGTTCAGAGATGAACAGAGAGGAGAGAAAGCGAGATACGGAGAGAGAGAAAAATTGTACGCACTAACACTCGACAATAAACGTAGTGCGGAGTTAAACGGCTTATCAAACTTCGTTTTGCGTATCTGCCGACGCATGCACGGACATTAAACGCACGGATAAGTATTCTATAAATGTAGCCGCCTATTTAGTGCACAGACCGCGTCGCGTCCTGACAAATACTTAATAACACTTTCCTCGTCGAGCAGCGTGGAATACCTTCTCGACAATATCGCGTTTAAAATGTCCGTTTGCAACGCGAATAGTATTTAAATCGACATTTACACTAAATTATGTGTATATTAAAAGGAGAACGACAATAAGGGAATATTTAACTGCAATATTCCATTTTGAACACGCTTGGGATTTCAAAAAAAAAAAAGTGGGCGGAGGTCAAAGGATCGTTCCAGGATCAATAACGTGTCGATTAATATACATAGAAAGTTTCGATCCGGTACAATTTTCAAATGGTACGTGCATGAAATTGTTAAACGCGCCGATTAAAATACCTCCGGCGTCCGTTATAAAGTTACTCATCCATCCCGCAACGTAAGGATTAAAATTCTAATTATCGGCGTCTCGGAACAGATACCACGCCTTAAATTTCAAAGATGCAGCGTAGTTGTAACGGTCTGTTTGCTCGGGTCGAAACCCCGGCGCGTATTTTCTATTTATTTTCCTCGCGGCGATTCACCTTCGTCGAAACGAGTAACGGATAATCGAACCAGATCGAGTTACATCAGCCAGCTTTACGTACATATATATATATTATATATGTACATGTTCGAAATCGTGTCGGTTCGACCGGTGCCCGGTCGATTATCGAGATTCCGGCAATAATTCATCCGCGGAAAATCTACGATCGTATATATATACACGCTACATTTCTGACATCCTCTCGACTCCGGGACGGATTAAGAAACGCTATATCAGAACTGAGCTCGGGTCTGTTAACATTGCGTTGATCTTAATTAACTTCCTCCTCTTTAGATTCCGCCGGTAACGCGAGAAAGCTCGTTATTTTCCCGGAGATGGCGAACGAACAAACTAAACGATAAATATCGATTGTCATCCGACGTTTGACGTCGGTCAAACGCGATCGATTTAAAAAGTCGACGTCTCTCGCGATTCGAAAGTTCGATACGCGTAAAATGAATTAACGAGATACGTGCAAGAGTACTTACCATGCCTTGACTCGAATGAGGACTTCTCCCTCAGCGGGGGTGGGCATGGGCTTCCTGAGAGCCTTGACACTTTTCAATCCGCCGAAACCGTTCAGTACTATAGCCCGCATGTCCTTCGGCTCTGGCGTGGGTTTCTCCTCGCCGTTCTCCTTCGGTTTCTCACCGTCGCCATTCTCCTCTACTTTCTTCGATTCCTCTTTGCTGTCTTTCGGCTCCTCCTTCTCTTGCTTCTCAGCCGGCGGCGCTTCCTGTGGTGGCTTTTCACCCTCGGCGCTCGGGCTGGTCTCGTTCTTGTCCTCAGCCATTTTTCTTCTCGGTCTCTTTTTTGAACTTTGCTCCCGCCGCTTTGTTACTCGAACGCTCTCGCTTTCTCTCTCTCTCTTTTCCCTGTCTCTTAGGGGATACTCTAGCGAAACAAACTAGCTGGGCAGTCTGCTTCTTTCTCGGTCGACGACTCAAAGGAGAGGATATGAAAGAAAAGCCTCGATTAAAGTCTACTCTACTAGTGCTTCGAAAACCGTAGCGCGTTCGCACCCGACGAGAGCCAACGTCGTTCTGCGCCACAGTGCCAGGAACGCTTCGGTGCCGGCTACGCCGGCCGGTGACGCGCGCGGTGTTGCCGTTGCTTAGCAACCGCGCGCCCCTTTCGCCCGACCAATCGGATCGCAGCTCCGTGTCCCGTCGTTCGCCGCCGCGCTAAACTACATCGCGCAGAGTACGACAGGTGCCGCGAGTCGCGGAACATTGCTCTTCGCGATTAAAAAGTAGTCCCCCTCTCTCCTTCTCTCTCTCACTCTTTCTCTCTCTCTCTCTCGTTCACTCTCTTTCCCTCTCTTCGTCTCTCACCCTCTCCCTCTCTCTTTTTCCCTCCTCTGTTCCACCCATTAAATCTGTATTAACCCACGCATCTTCGACTACGATTTTCAACGATCGATCGACCGACCGGCGCACAGTGGGTCCAGAAAACGACAGTTCGTGGTCAAACCCCGATTTTTCAACTTTAAGCACAACTCTATGTTTATAATTTTAAGTGTAGTCTCCTGGAGTTTATAATTTTGTGCATACTTTTAGAAGTCGACGCTCGCAAGATTTTGACCACTTGAGCGCGTGTCGCGGCAGGCAGTGCCGCATCGAACGGCTAGTTGAAGAAACAGACTGATTTCGATGTTTATATTACGTTATACGTGACTACAATGTACTACACAATAATCGTAATTCCGATAAACAGATCTTCGTTCTCTCAGGGCATTCTGTCTTGCCGCTTTATTTTTCTATCGACTGTGAACTGTGAAACGTCTCCTACTACAATTTGATCGATTTTATGCGTTTTTATTGTACATTTAATTATACACAGTCGTATGCAGTTATAGTTTTCCATAATTCAGTTATACATATATTTCGGTGTGTAGTGAAAATATATTTTATAAGTATTTCAAAAGTTGTGCATAATTATGTCGGAAAGTATGTATGATTTCTGTATCTATCTATATATATAGATGACAACTAAAAATTTTTACATATCTAGTAGAAGTTAGTCATAAAAACCTGATTTCTGTTTTAAACAGCGATACATATACGTATAGGCATACCGCGCTTAATCGCCCCGAGGAGAATGCTCCTCGCTGATGATGAACATGATGATGACCGGAGACAACTCTGATTAACTGCGAATGTATTAAACTATTATCGTATGCCGTCTGTTTCATAGGAATCACTGAATTTTTAGGGACGTGGTCATCAGAAAATATCTATGCACCAGAACAGAGTATAGCAGAGACGTTCAGCGTCTGCCCGTACGGGCAGCGATTTTCTTGCCCTGGGCACACACAGAACAGCGAGCATGAAGCCACGCCCCTAAGGGCAAGGCTGCATGTGTTTGTCATACGTATTGTCACAGCTACGTGGCAAGCTACGGCTGTGCTTCGACCTACCCCCACTCTGTTAAGTCACTTGCCCGTATCTGTGCCCACGGGCATTGGCGAGCGCCCTTGCCCGCTAATAGGTATGTTGAGCAGCTCTGGACAATAGCATCAAGTTCAGTTTGCATTAACTGCGAATATACTAAAGTCATCTTTATTATATGTCTTCTGTTCCGTAGGAATCACTGAATCTTTAGAAACATGGTTACCAGAGAATATCTATGGGTCTGCACATACTATAGTATCAAGTCAAGTTTGTATGTGTTTAAAGGTGATGAATAATAAAGCATGGAACTTTGAAGTGAAACTTACATTTTTGCCAGTAATATTTATTACTAAAAATATTATTTCAACCGTAATATAACGAACGCATTTTGAATGATATTACCTTTAAAATACCTAACCCCTTTTATTTTTTATACAACATGTTTTCGCTTACACTGATAGCGAAACAAGTTATATTTCACGTGGAAACTCGTATTTTTTATCGTAAAATATGGAACTATGCAAATAAGGATTGTTGAGTTGTAAACATTTTATCTATCAATTTGTATTATGGAACATATGGAACGGACATACAATTGAAATGTAAAGAAAATGTGCGTGGAAATGCATTCGATGCGGTGGAGCATGGAACCCGAAGGACACGCCTTTGTATAATTATGAATCACTAGTGCGGGTATAACGAAAAAGAAGATTCGCTTCTTTACCGCAGATAGCTAATTGCGTCGTTAAAGAACAATGGAGAATGAGTGATACGCATAACCGAGCATTAACGATATTTGAAAACAAGGCTTGAATTGTGTTGGGATATCATCGATTGGATTTAGGTGACATGCTTCGTTTGCGGAATAAAAATTGTTTAAACGACGAGAGCTTGTGTTACGAACAAAATAAGAATGTTGTTAGTATCGTTGCGATAAATAATGTAAATTTTTCTTGTTTGCATAATTTCGTATTTCTACAGGATACAATTGAATTTCTTCATTTGTGCAATGTTGAAGAATGTATAAAAAAAGTAATGTGATCCTATAGTTCTGAAATTGTCAATTTTGATTAGGATCCTCTTCTCCCATAAGCAGACAGGAAAGTAGTGCCAGCAGACGACGCCCGAACTGCACGTGTATCCTTACGCCATGCATGGTATGCGTCATATTGTACTATACACACAGGCACAGTCAGGCACAGTCTACATCCTGCCTTTCCTTGAACACGCCTTTCAAAATTTAAACGTACACTGCCCTACGTGCACTTCCTATAGATTTTGTCTACGAAATGAAAATAATGGAACATCTATTTACTTCCAAAGAAGAAACACACATTTTCATTTCTTTGTATCGGTTACAATCGGACAACCTTTCCATATGTTTCTCCGTGTCATCGTTCCCTTAATTCTATAACCATCAACATGTATAAATATGCGTTGAAATTTCCATGCTTTTAACGTATCTCTACCGCGAGACAAAATTATCGATTTCTGCTTATCAGAGGATCTCATTCTTCCTCGCTTTTCCTTCTTTTTATCATATACAACATTTTTTTCACGAGTAGACTTGAGGGGGATTTAAAAAATTTTAGTCAAATATGATTTGTTCGTCTGCTCTGACCATTAAAATGCCAACGAGAGTGGAAGTGCAACTCGCTTGCTATCGTGCAACTTTGAATTCCCGAAACAATTGGACCGAGTAATGAGAATCATGCATGAGTGCAATGAGGATGTGCTGATTGGGATGAATAGCTCATATTGTCGGGAGAGCCAAAAGCACCCCGAGCCTGTATACAGAGGCTCTCTGGTCATTATAAAATGCCCTGTCTGGTACTCTTTTCTTCATTGTACTACACTTACATTTTGTCTGTCGCACGTTACAAAGTCACCAAGTGTTGCATTCGATCAATTTTATCTCGTACTGTGCCGACACACGGTATAGTCTCACAAATATTTGAGTTTTTCTTCGGAATTTTTTCAATAAAACGATATATGAAATTCTGACAAAATGAATTATCTATTTATTATTCAAAGAAATATTTAGTATTATAATTAACGTTAATCGATGTATGCTTTCACCGTCGCGTCGGTACACAGTGGCCTTTAACCCCTAACATTTTCTGATAATAATGAATGACAGATTCCATGACTTTATCACTTTCAAGTCAAGAAATGTATATAATATTTAAAACATTCTTTTTTACACATTCTCCTTTTTACATTCATGAGCATAAAAATCAAATAAAGAATTATTCAAAGCGTGTAAATAAGAAAATAATTTTTGAAATTACTGTTTTTTCGTCTGCATAAACAGTAATGAATAGATTAAAGAATTTAACATTTAATTGCTGTTTAAAAATAAGATAATCAAGAGTTGGTTTGATTTAACCAACACTTAAAAATTATTTTAATTATTTTCGTACCACGTCATTTAAACGAACGAGTCATGAAATCTATCGAAAGCGATATAACCTATATTAAGATATAAAGAGAGGAATAGGTAATATCGATTTCGAGTGATTCACTGTTACGTTCCTTTAAATGACATACTGTAAAAGAGTCAGTTCAACATAGGAGAGTGTCATATGTGCACGTTAAAAAAACATAAGAGTCACAATGTACGATATATAAACACATGCCTCGACAAAGTCGAACTTGCAAGTTCTCCAGCTCATATATACATCAGCTGACTCTCCCACCATTTCAGCCATTTTTCATCAGATAGCGTGCTCGAATCGACACTTCGGCTAGATAATAGAATCGAATACGTCGACGCACTGTTTTTCCGCATTGTCAACAAAGAGGCCATCGTGAAGGAACAACGACCGCATCTCTGAGGCTAATGGCAGATCATGAAGTTGTCACATCGAAAAGGTAAGTGTCGAACGGAATATTTTCTCACTGTCATCGGCACGCGTGCGATTTTCTACGACTTTTTTCGCGACCTTCTGTGCAAGCCTTGACAATCTGCTGGATTTCATCAGATTGCGTTATGAACGAACTTGGCTTTCGTACAGTTGCTTGGCTGTGTCATCTCAGAGTCGGCCTATACGTTTGGAATAACAGTCTATGCGGAATCGTTTCATCATACAAACATATATCTAAATATAAGAAAATAATCTACAAAGCGACGGAATTATCTGTGTCATGTTGGATCGTGTTCGAAGGTCACGCGCTCTAACCGATTCTATTTAGTCCGAAGTTTCTTAACCAAAGAAAACAGAAGTTGAGTCAGTTCAGTGTTGACATTAAGAAAAAAACACATTCACTTTTGAGTATGCCTACTAGTGTCCTGCAAACTCATCGTCTCAATCGTACATTATATCCTTATCATGCTTATCAACATTATTGTATAATCGGGAACAGTTTTTTTACACTTTCTGACATTGAATTCATTGCACACGCACCAGACAAAATATAACATTGCATTGCTATCAACTATCTAATATTATGAAACAGATCAATGGTATGAACTGCATAAATTTAAAAAACCTATTTAATTGAATGCAAAAAGAAGAATTAAATTAATCATCGTTCAACGCGTAAACGAGTCTAATTAGTTTAATCCAACAAAATCTATTAATACTTGTAGAGAAAGAAACTATCGTTTAAATATAATTATAATTATAATGACATGAATATGTATGTGTTTTGTTTGTTAGCTGGTTCTGGAGGTGGTTTAGCTGGTCTGTCTCATCATCTACTATGTTACGTGCTGCGGAGAAAAAAATCCTTTCCTGTAAGTTCAGTGTCAATGCTTCCCAAATTTTATATTATAACTTTCAAACAATTTTATAATTGATTTAATGTTATAATTTTATAATATAGGTTTAAATACTGCGTATCGTGGTTGGTATGTGGACATAGGACCTGTTGTTGGAACAGCCGATAAAATATGGACTATTTCTTTAAATGAAGAATCACCAAAGACACCGATCGTTTTGTTACACGGTCTGGGGGCAGGTGTAGCACTCTGGTGTTTAAATCTGGATGCGTTAGCTTCTCAGAGGCCAGTATACGCTATCGATATATTAGGTAAATATAAAACAATTTGTGCGTTTCATTGTGATATGCTAATAGATAAATAATATAGAAATATTTTCTATGAATGTTGAAAGACAGAATTATAGAATGATACTTTATTAGTTATGTTCAAAGTTATACTTTATTTTTAAAAGCAATTGTCAGACATGACTCACAGATGAGTAAGATTGAACTTTGGAATACACACATCTGTGAAAAAGATATTCTTCCTGTTATTATCAGAATACGTTGTGTTTTCTTCTTACATGGCATGTTTTGGTTATATTCTGATATTTTTGGGGACTGATATAAGGAAAGATTGTACAAATTAATATTTAAATACCTTGAAATCTTGTTAAATTTGTATATCATCTAGCTTTTTATGTAATATCAAGAACTGTTTTCTTTATTTCTAGATTATTTTCTAACGATTAACAATACTTTTAGACGTTTTTGTTCTTTTTTATTACCATTTCTTCACAATCCAGGTTTCGGTAGAAGTAGCCGTCCTGTTTTTAGTAATGAAGCCCAAGAAGCCGAAAATCAGCTAGTCCGATCCATCGAAGAATGGAGAAGAGAAATGCAGTTAGAAAAGTTCATGCTGCTAGGTCACTCGATGGGTGGTTTTCTAGCAGCATCGTATTGTATTCAACATCCTGAAAGAATTAAACATCTTATTCTCGCGGATCCTTGGGGTTTCCCTGAAAGACCTGTAGAAGCAGTGTCAAAAGCACCTATACCATTATGGGTGAAAGCTATAGCTTATGTGATTCAACCATTGAATCCACTGTGGGCAGTCAGAGTAGCTGGTCCATTTGGTTTGTAATTTTGTATAATATCCTTTTCTGTGCAAGTTTCTCAGTTTTTGTAAATCGTAACAAGAATGTTGTTCTTTTCTAGGACAGTGGTTGATTGAGAAAGCTAGACCAGACATTGTAAAAAAATTCGTACCTATTCTAAAAGATGAGACTACTATAATATCGCAGTACTTACATCAATGCAACGCACAGTCTCCCACGTAAGTATTTTATTAGGTACTGCCTGATTTCTTAACAGTAACATTAAACAAACGCAACATTTTTTCTAACTGAACTTATTGGTCAAAGTAAACACACAAAGTAATCTAACAAAGTAATCTAGAACAATATTTAAATATTTTATTGATCTTTAGGGGTGAGAGTGCGTTTCATGCGATGATGCAAGGTTTTGGTTGGGCCAAAAATCCTATTGTCAGAAGAATAGATAAATTAAATCCAGAAATTCCAATAACTTTATTATATGGAAGTCGATCATGGGTCGACAATTCTTCTTGGGAGACACTTAAGCATGCTCGATCATCATCGTACATCAATGTCCAGGTAAAATAGCGAACATGAAAATAGAGTACATCTCGTGAATACTAAATCGCTCAAGCTACTATGTCCCTTTTTCTTTTAGGCGATAACGGGGGCAGGTCACCACGTTTATGCAGACAAAAGTGACATTTTCAATAAATATGTATTAGAAGCATGTAATTTAAGTGACTCGATACCGAATTTATCAGCGTCGGACGTCCGTCTGAACATTAAGCCTATAAGTGAGCAACAGATTTCTCTGATACTCACGAACCAAGAGGTTGAATCGAAATCGGTAGAAGAACAAGAATTGAATACAACACAAACACGATCTAGTTGAAATTTAGTGCAATAATTTTAATGTTGAATTACATATGTATATTTTTTTAACTTTCTCGTGCAGTTAGATGGACTGCATATGTCGTGTGATTTAGACTAGGTATATGTACCGCAACATACCAAACAATTGCTTACTAATTCACATTAATAAGTAACTTAATTTCTAATTGATGTAATACCATATTAGTAGTGTAGTCTCTGACTCCTTGAACTATCTTGGAAAAAATCTGTTCATATTCTTTTTGTTTATTTTATATAAACATTTCGAAATATTAATATTAAAATGTTGAGATTTTAATATTTACTTTATGAATTTCGATTTATTTCTCAGGCTTTAGGTATAAAATACTGTATTATAAAAAGGAAAAAGGGCGGGGGAGAAACGTTGAGTTCCTCACACATAGGCAAACATTTTAAACCAAGCGTTTCATTAAAAATAAATTTCGTAAAATCACATAATATCAATGGGATCAATGATTAAACAAATTAAAATATTCCATAGAAGTTACGTTGCAAGTGTATCAGAGGAAAATTGAATTGTATATTCTGTACAATTATAGTGTAAAATGAAATGCGAGTGAACGTAAAACCAAATAAATGCCAATGTCGATTCTGTTCATAAAACAATAGATTACAATAAAAAAGTATTCTGCTAATATTAACGATTAAAGTTTATTTATCATCTATCTACGTGTTCATTATCGTCAGTCAAATTATCGCCATGAAAATCATTATCATAAGTGTCTTCAAAATCATCTTCTCTTCCTTCATTAAGCTGATAAATAATATCCATATTAGGGCGATCTTTCTTATACTTCCGTCTTCGTTCTCTCTGCTTATCTTTCAAGAATTTTTCAAACTGCTCTTCCTGCTCTTGTGTAGTTATAAAATTTGGAACATTTTGTGAAATAGATTCAGAAGTAGGAAATAAATTTAATTCTGTGTCAGTTGCTCGTTTTATAAGCATTTTCCTTGACTTAAATAGCGAAACCTTGATCTGCAAAAGGAGAAATTATTTTTAGATGTTACTAGTGCGTCAATAATTTTTCATATAGCATACCTTTGACATTATTCGATCGTGATCTAAATCAAATACATTATGCTTCATTACAGGCAGAGTTACACTAAAGGTATCATCAGGACTGTCTGCGCTTTGCTTGTCAGCGTTAGTAAAGGCTTCTAATGAAACAGTATGATTTACAGCAAGCGGGTATAAACTAGGTTGATAGTCTTCTCCATAATCTGCTGCTGCTAATTTTCTCTCCACTTCTTTGGCGATATCCTTGTGTTTATCTTTCACAAACTGAATTGGGGGCAAATTGCCCATAACATAAAGTTGACATAACTCGTACCTCAGACGGTGTGCACAATCATTTAATATTTCTACTGTATCAGACTGATCAAGACTATTGTCTAGCCAATATATGTTAATTTGTTTAAAATCCTGCGTCACTTTTACAAAACAGATTTCTATGCTTTTATTTTCAAGTCTAGGATCTAGTTCCCCAGTGGACATAAAATCTGTGACATGTTCCATCAAAACCTTATTTAAAACATTCATCCTTCGTTGTGTGTGTACAGACGGCCCTTTCTTAGTTGTTTCGCTAAACGTGATACCTTCTATTTGACCCCTAAAAATTTATACAGTTAAAATTATTAGGTAATGGAAAAATAAAAATAAAAGCTTTTGCAATGTGTAAAATTAATCCACAATTAATACTTGCCTCTTCGATTCACTCTTGCGCAACAATTTTTTCATAATCTTACTCTGTTTATGAATATTGTTTTGTATGTTATTGTTAAAGAAATGTCTACGGGTTTGGTTAATTATAGGCATTTGGACACTCCGAATTTTACCAAAGAAATACATGTTTTGTTCCTCTCAAAACATTGAGGTATTGTTTGTTTATTGTAATAGGTTATGTATGAAATGATTCCATATGATAATGACAATATCACTTTAGTGATACCTGTTCGTACCTTCAAGTAATATGATATTGAAGCTAAACATTATTTCAAGAATAATATAATTTTGCTTCTTTTAAATATAAATATATTTGTCGTAAAATACTTTCAGGCGCTTTAAGTTTTCCAGCCTGTGCGGAGTTTAAAATCAAACTTACAAACCCATGTTATCATAAAACTAGGTATCATCAGCTCTGGTATCATTAATACAAATTATATTAGAAAAGGGGTATAATAAAGAATTTAATTTATTGTGGCCAAAATTTATGTACATATTTAGATATAAATTGCAACGTAAAAAATATGTCTGATTTTTATTTCGATATACTTACTTACTGTATGAATATTTCTGTCCCTGACTCTAAACAAAAAGGAAAAATTACAAATCTATTAAATATTTATTAATTTACATATTACTCGATAACGTCATATTTGAACAGGTATAACATAAAATTTTCGACTTTTATTCATTCTAATTTACTTTCGAATTACAATACTATGTACATATAAACTATTTAATAATTAATTATATGCCAATAAAACTTTACATTTCCATTTTATCTAAAGGGAGAAGTTGTTGGAGGAACTGCCATAATTGCGCAACGAGAAACAAACTCTCGACACTTAAATCTCCTCACAGAGTTTCGTCGGTCTTGTTGAAAACATTCGTGAATACAGAGATTCAAAGAACTGTTATTGCGAGCGGTGATACTGACTGTGACATTTGTATGATCAGGCTATGATGTCTGTCTGAGATAACTATCCATTTTTATTTTTACTGATTTTTACTTATGTCGTCCGTACTGTACAAGACTTACTGAATAAAAAAAATCTTTTTCAATCTTACCTCATCGAATGTCGATCTTACCTTAATAATAATAATATTTGTAATTTATATGTAAATATATACATAGATATATATATGTATATATATATATGTACTCACAATGGAATTTATATATATAAATATATATATATGTATATACACACATATACATTTATATTGTTTGGTATAAAAGCAGATTAATGAGATCAGAAGTCAAATTTGAAAAATACTTATACCTAAATGCGCACGTCATGTGCTGCAGAAATCCGAGATAGTCCACGAATGAACAAAATGTCTTAAGAGGCGCAAATAACTTATTACATTTAAGACCAAGCAAAATACATTGGACGATGAAACGTTAAGAATTTTGTAACTTCAAAACTTATTCCTAGGAAATTTAATTAAATATCACCCAAATTATATTTGCATATTCCGAGCATTCTATTAACCTCGGAGGATGCTTAAATCTACTGGTAAAACAAAGTCCATTTACCGTCTCTGCTTGTTACTTTTACAAATTCATCATACACATTTTTATATAGAGAGTCTCCAATTATAATTTGTTTATGCAATTACCTCTTAAACTATTTATCACTCGGAAAAGTATTTACAGAGAATTTATTCCTTGTTAACTCATTCGCGACCGGCGGTTGTCGCATGAGACGCTTAGCAGAACGCTGCATACAGTTTCCAAAAATCTATACCTGAATACCGCAAGGTTCTTCAAGTTTATATAAATATAAAGAATGACGTAGAAACTACGTTGTCGGTATTCAGCTAATGCATTTGAAATTACGTAAGACTACGTTGCCGGTGTTCAGATAATGAATTTGACATAACGTAGCTTTACGTTCCCGGTCTCGAATGTGTTAAAAATGATTTCATCTCAAACATTTCTTCGAATGCAGAATAATTTGAAAGGTAACTGCATGGAAAGATTATAACAGGATACCCTGTACATAAGATTCATACATACATATACACGTGTATGTATACATATTTAACATCAGAGAGAATACATAGCTCGATCAAAATACCATTGATCAGTGACATCGATAAAAGTCAGAATTATTTCCAGTGATATATGAAATCACAATCTGAATCAAATTTATAAAATGTAACAATAGATTACATATCATGAATCCGATAGTTCTTAAATTAATCATTTTCGTATCATATCAATATGTAAAAAATACGACAAAAATGTCGAAATTCATTAGTTAATTACGCGAGATTTAAAAAAAGAATACTGGAAATAATATTCTGGCTCCATTCAAAACGACAGTATGGTACCCTTGTCAACGATTAGGTATCATGCGGATTTTTCCTCTGTTTCTAACATGATCTGAGAAACGAATAATTCATTTACTTCAAGCCGCACAGCCAAGAAACAGAAAATCGTCTTTGAAAATGCTTTTTTCCCCTACATGTTCGAGTTTCAATGAATTTATATTCAAAACGGAAATACAAATGTCTTCTAAACGCACTCCATTTGTTAACCTTCGCGTACCGATTCTTCGTGAAAAAAAAACGTGTTCGGCTTTCCTTATTGGTTCTGCGTGCGTCGTTCACCAATTATGTTCTCCAATTTACGCGCGACAAAGGCAGACTTCTTTTTCGGAGATGCTTCCGTCATTTCTACGTCCGTGTCATCCGATAAAAGTCTCTTGCCGACCGATCGTTTCGGATCAACAGAAATCATCATTCTATTAATAGCCTCCAAATCCTGGAAACATACATGTCCATAGTTGAATTAATTTTTGTAAACATACGTGCCGGTAATTATGAATGTGGTGCAAGTCAAAAAACAAAAAGAATCTTTGTTATCATGTCTTTTTTAAATGTTAAATCGATCTATGTTCTTATATTATGGAAGAACGCTATCCATATAGCTATGAAGCAAAAAATGACAAGCAGATGTTACTTTCACATTTAACCACAGAAAGTGTACGTTCATTTCGATAGTGAGAAATATTGTCTAATAATATGCAAATGCACTTTCATAATTACCGGCATATGTGCCTGAACTCCATAAGCTAGAGTGTACTATCTTGTGTAACTATGTGGGTTAAAAGGGAGCTTTAAATTACCTTAGCAGGACTACGACTGAAACAATAACTAAGTTGCGGTGCTGGAGAAGCTGAGATAGCTTTTGGGTCCAGATTGCGAGTCATAATACTACTGGTTACGTGTCTGACTGGTGAACTTGCTGGAGGTTTCCCCTTGGGCAGGGGACTCAACGACAGATTCATCACACTGCCGCGTGCTAATCCCAATTTATTTGCCACTTCTTTCACTTGGGGCACATATACTGTATTATAAAATTTGATCAGGTCACCGCGTATCTCTTCGCCGAAGCTTTGCGAAGTTCCTGTCATGTTTGAAGGTGTAGGCGGTGCCACGTTGGCCTCGTTATCCGGCACTTCTCTCGGGCCCGATTCCTCGTTGTTCGGCTGTAACTGATTCGAAGACGTTTTCGCGATCAGCACTGATCTGTATATATGCGAAACTGCCTGTGGTTGTAACCGGTAGCACCGCATGATCTCTGTGAACGAGTTCTTCTCCATTTTTGCTAATTTACAGATTACATAAATTGCACACATTAAAATCTGATCGAGATGCCGATCCTTCATCAGTTCCGTTCTATCCTTGATCGAGTACTCGAATATTGTCCAGATTTTTCTTTTTAGATCGGTGTCCATAATCTCTAGAGAACCGCATAGATCCGACATTCGGACGCTCGCGAGATTGTAATATTTCCTAAAGAAAAGCGCAACCGAGCCTGTCCGCTTCGGTCTCGCTGGCTCCCTGTTCATCGTCATGGTTTGCATTGGCGTAGTCGTGGGCTGAACGCTAGATGCTCGGGAAACTGTTATTTGCTCGGGCAGCAACAGTATTCTCGGATTACCATCTATAGCCAGAACTTGCGGTGGTAGCACGCTTTGACCAGCTACTCGCAACACGCTTTGACCACCGAGATGTCTGGTGTCAGCAAATAAACGCTTCTTGACTACACCCGAAGCGGCGACAGGGGACTGAAATCTCTCCGAAGCTGAGGAAATAGGACTTTGCTGCACGTCGTGATGGGTACCACGGTCCAATGCGATTCTCCGCAATGCCGGTTGGCCAGGAATATTTGGATCAACAGTTTCTAACGTTCCCGGTAGCGAAACTTCTTCGCAACTGGGAACACCTTCCGGCGTGGATTGAATAGCTGCCCATAGTGGACTGTCACTTTGCCATGCAAGGGACTCTAAAATCTTCTCCTCTATCTGATTCAAATGCTTGACGACGTCGCGCGATAATTGGTCTTCTGCTCTAACTATAATTTCTATTACTTTGTAAAAGTAGTAGGCGTCTAGGTTCAACGCGTTCAAAATCCAAGGGAAAACTTTGTCGTTGCTCTTGTACGAATAAATAACGATCTCCAAACAGCAAGCGAACAGGCATTGAATAAAAACCTCGTTCGTGAGGAGGTTCTGAAAAAAAAAAAAAGAAATATATTATTCAGAGACTACAGTTTGCGTCGTTTTCTTCTTAGCAGCTGTTCAACGTACCGTCACGTCGTAACTTGGCTTCTTGCGTCTCTCTTCGTTTAAAATCATCTCTAGGAGTCTGTAAAATAGAGTCTGACCCAAGTAGAGTCTCTTCTTCCCAAAATCTGATGTGGCCTCGTTCGGATTCGTGCTTTTATTATAGTTTGCATAAAATTGTTCTCCTATTTCCTTCACCTTTGTTTCCACTAACGATTTTACGTCTTGAGAACAATTGTTTAATATTTGGAGAAGATTCTCGCTTGGAGAGGTCTGTCCAGCCAACATGGCTTGAAGTCGAATTACACTTTGTGTTGCAGTGGACACCGGTGTTACGTTTGTAATATCTTTTGATCTAAGATAGCCGCGTCCGGTTAGCGGGGTTGGTGGAGCTAAATTCTGTATCTATTTTGGAAAGTTTCACAATATAATGAATAAAGAAAGTGCTATTTATAATTACAGTAAATATATTTACCCCACTATATTGCTCCCTTTTCAACTGAAACTGTTCTTGTAGGTCTCCAACATTCATCATCTGTGTAGGAGAACCAATATTATTACTAGCATCATGATCTAAAACAGAAGGAAATCAGATATGAGATATCGAAACATAATTTGCGCTAATATTTCTTCCTTTCATATATAGTTTAATACAAAAGCAAAACACACACACACACACCCACGCACACACCCACACACACACATATATATATATATATATATATATATATACACACACACACACGAGTGTACATAAAACAACTGAATTATACGATTAGTGGTCTGCAAATTTTACATATTTACCGCATCCACAAGTGTATAATACACAATATAACCAAAATTTTGTTCTTGATCTTATATATGTACAACTCGTAATAGGGAAAATAAAATTCTTCTCGATTTTCCAGCAAAATGTGAATTTACATAATTATCATTCAATATACAATCATGTTTATCAACTCAGAATTAAACGTCCTGAGTGTTGTAAACCCACCTTTGAGAGAAATATGTTTGGCTAATTTAGCATATGCTATATCTCCTCCAACTATTTCCAAGCTTGATATTCCATTTAGTCTGACTCGTCTCCAATCAGCTTCAAATCACAGCCAAGACAAAGCAGACACAAATTGATTAACAGCAAGAAATGAAAATTATTATGTAATAAGATAAAGACAGTCATGCACTCTATATGTAATAAAAAAAATTGCAAATCAAGAAACATATGCACATCGCTATGATAACCCTTGTAGATTTACAGATTATGTTATCTCAGAAGAGTAATGCAATATATTTGAAATTACTTTGTTATTTACACTTGGGACTTGTTAATTACAAATAGACTATTAACACAGTTTGTATAAATTACTGAACTTTCTCTGTACACACCTAATTATAAACATATAAAAAGACGAGGATGAAACATCTTTTTTAATTTACAGTTTCAAAACAATTTATATTTGTCAAAGCAAAAGACAAAAAGTAAGCATACAGGCATGCAACTTATAGTATTATTTTCTTTTATGTTCAAGCATTTCTTCCTTAATAAGCAAGATTAGGAGCAAGATGTTATGTAAGTATAAAATAATGAAAAGTATATTTACCTAGAAATATTCTTTCATCAAAATCTCCCACACTCAGCACATGTTGCTCATACACTCTGTTGATAGCTTTGTTATTTCCATCAAAATTTAAAGCTTCCAAAATACCAGAAAAATTTGTGGAATCTCCACGGAGAACTTTTTCATCAAATAATTTTTTTATGTGATTCTTTAAATGATATTCCTTAATTACTTTCGCCTCCATTGCAATAGCTTCGTGACGCTCACAAAGCAAATTGACTATACAGTTTGCTGTTTGAGGCGAACTATAGTTTTCATCGTTAAAATTCGAGGGTAGACCTATTAGAGAACAAATGAAAAAGTAAATCAAAACGTCTGCTTTCTTCCCACTGCATTTTATGCATATTTACCTGGAAAGTTGGGATTCAAAAGGTCTTTCCTATTAGCCAATAGAGCATTGTTATATATAAGATCACAACAAACTAATAGTAAATGATAGGAATTAACTAGATCATCAGAGATATCAGGAAATGCTCCCTTTATACAAATAAATAAGGTCCAGCAGAATTCAAACACTCTTGCAGGTGTACAAGGTATTGCTTTAGGTCTTCTCGATCTTGGTGGTCTTGAGATATCTTCAGCTGGATATTTAAATACATCGTTGAAAATCGGTTGATATTTTTTGAATATCACCATAGAGACAGAGAAGTTTCCTTCTAACTTTTCGATTTTGGAGCGAAAATCTTGCGGCATGTTTGCCATATCTGCCCATGATTTACTCTTTGCAAAGAATTGTATCAGCGAAAGATTACACAGTTGTAACAAACGAGTCAGTGATACACAATTCCCTTCCACGTTAGGACCTGTTCTTCCAACAGTGGGTATAGAAGATTTACGGCATGCTACGTATAGTGCGCATCCTATCCAATGTAACTGGTCACCCTGAAAAGAATTATAATCAGTATACTGTCTTTTTGTTAAATGTAAATCAGTTTTTTCATTAAGTTGTTTCCATTATACCATTGTAACAAAACAGAGTTACAGAAGTATAGTCAATGTAAACAGTACGCTCTTTAAATACGAATAACTTTTTTAAACGGCTTGAGTTTTTTTGAGATGTTAGAAAGATTCGTTTCCTAGTTAATGTGTAAATAATTTTTTTTTAATTGCTGTGGGACGCAATTGGGAACAAAATATTAAAGTTCATGATTTTTAAGTTTTTTATCTGTGCCCATAATAAAAATTTAAAGCATGCCTTTTGTTACATCTACAAGGGGCACCTTCTAAATTTTCATTACAGGCACAGATAAAAAAAACTTAAAAACTAGGACTTTTACTTCTTTCTTCATAATTGCAACCAATAGCAATTAAAAAAAAAATTATGTATATATTACCTAGTAAATTAATCCTACTAACATCTAAAAAAAAACTCAAGCTGTTTGATCCAATTTTAAAAGACTTATTCGTTTATAAAAGGTATACGAATACTCTCTACACCCACTATATGTCCAATACTGGTTTGAGTAAGCTTCTGATTGAAGTAATTATTGAAACCACAAAGAGTATAATGTGTTTTCATCTGCTTTAGAAGATGGTGCTTTACTACATAAATACGTACGCTAAAAGAGTAAATTCAAACTTCTGAACTGTGTCTAATGATGATACATCACTACAGAAAATAATTTGTAAGATTGATAAGTTCAAAATAGACAGTCTGGAATCATAACTGTGGCATGTTATGGGAATGGAATAACTGTTAAGGATGGCGTAGAATCAGTGACATTTACATCGTATTCTTTGGATAGACAGTTTACGATTATTCGTGAATTTTAAATTGGTGCGCTTTAATCGTCTAACTGAACCGAACCGCGAAATCAACGACATTGAACGTCGCGCAAAAAAGTGAAACAAATTGGTACATTGCAAAGCAAAGAATTGGAATTAATGGGACCATGAATCGTCGTGGAAAAATTGAGACATCGTTTCAATGAATCAAACTAGACGAGTGCAGTTTGACATAACTACGGGAGAGGAGTAATTCAAAAAGTACCTCGAGAGTATAGTTCTGTCGGATCGTCTCATACGATCTCCAGGCTTCGGACGCGGCAGTTGCATCCATATTCAATTTTTGGCACAAATCCTGGTGCCTGCTGTAAGTAGAATCCTCGATGTCGTCCGACTGCCCCATTTTCGTCGGAAAACCGATGGAAAATCGCAGAAAAACACGACTACCTTACACCGCTATACACGACTGATCTGCGCCATACGAGGGCTCCGTGATGGTTTGGCGGGAAACTGGCCGATCTCCGCCATGTTTGCCATGTTGGCGGGAAATGTAGAACACCGATTATAAGAAAAAAATCCTTAAGTCGACCTTGTCGCGGAAATTATTTACCGTACAATAGTCGGTTTATTCACGAAACAACGGGCAAATATCAGATCAATACGTTTTGGTTTGTACAATCGATACAAAAATACAGCCCTAAAAATTTCCCGGGTCTTGATCACGCGGCAATGGTTTTTACAATCTTTGAAACGACAGAATTAAAAGAGGCGGCAAAATTTTCGGGTCTTATTCTCGAATTTACGAAGTATGTACGGATATGGATACGTTTTTTCCTGCATACATATCGTGAATTATGAAACGAGTAAAATTATCGAGTAAGTTAATACTTTGTCCGCAGATTATACGGAATTTTTACTCGAATGTCGCGCATTAGTCATAGGGAAAAAGTAACAAACTAGTTATTTTTAAAGAAGTAATTAACTAGTTACTAAAAAATTAATTATAATTACTCGAAAACTAACTGGTAGTGCAGAGAGGAAATTAAAGTGCTCACGTACGGGGTTTCAGTGTCATTTTTAGCATAGAACAGAACCTATATCATTTTTAGCACAGGACAAAACCCGCTTTCCTCTCTGCTAGTAACTACCGGTCCTTGAAAATAACTAAATTCCTCATCACTAGTGCGCACTATCCAATCAAAAGCCCAATTTTCATCATCTCGATTTGAAACATTCGTTTTCCATTGGCTTTCGTGTGTTTCATTGTGTATGTCCATTTCGTTTGTTTGTAAAATCTAATTGTAAAATTGAGTATTTCGAGCATGGAAATAGGAACATGCCTTCCATTTCTCATTTATTCGTTTAAACAATGAAATTTTGTTTTATACAAATTTTGTTTTGATTTATTATTGTAATATAGAATAATCGTATCGAAAAGATTCTTATTCTCTTAAAAGACGTACATTAATCATTGTCAGGTACATGTGGAAGAACGATGAATCGTGTTGGATATCAGAGTAATGTGTGGAATTAGAAAGCACTCTATGTCGACGGTGCGCTTCCATGGTATAAATATGTAAATACAATATGGCGGATGGAAGCGGAACGTTACGAGCTTCTCCGAATGGCATTTTGCCAATTGATTGAGAAACAGCAGAACTCGTGAATGTGATCGAGTTTTGGGCGTACACGGACGTTCGGGCATCATGGATTAAAAGATATCGCTCGAAATACTCGGACCTCCTGTTGATCGTGTGGAAAATGTCACGAAAGTGGTGTTGTTGAAGAATGTTTATCTCTTGAAAAAAGGGTAATCGTGCTAGCAGAACTATCCGGCGCAATATGAAATAAACCGCCACGAAACCCGTGTTTCTTCGAATGCAACGGTACCGTGGCTTTCACGTTCGACTTGCTGCCGGCATTTCGCATAACAATGTCTGATGTATAGGTACTGTCATGGACACAGATGTAGAGCTTGGCAAAGGTGAAGGGTGTGAAACCAGTCCAGGTTGCTCTGGCTATTCTAGCATGGTGCACAGTAAAAAAGTTATCAAACATGCACTACGACAGCAGGCCAAGAGACGCAGAAAAAACACTACCATAGCGGCTGGTAATTCTCGTACTCTTCCAAGGATTGTTGTCAAACCATTGCCACCACCGCCGCCGAATGACCCACCGCCTCCGGTGAACAATGTGCAGCATATTAACACTAGTAAGTGAAATCCTTTTGTGTAATTTAAAGCGTAATCTACTAGCGTTGAATCTATTATTGACGTACCAAGAACAGCTGATAGAACAAAGGCAGTATACACATAGAAAACTTAGCTATTGTAGGAAAAATTCATATGAATTTACATGTTGTATAGTAGCTGATAAATACAAGAGACTCTGTTGGTTTAACATTGTTTTAATATAAAGAGGAAAAAATGTAAACAAAGATGAGTATGTATATAAATTTTTATTTGATGTACTTGGTAAGCCAATAAATTACTTATTGATAGAGAAAATTTTATTTGTTAGAATCCTATTTTATAAAGATGAGAAATATAGCAAACAGGTTTTAAGTCATTTTATGTTCAAACATAGCAACTGAAGAGCCTGCTGCCACGATGAGAGAGGTCCTGGCTAGTTTGCCAGGATTTAGTTTGAAATCTGGGCGCCGACGATCAACAAAGAGACTATCGGCGACTGCACAGCTAGAGGCTGGTCTTGTGGATCTTGAATCTCCGACGAGTATTTTAGCCAGTACAAGTTTACGTGCTCTTTTAAATAGGCATACCTTTCAAGGTTTACCACCTTTGTATCAAAGGAAACTTGCGCAACTTTTGCCTGCTGTAGATAGACAGGTAATATTTATAAACTAGTTTTCACAAGAGTATATTTACATTAATGTTTCTATGAAAAGTATGAGATGTTGGGAATATATAATTTGTTTCTTACTGCCAGGATGCTGCCACATCCGGATTAAACAATGAATTCTTTTCACGAGCATGTGTAGAATGGCGTAGACGCTTGGCAGAAGGAGAATTTACTCCCGAAAATCAACAACGATTGAAGATGGAAGCAGAGAGAGATAAAAATAAGTTAGATCCATGGAAAGTGAAACATTTCGAGCCGATATGGGGTGAGAAACGTGAACCCAAGCTTAAGTCGGGTCTCCACTGTATTTCGGAATCAAGATCTAGTGGGGCTGTAACGCGTTCTAGTTTAAGACTTCGTTTGGAATCTAGTGTAGATACACCCGCATCGGATGTTCCTTGTCCTGTTATTATGTCTGAAGACAAAGTAGAAGAAGATAATTGTAAAGTGGAAACTACTATAAATAATGCAGACGAGTTGGTCGAGACACCAGGAATACAAGAATTATTAACAGAAGAATATAACGAAACGACGCATACGTTAATAGACGAGAAACATTTAGAATCTGTAAACATAAGTTCCGTAGAAACGATAGCAGACACTGAAATGCTTCAGGATAAACCGGAGGAAGAAGAGAAAGTCACTATTCTCTCAGAGAAGCAAGAGACTGTTAACGAAGACGAAGTTGTCGTACAAGTTTGTCAAGAAACAATTACAAATACGTACGACGAAGAAATTCATTTGCCCGATAGTAAAAAGGATATCGAACCAATGGAAGATCATATTCTCGAGGTTTCGGAAGAAACGATTCTCTTGCCAGAAGAAAGCGCATCACCAAAATCGAACGAACAACTAGAACAAGTATCCCAGACACCTAGCGAAGCAATATCTCAACTATCAACAGAATGCACGCCTCAGACTACGGTAGATCAAATATCTCAAATGTCGAAGGAACAGGTGACCCAAATGTCCGACGAACAAATCTATCCAATGTCTGATTGCGAGACGACGACCATGCTCGAAACATCGCCGACGCATGAGCAAGTTAGATCGACAGAAATCGTTATGGAAGATCCTACATTGATTAATAACAATCAGAGCGATACGGCTCAGGTCTCTCATGAGAATCCAACAGATGGTGAATCACAAATTCCAGAGGGAATGGAGATTGATAGTGAAACATTGCAACGTATTCATGAATTGGAGGTGAAGCCTTGTGCACTCTGCAAAGACAAAATTCATAAGTTTAATTATCTTATCAAGAGTATACTTGTTTTTAGGTAAGAGGGGAAATGCGCGAAGCATATGAAGAAATTTCAGGATGCCCCGAAGAGATAATGTACCCTATTCTTGATGGAATGGAAATGGGAACGAACAGTACAGAGGAAACAGAAACGCAAGTTGTTTCAGGTCAAGCAGAGACTGCTAGAGACCAGCAAGATGTGAACGGCGGGAACGAAGAGGAAGCTCTTAGAGAGGCTAACAATTATGTTTGTTCTGAAATGTTAGAATGTAGTTGGTCAGTAGACCCGACTGTTAATAACATTAATAACACCGCGAGGGTAAGTACATACGTAGTTCTAACCATAAGTTCTTTTTACACGCTACAAGGAATATTTCTTGTTACTGAGGTTTCTCTTGCTTTGTGAAGACGCAGGAGGAGCTTCAAGTTCCGTGGCCATTGGTAGCCGCAGCTTTGGACGGATCTGTAGCCGCAAACATTACCGTGACCACTCAAGATGAATGTAACGACACGCCAACTACCACTGACGCGACGACAACTCAATCTCAACAGTTCATCAATGCCGATTCGAACGTGGAACCGGTGAACTGTATCCAGTTACCAGTGGTTCAAGGGACACCCTTTCAATCCGAGGGCCTTGCGATCGGATCGCCCAGTACAAGTTGTATAATGAAGAACTTTCAATCGCAGAGTTCACCGATCATAGCTTTCCCACAGTTACAATCGATCAGATTCGTACAGACTAGTTTTCATTCTGATCAAACCGCCGCTACCGCTTTGAACAGTACGTCCCCGATTACCGGTCAACTTCAAACCCCACAGACCACCAACTCACAAGTGAACATAATGAGAACGCAGGAAGAGGTGGTGCAATTGAATCCTCAAAATAATTCCACGCGGAGCAACGTTGTCAGGAGCAACGTCACGCAAAACCCAATTCCGAATGTTGTACCGGCTGCGATCGGGGTGCAACAGAACCGAGCGCAAAATACCATCGTTATACAACAACAACCTTCGGCACCGGCGCAACCACGGCAAGTTGTTGCAACTATACAACAGCCACAGTATCCTGGAGCAACTGTGGCGGTGACGTCGAGGACTTCGCGCTCGAATAATCAAGGCAGTCAAAGGGGTTCTAGGAATAGTAATAAGGAGCAGGGGGGAGGCAGATCTCGTAGCACCACGAAAGAACCACCTGGCGCTGTAAATTTGGAGCGCAGTTATCAAATATGTCAAGCGGTAATTTCAAGTACATTTTAGAGGTCCCTATTTCACGTGTATGTAAATACACGATTAATCAACGAATTCGGATCTTAATCCGTGCAATATTAACGGGTACCCGTTCCTTTTGATTTCACAAATACTCGTATGTCTAAATTAAACATGTATTTTAATACATGTAATGTTCAGTTGAAAAAATACACGGATCTCTGTATTCGTGCACACGGAGAATAGTGTATTGAAAACACGGATACTTAATTCACGATATAGACACTTCATGGATTCCGTATATATGTGTCCTTTCAGTACACGTTCAAAATTGTAGTCTTTAGTACATTTATATTTTGTGCTATGGACTATGACAGGCCTGTCCAACCTCCGGCCCGTGGGCACGAAGTGATGTTGCTCCACTATTCCTCCACACGGTCGTATCGCTAGAAGCGCATGATATTTGTTTCTATCGCGGACCTATTCCTATGGTATATTATAACATAAAAGGGAATCTGTGGGGAAACGGACAGATTGTTGATATGGACCGTGTCTCCCGCGATGAAATAGAAGTTGAACAGGCTTGTACTAAGGGATTCTAGGTGAAACGAAGACGAATGGTCTTACGAAATATTCTTGAACTTGCTACCCCATTGAATTTGAATACGATATACGTACGGGGTAAAGCCACTCTAGAGCACGAAAAACAAGTCTAATTTTGAGAATTTTTGCGGGAATGTAATGAAAGGAATAAGAAATCCATTTACAGGTCTGTATTATATAGAAGACGTTACCGTTGCTGTAGTGTCGTACTAAGTTCATAGTCGGTATAATAAAGACTTGTAAATAAATTTTTCATTTCTTTCATTACGTTACATTCAGTTTTTCGTGCTTTAGAGTGACTTCGCCCTCCAAGCCATTCTTTCCTTGTTAAGGAAAAGTAAACATTCTTTTTCCTATTGCAGGTCATACAAAGTTCGCCAAATAGAGATCAGTTGAAAGCACATTTAAAACCTCCGCCGAGCTTACTTGCTAGAGGCGACGGTGCGTTCACCACTAGTAAGTCAGGCGGTCGCACGATCACGACCATCAAGACTCAAAAACCGTCTCAAACAATACAACACAACAAACAAGCTCAAAACAAAACGCAAGCAGTTATGCTGAGACATGTGTTTGCCACGGCGCGACAAGCAACATCAGCAGAAGTATGTTACACCTTTGTGAACAGTCATATGCTACAGCTTACATTATATTTTACTCTATACTGAATTTAAGAGCGCATTACTCTCATAAATCATCACTGATATTATCAAAATTTAAGAATGAATTCTTTCTTATCATTTTCCTGAAACGGATGCAAGTAGACTTCAGATCAAATATATCGAAGAAGTGCGATCATGTTTATTTCCATTTATTTAATCACTCAATTCGCATTTGGATCACTCGTATAAAATAGACACTCGGTTTGCGCATGTACTATTTTATACTTTTTCTGTGTGTACAGTGCTAATCTTGCGAGTGGCTTGTGTTGATCACTGTATCATACAGGTATCTAATAAATAAATCTTCTTACTAATTTTCTGCTTCTAAGTGTGGAAAACGAATTGTGATCTCGACTTTCAGAGTGGAGATAGTATTAGTAAAATATGAACGGATGAATGATTACAAATATATTTGAGTAATGCCATTTTTATTCGAGTACAAATAAAGTACGTGCTTCGAGAGCCCTAACATTTTTTAATGTGCCAAACAAACTTAGTACAATGCTTGTAAGCACTTCTTTAATTCACATTTATAAATTCTTAAATATTACTGTATATTTTTTACGTATCTGTTTGTTATGCAGACATTTTTACTCTGTAAACTCTGTGTATTTATGGTCTGAATGTTCAGTCTCTTTAATTTACAGTTGTATTTAAAGAATGTTACAATTTTCAGTTAATTAACGGCGATTGTAGCATAGATTGGTAGCTAATAGAGAGATGAAATTTTCAGGTTCCAGAAAGCAATACCGTAGCACAGTTAGGATCCACAACGACAGGTGGACTAGGGCAATACATACTTGTACAAAGGACAGGTGTCGGAGACAGCGCACCTAGGGCGTCTTCTGCCCCACCATTGCCTCCACAAATAGCTGGTATGGGTGTTGGGGTGCATTTGGTACGTGGTAGACCAGCCAGCGCCGGAGAAGGTTCCCATCAAGCTGTGACATTGAAGGCAAGGGGTGCCGATGGTAGGGGAGGCGGTGGAGCTGAACCTGCAGCACCTGGAATGATAATGGGTGGAGATCCACCTCCTCCCTGCGAGTGTAACATGAGGGGTGCAATGGTAATATGCCGGCAGTGTGGCGCCTTTTGTCACGACGATTGCATCGGGCCTCAACGTATTTGTGCTACCTGTCTGATACGTTAATCATTGTTTACCAATAGTTTATGTATAAATTTAGAACTGTATGACGAAAGTGCTGAGTATCAAATTCCGGAAATAGAGACAGACATCAGCAGGGCTTGAGAACTGTTATGATATCGGTTTCGGTTTTTAAATGGTTACGACGAACCGAAGTTCCCAACCAATATCTGTTTTGATTACGGTTCTTGTCTCGGTTCTTATACCGGCAAAATTGTATATAACAAAGAAAATTGTTGTCAAAATTTTTTTTACATCCGATATATAGAACCAAAGAAACAACTGTTTGGAATCGATATAAGAATTCCAACCAAAACCGATATTAGCTGGAAATTTCGGATCTTCGTAACAGTTATTCGAAATGAAGGTTCTTCATAATTGTTTTAATTTTAAAAACCTTTATATAACGGTTTTAAACAGTTAAGGACGTAAGAAAGAGACGTCGTTGTTTCTTCGGATCTTTGTATTGATAACTGGAAGGGAGGGATTGATTAAAAGAAGAAAGACACATTACATTAAATTTCATACTGTCAACCGAGTTTGTTATTCAGCACTTTAGCGTGAACGGTGATTTGCGTAATGGAGAGGGTCGGCGGATACAGTTGGAAGTAATGACTCTGTGATTGTTTTTCAGTATTAATCATGTATTTACATCATTACTGTACGCCTTTATTTCGTCTCTTGTCCGTATTACATATACGAATGGTTTTTTAAAAGATTTTAACAGAGTGTATTTTAAATAAACGAATTTTTAATAATTTTTAATCGATAGCTATTTTATGGAACGCAAGGTAGATGTACCTTCGATTATCTTGACTAACAATCAAAATATTACAACTGTATCCTCATAAACCCTCACTTTGAATACAAATAAAAGTAACACTCTTACAGTCAGATTCTAATACCGTCTTCCAATAAGCATTACATTCTTTATAATACGTCTTTAATATTTATTTATTAACAAAAGTTAAGTTTATCTTTGTTACATAAAAGATATTCCTGTACACGCTGATCTCAGACAAGGGAATCGGGAGGACTATTCTTACAAGCTCTCTCTCTCTCTCTCTCTCTCTCTCTCTCTCTCTCTCTCTCTCTCGTATGTTTCCCTCGATTGTAGAGTTTCAAGTATAAGGAGAAAACAGATTTCCATTCGTCGCGAATCATATTTCTATAGAGCATCCTGTACAGGAATGTTAGTTTGGAATAAAACATTGATTACTATCATTAATCTATTGCCAACAATGACAAAATCTGACTAGATACTAAAAGCGTAGTGTTTATGTAATTTAGCTTTACCTCTCACTTCGTTGTAAAGAATTCTCTAGAATAGCATCGAATACGTTACTTGCTTCGCGTTAGCGTTCAAAGTCACGAGTCAAACATGAAACATCTGACAGAGAAAAAGTGCATCAGTCATAGTTCCACCATCGACATTTCATTCTGTATATAATTCGCATTTCGAACGTTCATTTCTTAAGCATGATTTCCAGATTGCCGTGAGTCGTGACGATGCATTACTATAGTCTCTCGTTACATGCACGCATCAATGTATTTATATTTCATTCATTCACTCATTCATATTCAATGTTTTTCAAAGCACTTTGCATGGTATATTTAATAATTCATGGATTTATGTGCAAATTATTATTATTAAAGCATTTGCAACGTGGTCCTAATTTTCAATTTCTGTCTAATCTCAGTCAATCCCTGTTGTCAAGCTCTAGAAGAAAAACAAAAATTTCAGCGTTGATTAAAAATGTTGTAAATTTTCGTTCCCATGTTCTGAGAGTAAAGTGAGTAAATTAAATGTACATAACGGGAGACTACTGTAATTTAATTCATTATTTCTTATTACACAGAAATACATGCATTGAATACAAACATTGAGAGAGAAAAGCATTCATACATAATTGTCTGTTGCTGTCAATTGATTTTTAAGTCAGTACTATGCTATCAGATTGGTGCATACGAAATGTCCGATTTTAGAAAAATATTATTATAGTCTACAGGTTTTTTACATGCCATTTTAAAGTACGACGCTGATCTTTCAGGACCTATCTCCAGTTTTTATTTATATATTTAATTTTAATGTTAAATAGAATTTATTCTTATTATTGTGATTGTTCTGTATTCTTCTTATATAAGTGGAGAAGTAAACATATCGACGATACCATTATGTGATGGTAAATGTAGGCACTGTACATGCCAATGCTAGAAAAAACTCAATACTTGAAATATCAGTCGTATAAATAATCAACACAAACGACTAAAAAATCCAATAATACAATCAAGAAACTTGTAATTCGTTGATAGGATATGTTGATTAGATGGGTGCTTATGTAGATCAATGCATTTTATTTAGAAAAAAGTTATGTTTGTTTAACGACATTGTTAAACAACGGGCATTTTATGTGCAATAACCTAACACAGATAGTATTGACTAACAATTGCAAGTAAAAGTCATTAGTGTAACGAAACACATTTTCCTCTCAATGTAGTATTTACATGTATCAATGGATTTTCGTATTGATATGTTTCCATTGGAGTCATCGATGCTAATAAGTAGTGCTCTTAAGATTCGATAGACAGAAAGCAAACCTATTGTGTATTTGTCGCTCAAATGTAAATAAAATCATACTCGTTTAATGTGTAAATTCGTTCAATATGCGCAGTGTATATGACGACTAAGGTGCGGATTTGTCTACTGTGAGCGTTGTGGAGAAAGTAATAGTTAAAACAGGGTGAAAGCACCGAATAATGGGCATGCTGAAGACGGGAATTGCATCGGTTTGCCGACACCTCAACGCAACGTTGACATGAGCTGAATTCGTATTTTACAAAAAGATAACATATTATCTGTCGGAAACAGCAATAGCCACACGTGTATGTACAAAGATATTCTATATTTAAAAGCTGCTGAAATTAAAAAGTAGTATTAAGTCAGATGTGAGTTTCCTTTTGTTTTAACCGCCTCTTCAAATTCATAAGTAGACTGCGGATATTCTCACTATATTTTATTCATTTTTTCGGAGATTATTTCTTCTGCAGGGCATTATTAAATGTCGTTTATTTTAGAGTGCCTTTTATACATTAAATGTTCTGCTAATGTGCAAATATCCGCGGCTACTTATCAGTAATATAATTTGGTAAGATAAAAGCTCTGTTAGGATATTTGCTTTGCAATGTGTTACTTCAATCCTGGAGGTAATATTCATTTTTCGTACAGTGGATTGTAACAAAATGTTAACGCAAACTTGCAGCTATTATTTCTATAACATTGATGAAATATTTCAATTGATGAGTATATGTCGACTAACAAATTGTAAATTTTGTATTTATATATATATGTATATTCTAATCCACTGTACAATTATGAATACTTACAGGCTTTATATTGTATTACTTTTTAAATTTAATATATTATCGTGTATAGAATATTTTGTGCATATAATCAAATGATCTTGCTTTCGATCGATGATTATATATTTAATGTTACTTCTCTTGTACTCTTTTTTTATATTTTCAATGAGACTTTTTAATATTTTTCATTAATGCAACTCTACATTTTCTCATACGCATCAAATAGAATCTACGGCTGTGATAATGTTTCTCACTGGAATTTTTGCTACACAATACTGTACTTGTTTTCCTGACGTGAGTTTCATTCTTTCAATAAACTTATTGAAACTTTTATGACGTATCAGTATTACATGTAAATATTGCTATCTATACGTGCGAGAGTTCGTGGGTGTTGTATTAGTTAATAAATAAGCAAGCTTTGCATTTAACTAGATTTCGTCTTGAAAATAATAATGCATACTTCAATAACTAATTGTCGAGAGACTGTTGCCTTAATTATATATATGTAAGTTAGATACACGGGGTATTATATATATAGAATACATATATATATATATATAGAAACGTTCTGCAGTTTACTATCGATTTATAAATTGCGCGCAGAGATCCTCCATTTTAGAAAAATCAATACTGTACAATTCGTAAAATACGATATTTAATAATAATTTATTATTAGAGTTATTCATTAAAGAAATTTAGTTCTGGATTGGTTAAGGTTTATTATTACAGGTTTTACAAATAAAGTAACTGATAAACCAACGTCAAATTTCGAACAATAGATGATATTAAAATGTTAATAATAATGATAATAATAACAAAATAAATATTTACTCAACTTTCTACCTTGCAAGATATCAGGATAATTATTATTATCTACAGTCCACATTATACATTGACTTAAAAATTCAGTACATGTTTACTTCTACAGTTTCAGATCGATTTGTAAATTACTCCAACTCAAATAATAACTGTTTATATTGTAAGAATTGCGATTGTTTAAAGTTCAAGGTAATGAGAAAGGATTTAGAACTGAATTACTGTATGATGAAGTCATATATTACGTATTATTCGTTGGCCAGAAATGTTAAGCACATTTCAAGATCGTATACAGTTTCTTAAATTAAAAACATAATATTGATTTTGATATTGATTCAGCACTCGCATAAAAAAGGGCAAAAAATATATCTTTCTATCATGTATATAAACAGCGTTAAGCATGAAAAAACAATTATAATAGTAAACAACTTTTACAAATATACCATTTTTTTAATATGTACAATAAAATGTCAAATGAGAGAAAAACACTTTTTGACTGAAGATAACGTCTCGAGTGATGGATTGGAATATATGATATATTTTGGTCATTTTCATCATAAAAACAAGATTTTCTACTAATCATTCATTGATATACATATTATGTTGTACATAAAAAACGATAAATTATTATAACCGTTGATTATCTTATTAGCTGTCGTGTAAATCCTCTTGCGCCTTGCTGCGATATTATTTTGATTTTTGCCGGAGACCATTGGGAATCTAGCTGTGTGACTAAAAAAATAAATAAATTCCATTCTCAACTGAAAGCCATTAGTAGATTTCACCAATTCACTTTACACATATTAACAAATTTATAGTTCCACTGTTACGTATACAACTCAATGTTAGACCGTACCAGCATCAATTGTAGTGCAATTCACATTCTTCGTTTCCCTTTCATTTGTACTCTGAACCACTATCAGTTTACGTTTGTACATTTCCTCTTTAATAGCACTAAATCTGTACAGGCCAACAGCCACTTCATTGTACTAATTCTCTAGAAATCTGTCTGCAACAAGAGCCACCTCTTAACGTGTTTCTTTCAACTCATTAATTTGCTTCAGCGTACAATTGATTCATTCACAGTTACATTTAGCATCTTTTCTGCACTTAATACTGTATAAAGAAAACGAATAATAATCGCAATAATAATAACAAGAACAGATGACCTAGATGAAGATCGCACTACGCAGTCGTATGAATCGCACAAAATACAAATGTATATGTATATACAGTAATAACAGTTACAATATAAAGAAATATGTTTGCTTAATGTTTCGCAAAGTAAAATAAATAATTGCAATAAATATTGAACATACAAAGTAATAAATAATATCACAAAATCTTACAAAATCATACAAAATCTTTCAATTTACAAAAATTAATGGCAACTGACTTATGATACAATTGTGCATCCGACACTGACTCTATGAATTAAATGATGTCTCTTAAAGATATGAATTAGTGTCGCGCGGACGCAGATAGATTTAGTGTTTACAACAAGGTAGAGGGCGAATTCACATAATATCCGTCCCCGGAACAATTATTCAAGTTTAAACATTTCCCAGTGTTTACGAGCTGAGAATACACACAGTGTGTATCCCCTTCTTTACCATTAAGATTAATTACTATAATTATCATTGAATTGGGAAGCAAAAATAGTTCACCACCACTGCGAACTAAAATGGAATCTTAGCCACCATAATGAAATATTTGACTCAGTAATTATATCATTTTTCATCTCAAATTTGCATGCATTAACGATACTACTTAGATATAAGCCTGAATGTAGGTACGTAGACTATATTAGATGCCACAATATATCAGTTTCTCGCACTAGATCCCTTATCTCTTAGATTCCACCGTATTTTTACCGAAAAACAGATTAGATCTACCCTGCTTTGTATAGTGTACCTCCATCTTCATTCTTTTCGAAAGATAATAAATAATTTTCAGAAAATTTTTGTTCCTCCAAACAATAACAAATTTTGCTAACTCTAGTGCTAACTCTTTTACAAAAAGAAAAGAATTTGAAACATTTGTTTCATAATCGTCGCTTGAAATAACTGCACAAAAGAGACAAAGTATAGCCTGCTCCACAATAATATCAAACGATTATGTGTAAACTCATTGTGCACCAAATAATAGAACCAATACAATATTCTCGAGGTCTTGCGTAGCAAACGATACTACGCTCGTTGTTTCGAAGAGAGAAGGAGACTGGTAACCATTCGCAGAAGATTACCTTTACAAGGAGAACAAGAAGACATTGGTACAAGGAGAACGAATCTAATCTACGTGCCTCGGTTACTGGCACAGTAGTATGTAAATCCACGTATCAGAATTGCGAACGAGAAGACGCGCCAGTTTGCCAATCAAAAGTTGGTCGACCGTTGAACATCCGGTACCGGGGCGGAGCAGACTCTCAAACATAAGCTGGCGAAAGGTTCAAAGTAAGTCGCGAAATGACATTGTTGCGTAATGTAGCCCTTGTTGTTCTCGAACTCTTAATTATCTGTATCACCATTATGCGACAGTCGTGACAAACGACCATGGAAACGCCTCGCAATCGTTCCGCGACCAATCGTTGTTCTGAACTTTGACTGCTGAAGCCAGAGAACGCTTTTGGTGATGGCACGTTCGCCGGACTGCCACTGCTTTTGCAACTTCTGAGAACAACGAATTACAAATTAATACTTAACCATACAAAGTTGTTGGTCAATATCAATGATCCATTGATGCAACCGCAATTACCTTTTATCCAAATGGTCCGTATCTTTGCGCGCGTGAGAGGGTGGCGTCGAGGTTGGCGTGAGTATCAAAACAGGTGTCGTAGTCGGTGTGGACGAAGGTGTCACACTTTTTAGAGATGATTCTTTGCGTCTAGAGGCTGGCGATGCCGGCGCAGATCCAGCTGCTCCGTTGCCTCTGAGCCAAGAACTCTTACTGGTGTCCGGTTCCGATGATGATGGAGAAAGAAGTAATCCAGGTGATAATAACACCACGGGAACATGTGCAAAATGTTCTGTAGGGATGCGCATCTAGGATACAAAAACACAGCGATTAATCTAGATCAAGATAAAATCTGTACTGTTCTTATTCTGTCTATAGATAGAGAACTCACTTTGGAATAACACTTCACGCACACGGTCCTTTCACACAAACGGCAACGCTGTCCCCAAGGACCTAACAGTCCAAATCTAGTCTTTAGGCAAAGGAAACAGACTCGCCGTTTTTCTACATCTTCCTTCACGCGTCCTTCTACCGGCAGAGATTCTAATTCGGCTTTGGTAAGTACACTACGAATATGCACAATCTCTTCGAGGGTTAAAGAAAGCCTTTCATCCAGGAACATATCACCTAATGTAGGTTTCTAGAAGAAAAATATTTAATTTTTCTTTTATCGGTCATCATCCACATTGAATAGGTGAAAACAGCCCTCAAAGTTGAATGTCCGAACCATATTTGGAAACTCGGAAAAAATATCTCGGGAACTACTAGAGCTAGAGGGGTGGTTCGAATGGCAGTTGTGTATTTTTTTTTTTTTAATAAGAAATAGTTACTATTTCGTTCCCTCGGATTCTCACCTGTCCTTTATCTTCTTGCCACTCTTCATTTTGATCTTCTGAGTCTTTTGTTGAACCTTCGGCAATCGTTTGTGAACGACGGGGCTGTCTTGCTCGTGGTTGGGGACTTAAACTTGGACTCGGATTCAGGCTGATGTTAGGACTCGGTCCCTGACTCAATGTTGACTCTGTTACACCTATGTGTTGACGACTTTGGGGTCTTGAATGAGGAAGAGATGTGGTACCAGTCAATGCTGTGAGCGCTATACTGCGCCTGGCTGCATGTTTCCGGGCTGATGCTCTTCTAGATGGGCATTGGGTTGCAAGATCATAGGCTACAAAATACAATAAGTTATATGTTACTTATTGACTTAGACAATTTTTATTTACATAAAAATGCATAGTCTAGTTATTAGTTGCAAATGATAATTACATTCTAGCTGTGCATCACAAAACCGGTGATACTCGTTTCTTGTCAGGCGAAGTCCACCCGTTTTTCGCCAAGGATTCGCTGAATCTGCTTCATCGTCGTCTCTGTGATCTTTGTGCCTATTACGAGCACTGCTTCTGTCCGCAAAGGTGGTGTAGTCCTCTTTAAGTTGCCAGTAATTCGTTGCCTCATCCTCTTCCTCGAATCTTGTAACTGCAAATTCTTCATTGTAGTCCTCGTCGTCGTCTTCATCTTCTGCATCGAGCTATTCATCAAGAACATCTAAATTTAGAAGCTTATACAATAATGCCTATCAGCCTTTTAGAATAATTACAATAATTTCATGACTAGAACTTTTAGTCCGTATGTTCAAAACATTGATGTCTGCAAATCTTAGAAATTGGTACTTTAGAAGCAAATGCAATTCAAGATGGAAGTAGTATCTACCTTTAAATCAAAATCCACGGGTATTACTTTTCGTCTGCTTGTTGTAGAATTTGAACCATCAAGATCCCTCCTAGGAGGTTTTGGTATTGCAGGTGATTCGCTTCCTTTGATGTCAGCACTACTTTGGGTTTGATCTAAAAATTTCGTTCACACTAATACGTTTCAACCATGCCAATCACTATTGCAGAGAGCACGGAAGTATGTATGCCGATGATCAATGAACATGACATGTGATCTGTTCCTTGAGAATCTTTTGAAAACAAAGCTTTCCAGAACACAAGACAAATAAAACAGTGGTACCTCTGTAAATCTCAAATACATACATTGCTGCTTCCTGAGCATGCATTGGGTTAAATACAATTATTAAAGTTACATAAATGCCCTTGCATCGAAAGACTTCTCCATTGTTTGATACGCAAATTACATACTTCAGTTGTGATCATCCCGTATGTTTTAATGCTATGCTTCCCACAACCAATATATCCCAAGCAATGTTTTTTCTTCCAAAGGCAAATTAGATACATGAACACAAAACTTGTGTGCACTTTAATGCTAACTTTAAGGAAAAGTTTGCAATAAATTGCAACATGTAAAATATACAGGGAGATTCACAAATTGGTTGTCACGACCAATGATATAGGGTTTCTTTTTATGAAGCTTCACCATAATTTATACATTCTACATTTGTTGTTTTCCTTGAAATTGTGATTTCTGGGTCTAGAAAGACCCGCCGACGGTCGTGCGAGCGTTAAATAAAAAATTTACAGATGTAAACAAAACTTTTGAAAATATTATAATCATTTCTTTTATAATAAAAAATTACATATTTCAAAATTCGTTTACATTTGCAAATCAATTTAGTACCGTTGCAATTTTCGTTTTATGCATTTTTTTGGTAACCTATTGAAAACAAATATCGTGGACTATCCCGTATGCGCATACTATAAAGAATGCAGAAAACTGATTTGTGAAAACGTTCGTTGCCCGCATGATTTATTCCAAACGATGATTAGAGGAGTGCGCACCGATATTCGTCATGGAATTTCATATTCATACATATCACCAGTCGCGTCGGGCGAAGAGAAGATGAATGGTATGATTACCTGGGACCGTAATGCGCCTTCTACGCGACTTACGATTCCTGTTTCCCGGTACCCTGATCTCAAGCTTGCTGACTCTCTGTCTCGGTTGCGGTACCGGTGGTACATTAGCTCGACTTCGGCTCGCGGTAGCCGGTACATTAGCCCCAGTTGCATTGACCGCTGTTGTTGTTGCCGCTGAACTGGTCGAAGGGTCCTCTGTCTGCAGCCACTGAGCCGCCACATCCTGCGCTGGTTCTTGTTCCTGCTCCGGCTGCGACGGTGGAACTTCGCCCAGGACTATCATGCGGGATTCACCGCCTACGATCATGAACTTCATGCTATTCCAATCCCCTTCTCCTCGTCAACGTTTATCCTATGCAACGGTTCACCGCAAATATTTTTACTTGTAACAACCACGAGCTCTGACCGGAAGATACGCTCGACGAATCCCTCGCGATCCTCTGGCTCAACTGGAAAATCTCGCGGCCTGCGAATCAACATCATATTTTCTTTTTAAACCGCCAAGCATCCCAACGGGAATTAGATGAAATCATTTTTTTTTTTTTACGAGAGACACGACAGCGGTCGTGACGATATTCGATCTTCGTCAGAAATGTAAATGTTAATGGTTACCAGCATCCAGACAGTCGTCGTTCATCTGTTCGTCTTTCTCATCGTCCCGAGTCGCTGGTCCGCCGTGATGCTCGTAAATCCTCGGGTAGAGACTGTACATCAAGTGCACGTGCTCGTTAGTGTGCTTGTCCTCGTTTCGACGACACTTGGCTTACGTTGGAAACGGGATTTCGCGTTTCCGAATTGGATGGTTCTCCGCGCGAGAATCGAAAGCGAAGAAAACGTCTGCGGGACGAAACCCGACGAAACACGGAGAGACAAGGAGAGAGAGAGAGAAATTAACCGCGATCTGACGGAGCTCGTTCTCTCACAACGATGACGTTCTCGGTCGACGTCAACTCGCCCTTTCCGCGCTTTCGGTTATTGATCGCGCCTCAGTCTGTAGCTCCGGATACCTAAGCCACCAGCCTATCCATACCCAATCATGATTCATTCAGATCGACCCTCCCTCGACAAACAGGAGATCGAGAGATACCCGCGACAGGGAATAACGATTACCAAACCGCGAAATTTATCTCTCGGACATGATCAGTGCTTTAGGATGGTTCCTCGTTTTATTTTGCTCGACAACGGAATAGGTCGAATTGATGCACACCGTGGATGAACTTCACATTAATCTCATCGTGGAATTGAATCGATTTAAGGGAGGGGGAAGAATTCTGAGGAAAATAATAATGAGATGCAAGCATTTGGGGGACGGGAGGTTATTATTAAAAATAATATGAGAGACACAGATACCACTGTTCTGGTCGAGCTGCGAGGAATTGCCAGGCTGTACTCTCGAGATCACGGGCGAGAGATACGCGCAGACCTGTGCGGGTCTGCGCCCGCGCATCCCTCGCATCCCCTTGCGCATGGATACTTCTTAGTAAATATATTTTCGTTAAAAATACAGTCGCACGTGTGCGTCGCGTGGTTCTCTCTGGGACATAATATTTTCTGGGGATACGTGCGCTCACGTAGACCGAACCCCATTGCAATATTTCTTCCCCTATCCAACGGAGAACCTCTCTCATAGATTCTTCTTAGGAAATTGAATTTTTTCAGGGTGTAGTTTAATTGATACTATGTTTTAACTATTAGGTTGTTGCACATAAAATGACCGATTTTTAACGGCAAATTTAACAAGCACGATCTTTTCTTGAAATAAACTTATTGCTCAAAATGAATACCATTGTGAGCACCATGGTAAGCATGAACATGGTCTTTGTACGTTAAGTAATGCTTTATGAAGAATAATTCCTTCAAAGGTCATTTGAAGGTTAACATATTAACGTTACATTAATCAAAATATGTCGCCCCATTTAAAAGAAAAAACGACGGTGACCTTAAAATAACGGAAAATATGACCTAAAGAAAAAAATCCACACCATCATAATAGTTGCCCCACGGAAACAAACCTTTTCTTCCTGAAACGCTTTCTCATATTACTAAAAGCAACTGAGATATTTTCGGTGAAACTCTTAGATGACTCACCCTGTACACTCCAACAATGTAAATGGGATAATCACCACATTTTTACTAAACATCACATAATACTATCGTCAGTGTGTTTTCTTCTTCCACTAATATAAAAAGAGTGCACGACAACCGCATTGAATGACATCGAAATAAAATTTATTTAAAAGTAAAATTAAATACCCCCATAACAACTGAAGTTGCTTTCTATCTTAAAATGATGTATACTAAACTTGAAGAAGTTTTTCTTGTAACAAGAGCATTTCTTGATCGAAACGCATTGTAGCAATATTGCATTCTAAAGTTGGACATATACAGCAACCTAGTATGTAAATAAATTATTTTGGTTCATATAGTTTTAGATTTAAGAACAATGCCGCAGCTTGTTCAGGGAGATTTGTTAAGGTACCAAATAGTCCAGTAACGACTATATTTTACCGAACATTTAATGTATCCTTGGTACATAGATATAAACTTGACACAGATTTCATTGATTTATTAAACTGTTTAAAAAGCAAAACAACGCGTAACATGCATAAATGATTGCTGTGTAAGTAAACAGGCAACTTAACTTACCACTTTTTTGGGACGGTCGTTCATTCTTTGGAATGTATCTGTTCCGGGACGGTCTCAGGTTCGGTGGCTTTTTTATGCTCTCCATAAGTAATTCTCGCAGGGTCCATTCCTTTCGTCGCGGTGGTAGTTGTCTCTCAGAGGCCTGAACAGCAGTCAACGACATACCATGACAGAAGTCTCCACGATTATTTAGGGGAATTTTACAAGGAATGATCCAGAACACGGACATTCAAAAGAATTATGAAACTTTGAGGATGTGTAGTGCATATACAGGTATTACACGATTTTTGTTTGTTGCCCAAATACACTTTAAGGGGGTAAAATCGACCCTTGAAAATTTGACTATTTTTCGATTTTTTTTTCTAATTATATAAACAGTTAATAAATGCTTTACCAGATGATAAATACCTTATAATTTGCGAATTATAACACAAAACCGAAAAATAGCTGAATTGTTGAGGGACAACTACACTCCTTGTAATCATTCCTTGTTAGATTCTTATCGAACTTGAAGGCCTGTTACCTTTTTCAGTGGAGGTTTGCTCCTAATAAATTCTAGTATAATTGCGTGAGCGTCTTTTCGCAAATGTGGCGAGGGCGAGGGTGTTTTCCTTAGGCGGTATCTCCTTTTTCTAATATCGTCCATCAAGACTTCATACGGTGTTAACTCAAACTCTTCTCCTTTACCGTGACCACGGGGTGCGCTCTTTGCACCCAGGTTGGCTTCCACTTTCTTCAGTTTCACTCCTTTTCGCAATTCTTGTATAACTTGTACCCAAAACCGTGCCTATTGAAATATCTTTTTTAGATTCTCGCGATAAGCTTCGACATGTTAAAGAGATGCAAGATCTACTAACGGTGCATGCAAATTGCAACACGACAAAATAACAGTCGAAGCAAATATTTAAATAGTAGTTCTACAATGTTTGTTTTGTGATTATTATTGGAGTGACAAATGATTTATTGCATGTTGATATTCGTCAGTGTAGCAATTTGTGTGCATGCAGTAAGCTCAATTAACAGTTTAATTATACCTAAAATATATTGATTTCTTTAATTACTGTACACACTGTGTTTGAAATCAACACAAGTGGACACATGCACTTAGAGTAATTAGACAATCATTCTCCGAAAAGTCGATTGTACCAAAACTGTGCAGATAATTCTATAGAATCATGCTACATGCTCGTGCTAACACATTTTAAACTCTAACACTTTCTTCTCCCATGCGCAAACAGTTATTATCGATGACATACTTGTATAGCCCTCCAAATCCTAATGTCAGTCTATAACGGTAGAGAGTGAAGTCAATAAATCTCAAATATCTTATCTCTGCAAAATGACAAATGACTTTATGGGATACGGTAATGTCAGTGGCCCCATTTACGCACCAATCAATCCACGGACTAATGTAGAATTTGCAATAATTTGTACATAATTGTAAAAAATTAATCTGATGACTCAAAAATATTTCTATACACATCTTGTACACAAGATTTCAATTGGTTTAAACTATTGAACTATTAACCAGTTGAATTTATATCAACCATTTTGCGGAACCATGTGGAATGTTTTGAAACAGAAAGTTTCATGAATCATGTAAAAAAATGATTTCAACGTGCGACAAATAAAATCTTACCCAGTCAATGAAATCTAAAGTATCGAGATTCTGGACAGACATCGAGTTTATCCTATTGCCATCGTTGCTGCTGATTTCCCTTTGATTTAATTTAAGTTGTTCGGACACTCCTATATTCACTAGCTGGGATAGTTCCAAAGCTTCCATTACAAATGTCTGTATTACAGCTTTGTAATGAGCTTTAGCAGACTCATCATTACTTTGCGTATGCCTGGTACATAACTATAAATTAATACAAATTAATACACGCTGATATATGAATGTAACATATTAAAAGCTCATGATCAACAACTTACTTCCATCACATCTTTCAACGAGATTATAGACGGCCGTTCGTATGTATCATGACTCTTTTGTAATAAAAATTCGTCTGCATCGGCATCACTGGAGTCCCGCTCGATACCTTCGTCATCCGTTTCCTGCGGGCGCTCTTCTGTTTCACCTTCACATCCTACACACAACAAAAACAGTGATAAAATAATGCTCAACAATTTATAATCTCTACGAAATTTTACCTTCATTTAAACTGGTCATTAACGTAATGAGTTCCTCTAGATCTGGTGATAACAATCTTTCTTCTTGTTCGTCTAGGCCAAAATCAAGAGCTTTAAATATTATCATGCCTAGTGATAACAGCGCCTGCAATATAAGAACAATTTGCTTTATCCGTCTTCTTATCACAAAAATTTTATAGCGTTTGCTTACTTTCTGCTCGGAGACCGAGGGTTGCTTAGAGTCTGTAACAAATGCAACAAAAATTTATGAAAGAAATAAAAAAACTAATATTACAACCCCTAAAAACCTGTTTTCCTCGAACAATAAAATCGGTGAAACAATCGGCAGGGCTACTGAATTATCGATGCATGTAGGTAAGTTACCGACTATTCCCGCGCGATAAAAAAATTGTAAACGAGTTAATTCAAATGATCGATGCCGCGATGATTACAGCAGCAATGCGACCCTCATTCCAGCATCAAATACCAACACGAATGAATGTACATCGGAATGGCACGATTGAAGCCCGTCAATAAAATTAGCGTACAAGATTACTGAGACATAAATGTATGCGAATTAGTGCACGTTTGATCGGTGCCGGCCGTTGTAAAGATTGCTAAATCTTTTAAGAAACCACGAAACCAATTACCGCCTGCTTTTTCAAAAGATGTTTGTTTACATCTTGGGTAAAGTTTAATAATCCACAAATTATTTTTGGATTTAGTAGTCTATATTATAATAATATTATTTTAATAATATTAATAGTCTATATTAATAGACCTCTTATCGAGAGTTTCGTCACACGAACAATTAACTCATATCAGTAATTAAGCGTTCAAGATTCAAGGAACGCGTGTTTCGAGCCATTGCGTCATTTCTGCTTCAGAAACTGTGCCACGCTTTTCAAAGATGCAATTTTTACATTTAAATTATATAGTATAGTAAATTCTCTTATCAATGGAACATTCAAATATCACCAATATATTAAAACCTTAAATTTTCACATCAATGATATTATACGTTAAATTAGCTATGTTGAAATTAAAAAATTAGCAATCACGATATAACAATAGTGCCACTATATGATATGACCACGCCACAAAGACGCTATATCATACACGTGATACATCTCAAGTGATACATTCTAAGTAATACGGTACAAGATACAACGTAAGTAAAAAGGACAGAGTATTTTATATTTCAAATATTTTACACGCGCATAATATCACTGTTTATCATTGTACTATCTATGTTCCATCAACTATAAAACAAAATACACCAATAAGGGGACGCGCAACATAATCGAGATAAGAATTAAGTACGCTCACCGATTAGATCGTTGAGCCATACGTCTCCATCCTTGTGAAGGACGATCTGTGATAGATCCGAGATTTCATAGAACTTCTTATCCGGCAGGTTTGATAAACTTCTAGCTGTTTGATAACATAACGCCCATGCCCGTTCCTGACTGACCGGCTCATTGAATGACAACAAAATGTCCTTCAGGTTTAGACGGCCATTGGCGTCGAGTTTGCATACCAGCTTCTTCGTTGATCCTTCTTCATTCTCGCTCTTTGCCGGTTTCTTGCCATCCCCGCACGACACCACGTTTCCCACGTGCGTAGTCATTATTCTGATGGTGCCACGAACACGTTTTAATTAGCGGTTATTATTCAGAGTTGTTAAACCGAGAGTTTGGATGCTACTTCGTACGTTCGCCGAACGGGTCTGACTTATGGTACTGAGTTACTGAAATATTTGGCATTCTGTTTCCCCTACGCTTAAATACCAATTTATCAACCCGACGACGTCGAAGTTAAAACGAAGATGACGTAAAATACTGACGCGGGGACGATAAGATTAATTCATGAAGTCACTGGCGCGGGATAAAATTTTTTTAATTTCCGAGAAGCGGCTACTTATTTATTTATTCTCCCTCCGTAAGCACGTATAGGACAAGGGTCGCTTTAGGCGACAGCGTAGGACGTGCGTGTGTGTACGAAGAGCATAACGTTTCATTATCGGGCGGCTACTTATCGAGCGACCACTGTACGTACTAGAATTTGAATTATTCAATTGGTATCTGTATAAAAATGGAATCGAACAATTACTCATCGGACTGGAAATAAAACCTCGGTCATTTGTTTTTCCGCGCCAATGTTTTCATCGATCAATTTATCCGAGTTATCGGCGATGGTTTCTTTCTAAATTCGTGCGACCCAAAAGTAAACATACAATACTGCTATCAGTACGATGTATACCATCTCGTACAATTATGACTCTCGTGATATGAAGTTCTAGTTTGCAATTCATGTTTACCGTGCATCAATAAATTAAAAACTTGAACATAGATTGTGACTGTTTAAACTTACTTCTAGTTACGGTAAGGGACCCAATTACTGTGCCCATGTTAATTATACTTATTTTTAAAGCATAATGAATATTAAAAAAGAGATATTAACTGATTGTAATGAACAAAATTTAATATCTTTTTTTTCATATTCGTTATGGTTTAAGAATAAGTATAATATGGGCACAGTAATGGGGTCTCTCCTACCTGCTGAAATTATTAGGCCAAAGAATGGTAAAAAGAAACAGTGCTCAATTTCATTCCACCGTAACCGTGTTTGTGTTTTTCAAATAACAATCGTACACACGATCAAATTAATCAAAGAGAAAACGTGCCTGATACAATGAACGCAGGCTGACTGAAGTATCTCTCTTGATCATCCGTACTCTTAAAAACTGGTTTCAAAGCTGGATGAACATTTATTGCTGGATACTGGTGTGCACACAATGACAAAACCAAGCACGAGATAACGGTACGTAATGTGTCGTAATCAACATACGCCCCTTTTCCCGACGGAGAAAGTGTTTCCGCGAAAAATCTGATTTTGTAAATAAATGTTGAAATCGTCGCCGATATACAAGGTGTTTTGTAAATGGTGGGCAAAACTTTAGGAATAGATTCGTAATGCTTAAAGAAGAAAAAAGTTATATCAACATAGGTCCGGAAAAGATTAATTTCTAAATTATCATCAACACATCAACAATGTTTTTGAAGTAATTGCCGGTTTATGTTCACGTTATCGAGGTATAATATTCTTGTTTGCAATTTATACTTTATTTGAGATCATGTTCGGAGCCTAATGAGTCGAAAAGCTGAGACTTGTATTAAGGCAGAAGGTGGGCATATTTAACATTGCGTTTTTGAACAATTTTCGTTAATCTTTAAGAATTTTTTGCACGAAGAATAATACGCGAATCCTTTTGAATCTTTATGGTTACTTTATTCATCATTATAACAAGGGAAAAACATTTTTGTAAGGGTGCGTGTCCATTTGAGAGTAAAACTATCGCGAGTTACTCCCGAAAGACAAATTCGTCAGTGTTTTATTTTGTACGAAAGGAATAGCACTCTCCGATAGTACTCTCAATAGCGTGTACATTGACGAATTCGACTCTTGAGAGTAACTCACGACAGTTTTACTCTGAAATGCACACGCACCCTAACAATGGAATTACGCTAAATACAGCAGATTTATATCAGTGTCGCAAGAGTTTAGAATTTTTCTTCGAGATAAAAACTACGTCAGTTGTAGCGTCTCTGGTAGTTATCTAAACCGAAAAATAAACATTTTTTTTTAATTTAGTTGACATTTCGAAGAATATGAACCCAAGTGGCTATAAAAAATTTAATATTTTACAAATTGCGACAAAATTTTTCATTTGTTTAAAAAAAAATGGGGGGCATTAAAACAATTAATATGGTTAGTTTTTCCAGATCATATTCCGGGGAATACCATAAACCGAAAAAATTTAAAGTTCATCGGTCAAATAAATTTTGTGTTGTCCCCGGCGCAATTCCTGAAAACATGGTTTCGAGAAAAACGCGTTTAAAGTTTTAAGTCAAGCCAAATTATAATGTATTCACACTTGTAGCTGTCGCAGGACAATCTGCTATTCCTGGGCCATACAATAGACATTCTTCTTCCTCAAATAATGTACTTCCTTCTAATCGTTTAATAGATATAACTTCACTAGATAACTACAAGATAACTACATAAGCGCGCACAATACGTGTGCTTGGAGCGCGGAATCGTGCTGAACCTCCAGGCTATAGTATCGATAGGAAGTTGAATTTCGGCCTATAACTTTCAGAATATAATTTGGAAATATGTTAGAAGTGAGTTATAAAAAAAAACCTTCGGTTTGTACAAGACCCGCCCCCCTTAATATCGTGCAAACGTAAACTTGTAGGTGGAAATACGTCACCTCCATAAGAAAGAGTGCAAACAGATTTTATTAATCTATCGAGAGGCTGTGTTCAGTCGCGGACTATACGTAAACAATTTGATGGCTCTCGTAAATTATAGTTGCACGATTTCTCAAACAATCGAGAAATTCGTGCACTTTTATATTACGGGAATTTATCAACCACTTCTACTGCCTACAATCCTCATTTTACATATAAAAACGATCAATAGCGGAAAAGTTGTGTGTCACGTCAGTTCAAGGTCGAATGTTCGCACTCGTAGTACATATTTCAAAATAAAGTCTCGAGTTTGTGTTGTCGCAGGAAACTTACTCGAAACATATCCATGCATCCGACAAAAATAATTTACTTACCCGTCTGTAGATATATGTACATAGATACATCAATCTCATTGATCGATCGGGAGAGCGATTAATTGTTAATCGAAGGATATCTATAGGGGCGAAACGTTCTCGAAATCATCGTTTCAAAATTTGACTTTCGTTAAAACTATACGATTCTAACCGGTTCAAGTTGACAATCAAATTTTTCGCAATGCAGCATCGGTTCGTTACTCCTGTCATTTTCCGATTCGGTTTCGGACACGTTAGGCTGAATATTAATCAACACTATGAGGATTACGAAGAAGCAGGATTTGAATGCGTTATTATGATTTAATACGTACTTTTTGCTTATTTAGGCAGCTGACATGTACGTTTCGCTTTGAAACACGCGATGGAAATGTTCACCATACATCACTTCTTTTGTTCATCGTCCGCGGGACACTTTTCGCGTCACTTTCCCGGCAAAGTGAAAAATCACTTCATACACAGCTGATCTCTCACATCGAACTCGTCTCCCGCAACATCTAACATGTATCATATTAATTTCTCCTATGAGCACATTAAAAATCAAGTTCATAGATAATCATAGATAAGTAACTTCTCTAGACAAAGTTGATCGTTGCCAGCGCCGCCACAGAGTACTCTCACAATCCTGTGCATCTGTACAAAACTGATATCGGAATCTTTGATGTTTGTCTTCAAATTATATATTAAATAAATAAATATTATAAGAAATATACCTCATTTCAGCCTCACGGCAAAGAAATTGGACTTGGTTTACATAAACCTAACTAGTATAATTCTATTTTAATAATAATTCCATTCTTTGTTTCCTACTGTATATCTGCTGCTTAAATATAATTTCCATAATATAATATAATATACTATAATACAATATAAACATTTATAATATAATATAACATAATCTGTTCTTAAATATGGCCCCTCCTTTGTCTTTGGTTTTTCCTATTCTCTATTCCCTATTCTCCTTCATTTATGACAGAATTTTTATAATTCCCACTAATGATATGATAGAACATTAACTAAATTTAGTTTCTTACTATAATGTGAATTCTTTAGATCTAATTAAAATCTACAGTTTTCTATAAAACTTCTAATAAATCAAAAAGACTGTGAAATAAGAGGTACGCTGAAATCAATAAAATTAAAATTTAAAGTTTAAATCGCACACAACTTTCCCGCTTTCGATCGGTAACTAAGAATGCGTCACGTTCGCGATGAGAGGAAATACCAATAGATGGCATCATGCTCACTACAAAATGGACCAATAAGAAGTTTATCAATCATAAGATTAAGGAACGATACACATGTATATACTAAAATATATTTACAGTTTCGTATTGTAGCCGTAAGGACGGATAATTTAATACGGATAGTTTTGCTATAAGTGAAGCAACGTTATTCGTTTATAAGAGATTTAATATAGTATGTACGTATTAGACTGCTATCGGCGAACCTAGTAGAATTGACCAATGAGAATGCTTTTCGCAGCTCATGGATGGGTCGAGTTTGTGAATCACTCTTTGGGCTTAAAAGTCGAATTTCTGATGCAATACTCGCTAGCAAGGCGTTATGTGTAAGTACTATATAGGTGGTGCAGAATAGAAGATAGCCAGGACCCGTGCAATGAAGATACACAGTTACGTCTAAAAAAAGTGAACAAATTGAGCAGCTTGTCGGAATCGTAAAACTATTTAAAGAAATATACAAAATGACTGAAGAAGACTCGGTACGTACAAATACTGAAATGTATGCTAGAAGTGGTATCTGTATCGTATCGGAAAAGCATGGAAGCGTGGTCAACTTGACATACTTTTCAATTTTTTGACAACACCTAGTAACCCATCGATGATAGAATAAAGCATTCACCGATATAAGAAGGATATATTCTAGCAACATTACATTCCGATAAATCTACTGCGATTTTTTGCATCCCAACCTCAAAGCCATGTGGACAGTACTAAAGAGAATAAAAATGCATCTTTGACATAGTACCTCTCAACTCTAACACACTACATCCTTTTCCCTTCGTTATAAAACTTCTGTTTCTTGCAGTCGTATTCAATGCATCGTAATCTTTCGTGCACATTTTATACAAAAACATATTTTGGAGTTAATATATTAAATATATATCGAAATCGAAATATATCTTATACATTTTATACTTTGTGCATACCTAATGATTTCATTGAGTACTATTAAAAATAATGAAATTTTATTTAATATCTAACATTATATCAACTAGTTTACCTGGTAAATGAAATTCTTGAAAATTATATGGAATCGTAAATTATTTACATAAAACTTTCTAGGTGTTCGATCCTACTTTGAAGAAGAAGAAGAAGAAGAAGAAAAACTTTGATCTTAATGCTGCATTCAATGAAGTTGATAATGCAGGTGACACAATGGAGACCACCGGCGATAAAGAAAATCAGGAGCCTGAGCCTCCTGCACTCGCTGAAGATGATGACACGTTGGACTTAGAAAATTTTGGAAGAAAGAAGAAGAAGAAGAAAAAAGCATTCAATTTGGACGAATTGGATGCAGCTTTGCCAGATACAAAGAAAGAGGTACTAGTTCTAAAACAATATTTACATATAATTATCAATACGACTGATTTTCATTAGTTATATACTATAATTTTGAAAGGATGTTGTTGAACAACAAACCGAGGAAGTTGCTGTGGATGACACATTTGATCTGGACATGGACTTCTCGAAAACTAAGAAGAAGAAAAAGAAAAAGAAAGATCTTGATGAGCTGGTAGCAGAAGAAGAGCGTAAAGAAATAGAAGATAAAGAGAATGGTAAATATTATATATTAAAATTATATCATAGCTGCGGGTAACTCATTATTTTATGTTACTCATTATTTGTTAACATGCTGCATTGAATCTGAGCGAAATGCAGAGTACGGTAAGAGATATATGTGCTCTTTTCTACATGCCTATTATCCAATAGTTACAGATTTCTGTAGCATTTTCGGATTTTCATAATTTTCATTCTAATTGAAATTACGTATTGTTCTTTTTTTTCTTCATATCAAGTAACTGGAGGTGTACGAGAACACAAAAATTTTGGATTTCTTGAATACATCGGGTTTATCCGTCCCGACCCAACATTTTCAGGTTCTCGTACACCTCGACAAATAACAGAAAAGAAATGATCCAAGAAATTGTACCTTCTCGTTTTTTTCAAGCCAATTTTTCGGTAATTTTATCTTTTTTTATCAATGCACTAAATGAGTATTATTTTTTCTTCTCAGAGGAAACAAGTTTATGGTTTGGATCGGACAGAGATTACACATACGATGAACTCCTGGTAAGAGTATTCAACATAATGAGGGAAAAGAACCCTGACATGGTTGCTGGAAAAAAACAAAAATTTGTTATGCGTCCGCCGCAAGTTGTACGCATAGGTACTAAAAAAACATCATTTGCTAATTTCACTGAAGTAAGTATTGCACCGATATTTCACATATGTTAATACCCCGACAAATTATTCTTTATATGTTTTCTACCATAATTTTCTCCATTGCAGATATGTAAAACACTTCATAGGCTACCGAAACATTTGCTCGACTTTTTACTTGCTGAGTTAGGAACTAGTGGTTCTGTTGATGGAAATAGTCAACTTATTATTAAGGGTCGTTTCCAACAGAAACAAATAGAAAATGTTCTTAGGAGATACATTAAGGAATATGTTACCTGCCACACATGCCGCTCGCCAGACACCATTCTTCAAAAGGACACTCGACTATTTTTCTTACAGTGTGAAACCTGTGGCTCAAGATGTTCAGTAGCTAGCATAAAATCTGGCTTCCAGGTATGTAGTATTTCATGCTGCGGATGTTTTAGCAATCATTTTTCTTTGAAACATTTGAATAACGCATTATTCTTTTACAGGCCGTTACAGGAAAACGTGCTGCTATTCGAGCAAAAACTGCCTAAGAAAATTTTCATATGTCCCATCTATCAATTTTGTAGCATAATTTTCAAATTGTCAGAGATTTTTGTGTTAGAATACAGTTTTTACTATACCTATTGTAACGGCGTGCAATCTAAACATCTGTTTTTACTCGCATGAATTGAATGTCGTCAGTTCTAAGAGAAAGTGATTGTGAAATTTGCAACCTATGTTTTTTATCACCAATCTATACAGTCAAACACAGAAACTGCGTAAACATTATTTCATAACAAATTTCCTTTTATAATATTCCCCAACGAGATGTTTTTAGAATTTGTAATCTCGAATCTCTACAATTTTTCATATTTATCATGTTTTTTAATTTCGAAATCTTAAATATACTGCCTACTGTTAAAAACATTGAAACGATTAGATATTTCACTAGAACTTAATTCTTTATGCATTTTCTTTTGCAATATATAAACGAATATACGTTAATTTGAACGAAAATAGATATTACCGACTGTTATTACAGTCGTACATTGAATAGTAACGATAAAATGATGCGATGATATGATATGCATCGTTTATCCATTTGTCTACCATTGTGACATAAAATTCTGTATAAAGAATCTTCGATTAAACGAAAAATGGTATGAATTACCAGTTGTTAACGATACATATAAGCAGGTAATAATACTTTGTTATATTATTTTGTGTATACAAAGGAAACAAATTGTACCATTAAATTCGAATACATTATTATGTATGATAAAAAGTATTACACCCGTAACTAATTATGTTTTTGAAGAATTATCGTGATAAAATGTAATCATTTTTGCAAGCAATTAATAGTAACGTTTCTTAGCTAATTTATTCAACTGTATTTAGTAGGTAATAAATCTATCTTAAGAAGCTTTGTTGCTACTCTTCTTTTACATCCATTCAGTAAAAATGTTAAATTACTTATTAACATTGCTTGTATTAACTTTTTACTTGTTTATAACGAATTTTTCAATGTAATTATTCTGTTACTGATAAATGTGTAATTTTATGTTCTGTTGGCAGAATATATGGGATTAAAAATACTCCAAGTTATTTGCAATTTCTATGAGTCAATATTTCTTTATAGTTTTCAGTATTTAAATCTTCCATTCTGCTTTCTACGATTGAGAATTTTTTATTCATCATCACAGCAGTATCCACAAGGCTTTGAAATATACCAAGTGGCATATTTGGCATTGGGAAATCTTTGAAAGGTACCCATACTCGAGACTGATCTTCCAATACTTTCAAATATACTGGTTGTGAAAATACTAATCCTTCCGGAATACCAAATGAACCTGTGATGAAGAAAGTATTTGTATCTTGACTAGCATTATTACTTTTATTATACATTTACCATCAGAAATAACGCCCAACGATAGAATTTCATCACCTACTTCCGCCCTGTACCATAACTTTAAAAGATCGCAAATTGCTCTACACTTTTGAAAATCTTCACATCTACCCACTTGATATTGTGTGAGTGACTACGGAAACAAGTGTAGAAATTTGTATTCCTTTATATACGTATCATAACAAAAAGTAAATTAACACTAGTTTTACGGGACGCATGCTAATATTTTTAATTCACGATTATTGAAATTGTAAAGATGCATCCATGAGGAATTGTTCATCATCCCTATTTCTTTGGGTATATATTATTTAAAAAATGGTTAAAAATTTAGATAGGCACATTTTCGTTATTTTTATAAAGCAATGTAAAATAGTCACTTTTTCTCCGTAATTTTGCTCCGTAAATCTAGTGTTAAAAATTTTTCATATATACCTTGCGTTTAGAAATCTCTTTATAATGATCCATTTTATCGTGGACCATATAAAAAAACCATCTCAACTGTGAACGTTGGACGCCAATCGGTAGTGCCGCAGTATCACTTGAGTCTAATGCTCTTCTATTAGGTAAGTAATAGTCAGATTTTTGAATCATATGATGGACATCCACAAACTGATTAATTCCTAAAATTGAATTCAGTCTCATAACAAATGTGTAGTGTAAAATGATGTAAGCATACAATTCAATTATATTGATATGGAAGCCAACCCAGGTACCCCCAAACAGGAGGGCAACCAAAGTTCTTCAAAGGAAAACCTGACGAACGTGCCAACACATATATCAATTCTAATCCATACTGAGATGCAACAGCCACAATATTTGTTTTTGGTAGATTCGTAATAAATCTGTGCATAACATTAACAAAAAAACACGTGGGACCCAATGAACAAACAAGTATTTTCATGTGAGATGGTGCATGATTATTTATTTGCATAGATAATTCTTTTGCAGAATTATAGTTGCGGTGCAACCAACTTTCTATTCCCTCGAACTCCTCTCTTGAAAAGATAAATCTTGAAGTTAGACGACTCTTTATTAGGAAAATTAAAATGCTAACTATTTCTATTTACTTCATCAAAGCATCAATATAAATTAGCACTTCACAATCGTGTAAACCATCAGGTATATCGTACACAACTTGGACCGCATCCAAACCACCAACGAGTCCTTTTGCATCTTCTAAAATCTTTCTTACTTTAAAAAAACACCCTGGCTCATCATATAACTTTATAACTAGTCCATGACTCAACCAGGTCTCTTGTGTCATTATCAATTGCGGAACTAAATTGTGACACATGGATCTTCCTGCTCCTATTATCATTATTTTACGACGTTCCTGACATGTCTCTAAACATTTACATATCTTACTTTCTGCATCATAAATCTATAAAATATAAAATTGACTATAAAATATGAAGTTGTTCAGAATATTGGATTTATAGACACATTTAATTACAAATGCAAAATCCTCTTGTAGTGCAACAAGATCATCCCTGTTCAAATGAGATGTAATATTATAATATTTATGTAGCAATTCCCAAAATTGGTAAGCACCTCCAATGTATGTAATACTGGTACGGGTAAGTCCAATTTCTTTCCATATCAAAGGAGATTCAGTGTGGTTCCAACCACAGCACATGCATATTTCTTTTAACCAAGACTAGAAGATACATTTTACAGTAAATATTAATACAGTAAGAAACAATTATCACCTACTTTCCATTCTGTTGAATCTTTACAAATAACATGATAATTGAAATTCGGCAGTAACGTCGATAAACTTTCCGCAATGAAACGAACATGATTAAAGGTATGGTCTTGCAAAATACCTGCTATTACAATTGTAAATTTCTCTGTCGACATCTTTTTCGCATTTAACAAGTGATCTGTGTTTAGTGAAATTAGCAATTATAGGTACATCTATAGTAACAAAACAACCACTAACATTACATATTCAAATAATTTATTAGTCTTTATGACAATACATTGATAGGTATAAAAAATAGAATACTTTTCATTAAATTTCTACTATACTGTTATATATATTTAATTTACGTTTTGTTTTAAACAGGCTATTTAAACGCAGTCTTAAGCTATTTAAGTTTCACGGAATTAAATTAAAAAGTATCATCATCTGATAATTCTGGTAAATTAAGTATCAAGTTACTCTCCCATTCTTCATCATCGGATGTTGGAGTCATACGTAACATGGGTAATTCAAAGTTTAGCGATTCTGGATCTAGATAGAAAATTTCATATTTCACTGAAATCATTTGCATACAGTAGTTAAAATTAAGTTTTTATACCTGATTCAAATCCTTCATCCTCATATGGCAGCACGTTATCATTCTTTTTCGATAACAGTTCCTTAAATTCATTTTCCAAAGTTTTTGTGTAAAAATCATCTGCAAAATTATGTTTATATGTTTTATAAAGCATGTTCAAGTTGCAATATTCTGCAATATGTTATTGCTGAAGCTATGCAAGGATTTTCTAATATATCGGGATTCCCGAAAATATTAGGGATTTTCAAGCAAATTCAGGATTATTTCCAAGTACATTAGGGTTCTCAAATCCGTCCCAACCATCGGATACTCAACATTGTCAGATTCTCGCATACCTCCAGTTTTTTTTTATTGAAACACACTTCTAGTTAATATTGAGATCTTACCAAATTCAAACTGCATATCATAATAAGGTGCTAATTTCTCTGGTACAGGATATGAATTCTTAATTATGTTCTTTGGTGGCAATGGTATCTTAAAGGCAAGTTCATCAGATGGTTTTTGTAATTGTACATTTTGGTTATCAAATGTTTTCTTCGGAGACAAATGATTTAGTTTCTCAAATTGAATATTTTGTTTCTGTAAATAAATATGTTATATTTATTTAGAAAATATTAATAGTATGCATAATAATACCTTCAGCAACTCTTTGCGTGGTGATAGTGAATAACCATTGCTGTCCAACTGTATTAAATTTGGTTTCAGACATTCTTGTTGTTTATTACATGAGTCTTGGTTCGAATGTGGTATATTAGACACATTTAAATCAGAGATAGACCTAAATGATAATCCCTTTGGCTTTGAATGATTAGAAGATTTCAAAGGAGTTCCACCAATTCCAAGAGATGTATTTGCTCTTGGGAGTGGCTTTGCAACTTGACCTGTATTGATTAAATAATAGTTAAATTTTCATAAATAATATTTATAAAAATGATACGGCAAACAACAGGTAGGTTATCACTTTCGGAAGTATAAATTCATACCTTTGTTGAGATCAGATATACTACCAAATAAATTGAATATACCAGCCATTTTATTTAAACCTTTCAGGATATTGCGTCCTCACAATATGCAACAAATATTTTGTATGTAGTATAGAAGAATTTAACAATAATAAAGTCTTTCGTTTCAAAAAACAAGCCGCTTCGCTTTCGTTCATCACAAGTTTTCCGTTTAATTTAAATCGCAACAACATTCGACTATAACCAGAGAACATTCATTGGCTACCTTCAGCTACATTGTTCGATAAAAGCAGGGAGAAAGTAAAAGTACTATTAGTACTATTTTGCTACCCAGTGAACTTAGGTACGATAATAATATAGTTCCCACAGTATTGCCAATAGCAATCGGCGCGAAATTTGAAATATGAAAGGTAATACTCCAAAAATCGTATCGTTCATATTAGCATAATACTTACCAGGAAATCTTAATTTAATTTTGAACACAAAGAGAAAGTTCTCATGAGAATCATGAAAAAATATTAGTTCGCACAGGTAAGCATGAAATCTTAAAAAAGAAATTCTTTGATTTTACTTTTTTAGGACAAACTTAAAATTCAGTATTATATACTAATTTCAACGAATCGGAAAGCCTATAAATGATCAAGGATTGTTAAAAACATAAAAGATTAATATTTATTCATAATATAATTTATTAAAAGAGACAAAGAATTGTCAGTAGCAAATATTTCATTAGGATAAATTACATTGATATTATATATAATATATATTTTACATATATAAAGACCTATTACGTTCTTAAGGCCTCTAAGATATATCGACAACCAAAAGCTACCAACTGCTCACAGTGGAATGCTTTGATTAATGAATTGATACAATTAATCGATCGTACATATATACAATTATTTACTATGCACGTATCGATGGAAGAATTCACATTTCTTATGAAAATATGCATAATAATTGCTGTATATGACGTGACAAAATGAAAATGGGTTTTGTTCACCATGTTATATTCAATTGGTAATATCTAAACAAAATGCATTAAATGCAATCTTCTTTCATCGATACAATCAATATGTAATGCAGTTAAGTAAGAAATGTATAAATGCTAAATTTTACAAATAAATTTTTCATATTGTGGCAAATGGAAAAAGTTGTTTAGTGAGACTCTCATTTCAGTTTTGAATCAACAGCATTTCGATGGCTACATGTTTACAGTATATGGTAAAACAGTCTGTTGATCTCATTTGTGTACCAATTAGTTGTAGACAGCTTTTCATATTAACAATAACAGCAACATCTGTTCGTTTTTCACATTTGTAACATCTCTTAAGCCATTCTAATACTCTGAATTATTTGGAATACAGCTGAAAAAATAATCATAAATCGATTTTGTGCAAATGACAAACAAAAAGAGAAATGAATGGTTATTCAAATGAAACTTACCAGAACCACATACAACAAATAGGAAAAGTGCTAACAAACATGGTCCAACTGGAGATCCATCTTCTTGTGGTTTCTAGAAATTATCAGATAGAATTATAAGATATGCTGATATTATTAAAATAAATGATATTACTATAGATTTTCAAATAAAAATGAATATACCGAAAAGTATTAATAATCTAATACCTTAAGATTCTTACATATGTTTACATATGGTACAAGTATTGCTCTATTAAACCATCCTTTTTACCATACAATGAATAAATAACTTCGAATATTTTCTATTCCTTACTCTATAATTGAAAACAGATTGCAGCATAAAAATTTGAGAAATGCAATATAACAATACTGTCAGAAACGTCAGAGCATGTATGTATTACTTATTTCGGCTATCAAAGTTTATAACCTCAATATTGTAAATTGGCAATAGCTTGTTTTTATATGATTGATCACTCGTTGATTACTTTCATTGGTCAAGAGTGTTTACTAGATGAATTGTATTCAACAGCGAAGAAAACAACTTACCGTTGACTTTGGAACGTTTCCCCGAAGCGTGATGTTTTTCGTAGCTCTTTCGTTAGCGATGCGCATTCTCTGTTTTGGTGCCATTTTTATAGTTTTGTCCTCGTCGAAAGGGTTCGGATAAAAACGAAAGAAAAGCAATTGCCAATTGAAATGATGTTGCTGTCACCGTGCTTCAATATGCAAAGCTATCCGAACAGCGAACAGGTGTGTACGTGCGCCACACGCTTGGCCCTAGACTGCGTCGACGTGTGCGCTTTGACTTTACGACGGTGCAGCGTTGGGTGCCACACTGGCACCGTTCAAGTCAAAACAACAACTATACAATTTTCCACGCGATGATGTACATCAAACAAGAAGAAATATATTACACTACTAGTTTCTATTATAAAATATATTACACTTAGCCGTTCTTATACTCTCTAAAGACGCATTTTAAAACACGCAACAGATTTATCAAGAGAGATACTGATTAACGTTGTCCTTTCCAAACACGAGATTACACATGTTACTTTATGTATTGTTTGGATACTGCTATAGCCAAACAGTAATTACAAATATAACTTATTGTGCAATCTATAAAAAAGAAAAGAATATGTAGAATTACATTATAGAATGCTATAAAGAACGAAGCAAGCAGGGTAGTGACTAATTCATAGATCGAAAGATCTAGATTTATACATACACGTCTATTCCCATTATAATTGCTCAAAATTGAATGTGCGATATAAAATCACAAATTCATGATTTCTGTAGACAGATGTTATAAATATTTCAACTAGGTTCTAAATTCTAGATTACGGATTAAGGGTATAGGATTTTGTGTAGCATTCGATCAACTGAAATGCTGACATCCCAAAGGTTAGCGGTGGTTTTCTTGCGCCATCTATGCTGCATTTTTAACCATGGGAGGTAGACGAGGTATAGCAGAGTAGATCAACGATTTAATGTATTGTATTACAGAAATAATAATTGTTAGCGATCCTGGATCCATCAGATCCTTTGTAAACTTGTTAAAGTCCTGGAAAGTCCGTTCAGTCCGATGGCTCCAAGAGTTCCAAGACGACCGATGAACTTTATCGACGCAGTTGTATTTATTATTTGTTCGATCAATGGTGGACTTGTTCTACTTATCTGACCAGCGCTCGCATATTCTACAGTAGCTGATCCATACTGCTGGTATATTAAGTATTATATATGATAATACTTTGTGTATATATATATGATTATATTTAGTTTGTGATTATACGTACAAGAATCAAACCATTATACATACTGCGTAATTCATACATACATACTGCAATTTAAATAAGCCCGCCATAATTATTCGCCGGTGCTGCCATCTTTCGAAAAGTGCAAGAAACCGTTAACACTTTCGATTTTGTATATCGAATCTAGAGCGATTCGATTTATTGTTTTCCCGCGCAAAGTTGTTGTGTAGGCACACGATCATTTACAAATCTGTTTACGTTGCTAGTGAGAATACAATTCGTAAATATCAATTGAAGTGAAAATGGATGGTATAGACAGAGATCAAAGGCTCGAAGAGATACAGAGAGAATATGTTGATTTTTTGGACGATACGGTAAGCAAAAATAGTCGATCGGTAAATACGATTATTCCCTTTCTGATTATTCTTTAGGAGGATCAAGGCATCTATACTACTCTTGTTAAGAATATGATCGAAGAGAATAAACGCAGATTATTTGTAAATATTAATGATTTGAGAAGAAAGAATCCTACTCGTGCGGCAAGGTGAGCATAGCAACATCAGATTTATATAGAACTGTTTGTTTTATTAAACACATACAATAATGCCGATAATATTAATACTAATTTTACTTGTAGTTTGCTAAATAACTGTTTCGAAGAACATCTGGCTTTTCAAAATGCATTGAAGCAATTTGTTGGAAGCATAGATACCGATTATGTGAAAAGAAATGTAGATTTTTTTATAGCTTTTGAAGGTAGCTTTGGAAACAAGCATGTCACACCAAGAACCCTTACCTCTCGTTTTTTGAGTAACTTGGTGTGCGTGGAAGGTATTGTTACAAAATGTAAGTTGAATTCCATAAACTTTCATATTTAATGTCATTAGCACAATGTAATACTATCTAATGCATACTATAAATGTTATTAGGTTCTTTAGTGCGCCCAAAGGTTGTTAGAAGTGTTCACTATTGTAGTGCAACAAAGACAGTAATGGAAAGAGGTTACACTGATTTAACGTCATTTGAAGCATTTCCACAATCTGCTGTGTACCCAACTCAAGTAATCATTTTATTAAAGCTAATATTGTTTAATCCCCTAATAATTAGAGCAGCAAAGCATAAAGCTCATTTACAAATTTTAAAAGTTTTTAATGTGTACTTTATCTATAGGATGAAGACGGTAATCCCCTAGAAACAGAATTTGGCCTTTCTACATACAAAGATCATCAAACACTCACTATACAAGAAATGCCTGAAAAAGCACCAACTGGCCAGTTACCAAGGAGCATTGATGTTGTATGCGATAATGACTTGGTAGATCTCTGCAAACCAGGTGATAGAGTTCAGGTTGTAGGAAGCTTTAGATGTTTACCTGGTAAACAAGGAGGCTATACAACCGGCACTTTTAGGTTTGTCACTCAGAGAAATTTACAATTAAATCTCCTACTATAACTTCATTAGAACCATATACATAGAGAATGTATTATCTTTCAGAACAATATTAATTGCTAATAATATCATGCAATTGAGCAAGGAAGCTAATTTGTCCATTTCTCACGATGATGTGGCCATGTGTAAGAAGTTAGCCAGGAATAATCCATGTAAGAATATTTTTGAGTTACTTGGCAAGTCACTGGCTCCTTCTATACATGGACATGATTACGTGAAGAAAGCGATACTATGTTTATTACTTGGTGGTGTCGAGAAACTATTACCTAATGGTACAAGATTAAGAGGGTAAGAACTTTAAGAATGTATCGTAACTAGGGGTGTGTAAGAGCTCGAAAATGTTGGGTACTTTATTCATCGGGTCGATACGAGTCGGGTTCTTGAAAAGTTCGGAATTCTCAAATATATTATGATTCCTGAGGATTTTCGGGATTCCCGAGAATATTCGAGAACCCGTCCTGACCCGGAATTTCTGGATTCTTGCACACCTCTGATCGTAATGCATCGTAACGTGTCGTAAACACTTGTCTTTCTACAGAGATATAAACGTTATGCTGATTGGTGATCCATCGGTTGCAAAGTCACAGCTTCTGCGTTACGTTTTGTGCACTGCACCGAGAGCAATACCAACTACTGGCAGAGGATCATCCGGTGTGGGTCTAACAGCAGCTGTAACTATGGACAACGAAACAGGCGAGCGTAGATTGGAAGCTGGTGCTATGGTGTTGGCGGATCGAGGAATTATTTGCATAGACGAGTTCGATAAAATGTCGGATATAGATAGAACAGCCATACACGAGGTGATGGAACAAGGAAAGGTGACGATCGCCAAAGCTGGGATACATGCCAGCTTAAATGCAAGATGTTCTGTGCTGGCAGCTGCGAATCCAGTTTACGGAAGAGTAAGCGATGCTTTGAAAGTAACATGTGTTCAAGAGTTTTACTAGTATTCGACACGAATGTTCATGTTCACAGTACGATCAGTATAAGACACCTATGGAGAACATTGGACTTCAAGATTCGCTTCTCTCGCGTTTTGACTTATTGTTTGTCATGTTAGACATAGTGGATTCCGAACAAGATCAAATTATCAGCGATCATGTTGTGAGGATGCACAGATACAGAAATCCGACGGAACAAGATGGCGAAGCGTTGCCTCTGGGCAGCAAAATAGACATACTGACTACTAAAAATCCTGATGAGATTCTTCCTGAAGGAGAACAGATTCAAGTTTATCAGAAATATGATCCTTTATTACATGGGCGTATGCGTTCAAAAAGGTACTTGAATGAAAATCAACATAACAATGCCACGATAAAACAACAGTGAAAATGATTATAAAAGTTAATATTTTTCAGCGATCAAATTCTTTCTATAAGCTTTATGAGAAAATACATTCACATTGCACGCTGCATGAAACCTAAACTCACGGAAGAAGCTAGCGAAGCAATAGCTGCAGAATATTCGAAGCTGAGGTCTGAGGAATCAGTGGAGTCCGACGTAGCAAGGGTATTTCATCAATCTCTATGTTTTGAATTGTGCCGGTGATTATGAAAGTGGTGTAAGTTATACATATTTTGTTACGAGATATCTAAATATATTACCCACTTAAATATATTAAAAAGTATTTTCCATTATGAAACAAAATGTTTCGTAAAATATGTGTGTCCATGCTTACTTCATGATTATTTGGTAAACGTTCTATATAAGAATATATGTATATAGACTTAACATAAGAAACATGAAAATGGAAACTTTTTTTCACTTACATCACTTTCATAATTACCGGTGCAATTAGTGCGATAATAATTATTCTAATCTGTACTTAATTGATTACCTTCTTATGCAGACTCAACCTGTAACGGCTCGTACTTTGGAAACGCTGATTCGATTATCTACGGCGCACGCGAAGGCTCGTTTGTCGAAGAACGTTACTGCCGAAGATGCACATGCTGCAATAGAATTAATAGAGTTCGCCTACTTCAAACGAGTTCTAGAGAAAGAGAAGAAGAAACGAAGACGACACGACAGCGAAGGAAGCGCACATGAGGACGAACCGGCTGAGAGAACGAAGAAGAAACGCGCTAGAAGAACAACCACGACTGGAGAACAAGACCCTTATGATTTTGAAAGCGACGATGATAGTCACATTGATGACGCTGTGAGTAGGGTTACTAGATCGCAAACCGGAACTCCTAGCAAGTCCGAAGGTACATCGCAGGACACTGACAAGGCCTCGACCTCGACTTCGGAATCTCCTGTAAAAATTACCGAAGAAAGGTGAGTAGAGTTACATTGAATTCTAATTCAGTGAAATTCTTGCATATAGTTCGGTACGTGTAGTTTACATGTAATGTATACGCAATGTATTCCGTATAATTTCAGATTGAAAGTGTTCAGAACACTTCTTCACAAGTTGTTCCAGCAGCAAAGGGCGCAATCGCTCCCACTGGCAAGAGTAAAGCAATACATTAATAGTGAACAGTCTGAGGAGTTCACATCGGGTGAAATTACTGCGGCAATTAACAAAATGTCCGATGCTAATCAGATAATGGCCGCGGACGATAATATTTTTCTCATGTAAACTGTGCGCATTGCGTAAGTCATTCCTTCTATATTTTTATACTTTTTATGCTGTTTAAATTATGTATGTCTGTTAAAAAATTTTTATAAAATAGATGCCACTGAGTATTTTACATGTAAATAATTTATTCGTACACACGATTTGCCATTTCCTACTAAAATAATTGATTTCTTTCTTCTTCGAATTAAAAAACAAGTTAAGAATAATTGTATCTATCAACATTTATTATCGTTCCGTTGTTACAGTACAGCACATTGGCACATAAACTAGCAACAGTGATCAACATTCATTACAATACTGTAAACAATATTATTTTATAGCTCTAAGTTCTCCTGATTTGTATATATATATATACATATATATATAAAATCAACTCATATCACATAGATAATATAAATATTTGTGCTGTCTCATTTGAATATACATATCTAACATTTAGGCATTCTCTTCCCTTTACACATAATTTGTTCTATCCACGCTTCCAATTCTTATTAAAAAAATCCTTAACGATCTAATGTCATCAGTATCAACTACTTATCGTCTAACTTCCTTTTTGTGATCAAGGTGAACATATTAAAAATCTGTGAGTGTTCAATCAAACTGTAACGTACTTCAAACTCTGTTCCTTTACGTATTTAATGGCATTTACTTAGAACAATATGCTGAAAGTGAATTATTGGTATCTCATTTCTTTTTTACACGAACAATTCGTACAATTAAATATTTCTTGAAGATATCAAATCATTCAAACTTTTGCTATATATACATATACATACATGTAACAAATAACAAAAACTTATGTATGGCATTTACAAACAGATGCAAAAATTTCACAAGTGCCAATATTAAAGTTACTACTTTCTTATCATTATAATACAGGCCTTCAGGACGTAATGTTTCTGCTGTAAACGGATACACATTACATTAGTTTTCGTTCGCATATTGTGTATTCGATCGAGCCACGAATAACTCGTAGTTGACGAACTCCGCAGTAACCCTTAATGGATAACGACAGACTCTTTGTAATAGATCAGTGTTAAATACTTTACATAAAGATAGATACAAAGAAAGAGAAATTATTTATGGCTCAACCGAACAGATAAAACCTTCAACAACTGAACTGTTTCCGATAGAAAAGAAATCATCATTTGTGTTCCTTGTACTCGTAATTGTCCTCGACAACGTCAATTTGATTTATTTTAATTAGCACTTCCGTGGTTTAATACTTTTTTTTTATCGTACAAAACCTACCATGTATCTAATTCTATGGTTCTATACAAATTCCGTACTTCAACATTGGTAACTGGCGCAAAAAATATATGTGTAACGGAATTAAAAAATTATTCTTAGCATGTGTAAAAACGCGTTGCACGATCTACAAAACATTAATCTACGTCGAACCTGAGTATTTGCTGAGTAGAACGCTGACACACGAGGTAAACAAACAGTTTATCTGTTAGCAGTTCCGAAGAACAGTGATCTTTAAGTGCTGGAAGAAAGAAGTCTAAGCACAAAAATTACGTAACACGATTTCCCGTGCATTGACGAAATTATTTCTACGCTCTATGTGTGAAAACGAAACAGTAGAAAATGTCAGCACTTATATAATGTTGCTTCTTATGGCTTAATATATAAAGCTCTTGTCAGAGGATTGTTGTGCGACATTGCTAGAAAATTATGCACTCAAAAAAATAGTCATCTTTTGTCATTTCTCATAGATTTTTAGGGATCTCCTTTTCTCTGTATGAGGCTAAAGGTATTTCTTCAAAACCTCTTTTTCCTTTCTTGAACCATTGTTTTAGGATAACTAATTCGCCAATTTGGATCGTACATATGCAAATAACACAGAAGCACATACGAAGATGCATTGAAATGTGATTTATGTTTTGCACGCTTTAAAATATCGAATCAAATTTTTATTTCGATCGTTGAAAGTATGTGCTCCATTCTTGTACGCATGCTTTCTGTATGAAAAGTTTAAACTTCGTCTTCGCTGGACTCACTGCTATACGCAAGTTGCTCCTTCCACCATTCACGAACCTCTATCATAACACTGGAAGGTTTTGGTGCGGTTGTCTTTGCGTTTAAGACCTCTCGCTGTTGTCGGGGCGGTTCCGTGCTCTCTGTGAGATGTGGTAGATTATTTTTCGCCATTGCTTCAAATGAAATGCACGAGGTCAAACAAAACGACAGACAAGGTATTCAATCGATAAACGTACAAAAATAACTTACGCGGTGGTCTATTGTTCCTCTTTTTAGGTGGCGCATTTTTATCTTTTTCAGATCTGATCGAAGCCGAGTCTGATGATGTTGGAGTTAAATACTTCTTTCTTGATCCACTGCCTATACTATCCGACCTTGGAAGAGCTACAGGTTTCTTCCTAGAGGTATCCTACTCGAAAACATACAGACAGTCACATAATTAATGGCACACACTTTAAGCTAACGTGTCTACCTTTGTTTCTATTTCCTCTTCTTTGTCTGCTTCCTTCCCTTTCTCTTCTGGGTGTTCTTGTTGCTGTATGGGTTGATCGGCGTTTGCACGAAGACTAGCTACAAGGTCATTTTCTTGTTTCTGCAATATACCAATTTATAAGATTCATAAAAATTCATGTCAATTTTTTTTCAGCTGTTGCATTTGGTAGTAACTCACCCCACTGGCTCGCTTCTTCTTCAAACAACCCTCCAGCCAATTCCTAATTGTTTGTTTTGCGACTTCCTCTTCAATGATGTATTCGAACTCCTCCCGTGCCAGAAGTTCTTCTAGTTGAAGAGCTTTTCGAATGTCGACTGACCGATACGACAACATACTGCAAGAAGTATTACACAAATGAAACACAATCTTACGTAAGTACACATGTATTTTAGATATTCATGGAATGGGGAACACTACAGGCTTTGCACTGCAAATTAATCCTTTTGTAGATCACATTCATCTTTTTTTACTCTAAATCAACTCTTTTGCAATTCAGGTTTTTCTACAGATTTGTTTTCTTAAGATACTTCCACAAAAAATGGTCTTAATAATAAAACCTACAAAAGAGTTAATTTGGAGTGCAAAAAGTTGAATATGATCTACAGAAGGATTTGGAGTGCGAAACCTGAAAAGTAATTACTCACTTAATGACATCGTGAAAAGTAACGTCTTCACCATTGTTCAGTTTCTCCAATTCATAACACATATGCTTGAAGAGCAATCGATCCTTTTGCGGATCAGTCTCCAGCCTGCCTTTCAACAACCGTAAAATGAACTTCACCTGAAACACACTAATACATCATTACTTCTAATCTAATTTATAACAGGCTTCGAGATCGACAACAATATTTTCAGGCGTACCCGTTTCACTGGTATGACACCCTTCTGGTGATTATCTACCACGTTCCAGGTGTTTTGGAAATTCCTAATGTCAGCGTACGAAAGTAAGGCGTCCTCTTCGTTCGAGTAAAATAGAGAGAAGTTCTCCATGATAATAGCTGTTACGAAAGGATCAGATATTGTATTCGATAATGTTAAACCTGCAAGGAACCTGTAACATCGCTGCCTGATAGATCAATCTATACTTACCCACTAGAAGATTCAAGACAATGTAAGTAATGATTACGTAGAATGTACAAAAATAAATTAAGGAAGCATGGAAATTGCCGCAATCAGTCTCCCAATAATTAGCAGCTGGAGTGCAATACGGTGGTTGTATCATGCAATCGTGCATTATTTTGTTCCAGTCTTCTCCTGTGACAATGCGAAAGAGCATAGCAACGCCAGTCACGGGTGATTCGAAATTCGCACGTCTAAACGATAAATCATTTTGCTTAGAATCGCATCGTATCAAAGATGCTTCGCTCCATTGTATTATTCACAAGGAAAGGACACTTAGTTCAAACAATAGAAATTGATAAAATGATCAAGTAATACAACCAACCCGAATTACGAGTAGTTCTGCATGTCGCCGCTAAATTTCAAAGACGGCGTGACGAACATAACTCCTATGAAATATCTGTTCTATTTCATTTGTATTTGTAGTTGTTAATTTTTATACAATTTGAATAAAAATGATTTATCGGTGAACGTGTCCTTTCCTCGTGAGCTAAAATATCTCTGTTGCCTATGTATATGTAAACACATTACCTTCCTATACCTTCCCCGTATTTCACAGTTCCAAAGATGATGGTGCCCGCTAAGGCGTAAAAGAAAACAAGAAGAAACATGCCGAATATAATGAAGAAACTTTTACAAACGGACACTCCGACCGTCAACATCAACATTTTGAGAGTCGTGTGTTTGCCAGTGATGGTGAAAAACCTAAGGATCACGACCATAAAGCCGATTACATACGACAGATCGTTCTGCAAGAAATCATTCCTGTCATTTACAAGTCGGTCAGTTTCACACAAATATAATTACAATTAATTAGATTACCGAAACAAAAACACTGATTTCGTTATTTTTTTTTCATAATTGATTACCGGAGAGCAACGTACCTTCATTGTGCAATGAATGACGATCCAAATAACACCCATGACTGTCACGAGCAAATCATATCTGTTTCTTCTGGACTGCCAATAGCCACGTGGTGTAAAAGCAATATTTTTCATGATCACTTCCACGAGGAAGATCAGTGTCAGAATCGTGGAGACCGTAGCGAGTGCTTCCGTGTGTTCCTCCTCGATTCTCCACTTGAGTGTACAAAATGAAAGAGAAAAAGATTGGTATGTCGTTATGGCAATAAGAGACACGTGTCGGTTTACTTTTACCACGGTCTAATGGTAGCCGGCAAGGAACAAATGATTCAAGGTAACAGTCTTTCATGAACTGAGTAGAGTGCGTCCTCTATCTGAAGGTTACTACTGTTATCAAAGTATTTGTTTAGTATTTGTGAACGGTGTGTTGTGTGTTGTTACTATACTTGTAACTGGGTGTGGGAGAAGAGGAGGAGGCGAAGATATATGATATGAGAATAGCTGAAAATTGTCCAACTCACAGAAACGCATAGAAGAGCACTGTTTATGAGCACCATGACCGCAATGAATCTTTTGAAATAGATGTTCTGAGTGATGTCATAGATAAACGCTCTGAATATCTTCCCATCCGGTCTAGGTGGCAAATGCAATGGTTGGGCGATCTTCAGTCGCTTTTTTAAATCGCACCTGGGTCACACAATAACGTACACCATCAGATTTTTTAGAAAACACGGACGTAATTGATTAATTATGCATTTACCATCGTCTTTGATCGACAGTGAGTAACGCGGTCCCTTTGTTTTCAGAATAATTGGCGATAACAACACCAACGAACAAAGTCAAACCGATCATACATCCCAGAAAGATGTAGATGTGGATATAAATGGCGTGGACCTAGAAATTATTCCATAGCATCATCGTCGTGGTTATTTTACGCCATATCGCACAGTGATAAGCATAAAAAATGGGACGAAAACAAACAAAGAAATTATTTTAGAAGTTGAATATTTTCGGAATTGTTTAAATAATTGAAAGTGTGGCTTTAAAGTAATACAATAATTAAAATTTATTTAGGTAACAAGTGCAATTCGTAATATAACTCATAACATGAATACTTGTATGAGACTTTTTCGGAATATTTTTTGGAATGATTTTGAGTGGGAAAACCATCATAATCGATGGTGATGCTGAGTCATTACTTGACAACAATGATACATCTATCTACGAAAATTAACAGATGTGTTCAATTCTATTATTCGCGAATAAATAAAATTTTCAAGTCACATTGATTTTCGTCCCACTTTTTAGAAAAATCGACCATTGTGCATCGTTGTCTGTGACTTCACGGTGAGTGAACTTACGGGACCGAGAGCCTTAATAAGAACGTCTCTAACGTCGAGCCATCCTTTAAACGAGAGCACCTCGAAAAGCGCCATCAGTGCATCACCGATATGGTCGAAATTAAATCGCCTAGGATTTGCCCTAAAATATTTCACTATCTGTTGAAAAATATTCTTCGATCTAGAATGGAGAATTTTATACTGTTACGCCTACCAAACGCGTGGCACTAGTATAGATGGATAGCTCTCGTTTCGGCCCGGCCGCAATTTCATTTTCGTCACGAACACCCTCCTCATAAACACGCCGACACAGTCTTCCCGTTTCAGAATGGTCGGATCGTTGCAACGAGCTAATCTACCACCGTAAAGCTGTACACCGTAACTCGCAAATATGAACATCAATAGAATCAACAGAGTGGACACCTAAAAAGCTTCTTATTCATTCTTTGTCTGAACTCTTCGCATAAAATAGTACTCAGTAAGATCAACTGAGGGATTCGTAATGCAAATAACTCTTTGAAAAACTAAAGATAAATAATTGAAGATTTCCAAAAATCGATTTTTTTTTGCATTTTCTTTAAATATCTATTTAAATTTAATATTTAATTAAACCACTTTCTTCGAAACAATATCAACAGTAACATCACGTGTAAAGCAATGAATTTTCTGCAGAGTCGTTCATGTTACAAATTCCTCGATGGGAAGCCTTGGAAGAACTTGAACGGGTTTTGCGCCGAGATTATTTACCAATAAGATCTCTTTGAACCCTCTACACAATTCGTAGACGACCTTCCTCATGTGCGGCACAAGCGTGAATATTCTCAGCGGTCTGACGCAACGCAAGATCATCAAAAGTTGAGCGCCGGAATTGGGCGGAACGCTTTTCGGCATCCAGCAAAGGAACACGAGGCTAACCTGAATGATCGTACAATTAGGATGGGAAACCGACCAGGAAAAAAAAAAGAAATAAAAATGACCAGAATATCAATGAGATTGGATGCGAACGTACGACATAAATAAAAACGTCCAAAACAGAGGCAACGTCTTTGATGTAGGCCTTAGGCGTAAAAAATAATCCGTCTGCTAGGATCTTGAGCGCCAACTCGATGCTCATGAAGATAACGAAACCATACTCGGCGATTTGCAACGCAGGTACTTCCATAACGCGGTAACGTGGAGTTTCAAACATCATGGAGATGCAAGACATGGTCGTAGCAAAGATCATCACCCAATCTAGGTACGTGACCAAGCCGAGGAAGTTGCTAAAAAGCGTGTGGAGTAAATTGGCCATTGTTAATTTCATGTCCGACTCGGATGGTCAAGCAATGCTCTATGGTGTGTCAAAAAACAAAAGCAGCCAGATTCGAAACACAAGCACTTACTGCAGACTCTTGTACTGAACTTTCCTCTCTTTGCCGGTCAACGGGTCTTTCACATTCGTGTCGTATCTCGCGTAAACGAGCGACTGGCAAATCTTACGGAATTTGCTTTCTCGCGGCACCACGAACAACGGCGTATCGAAAAACGGATGATTCTCGCGCAAATCCTCCTCGCGTTGGTTTCTACATTTGGGTGCAACCGGTGGTGAGAGCGTTAATTCACAAAGACGTGGTAGAAGTGATTTACTCGCTAATAAACAGTGCAGAATCGGTTGCTTTACCTGCGCATCTCGGCCTGCTGCCGCTTGGCTTGCAGTAATTTAATGTCCAAATCATGCGGTCTACTGCGAGAAGAACTCACTCTGTTTATACCTCCAATGTCACCGTTCTCCATCAGGTGCTCGTACGTTTGCTTTAGCTTGATGGAACCGCTGCGAACACTTCTCCTGATCGATCTGTGGCACAACAAAATGATTAATTTACAATTATTTACAAGTAGTTATCATGAATCGATAGGGTATCAAATTCTGCATAAAAGTGTATCGATCTCCAAATAATCACTCCCCTCGTTACTATGAATCGGACATTTCATATGCAACAGCCTAATGTTACATTATCAAATATTGTGCTTTAAAGATTATTAGTTAAAATTAGTAGTCTACCAATTTCTCAACGTTTTTAAACTTACTTTTTTTGGTCGATGCGTAGTTGCTTGGCGCTGTTGACAGTACCTTGTGGCTTTAAAAGACCTTTTCCTGGTACCGGTATCATTGCAGAATCACCTAACAGAAGCCTCTGATTGTTGGAATCACTGTGGAAGATAGTATTAAAAATATATAAAAGGGAACAGTATTAAAAATGTATAAAAAATAATAGTATTAAAAATATGTGAAAAATAACAAGTAATTTTTGACAATTATTGAGAATCATAATATATACTACTTTATAATGTAGGTAACAGCTGCTTTTTTGAGGCTAGTAACAACGTTTCGGACTTTCGGTGGATTGTTTAAAATCTTAACTGGACGTTGTTTCCTGTATATCATTTTCGAGTCGAAGGTCTCGTTCACTTTCTTCACACCTTCGTTCTCTTCGTTTTCCATCTCGAAAACAAACTGTCGCATGAAGCTTTCACGTACCTAAAATTAAAAGAATATGTTACAATTATTTTATTCGCGATAAAACGTTTAAATTTTATAATAAAAATATTACCTTCGGAAGATTGAAATCTGATGGCACTTTATGTAAGCATGTCATTTGAGGGCTATCTGGAAATTTTTCAAAAATTCTCAACCTAAAGGGTAAAGTTTCTTTTATCTCTGCGCTCTGTTCGCGAAATTTCAGTTGCTTCAGTTTTTTAATATCCTCATCCAATTCGAGATTATCCAATATGACTGCGACGAACAGACTCAAGACAATCTTGACAAGTAAATCAGAGGTCAGTGCATGATCATGTGATTAAACTGTTATAAGAATAATTCTTACCAATGTGACGAAAAGATGGTATAAAATAAAGTACACAGCTACAAAGGGTCCCATTGTCTCATGTGTTCGCAGCATAGTTTCATCCATAACTTCGACCCAAGCTTCTTGTGTGAGGATTTGGAACATAGACATAAATGCCTGTAAGAGAGTTTATAAATTATTTTGTATAAAAAGTATGCATTGTTCAATATACCTTACCTCCGCGAAGGTTTCAAATTTGGTAAAGTCGCAGAGGAAACAGAACAATTGCATGGAGATGCTGGACGATATAACCAGTAACCACATAGTAAAAATGATGAGGCCACCAAGCTTTTTTCCAGGTCCAAATATTTTGTACACGAAGTCCTCTAACATTGGAGATGCTTTGATAAGCCTAACTACCCTCAGAACCTAGTTTTAAAACACATTTTTATTAGTTTAAGACCACGTACTTTAATTCTGTTCCTAATTATTTCATTAATTCTTATTTTCTGTTACAGAATAAAATCAAATGAACGTGAAGGTAGAAACCTGAAAATATGTGAATCCAGTAAGATAGAAGAACGGAATGATGTGTATGGTTGTACCAATTGCCAGCAGCAGCTCGAATTTGTGAATCGAATGCTTGTAATAACTTCGGAATCCGAGGCACCATATTTTGAAAAAGGTTTCGAGGTCCAAGAATATCGTAAACGCAATCTCAGCGTAATAATAATTGTCGTAGTACGTGTGCCTTGGTTTTTCATCGTGCTTGAAACTCATTGTCGCGGTGGTAATGCCGTTCGCCAAAATGGCGCACATTACTACCATCCGGAAGTGAGGAGATCTCAGAATCGCGTGACATACTGGAGATGCTAAACCACCGTGTTTGTTTTCGTCTAAAGTTACCAAACTCCAGCCGTTATCGTCACCAGTTAATATCTGAAAGATGATATATACATTAATATTTTGCACTATACAGGGTGAGGCACCCGGTAATACCAAATTAATTTACGTCATTATTATTTATCATAGAGAACAAAAAGCTGCTTCGATCAGTGCATATCAAATATACGATTCAGTTTAAAAAATTAAAGTTGACTTTCATTGGTCCTTGACGCGTCTACCTCCAAAAAAAAAAAACAGACACCAGTATTTATGTAAGTCTCTTGAAACCATTTGATCTCCATCGAAACTTTTCTCGCTGTAAAATAAGAATAACGACGTAAATCAAGGTACTTAATAAAATAATGATTGGCTCTTTACTAACTTGTGACGCAGTGCTATTGCTGATATGTCCTCTGACTCCCCACATTTGCTGGAACTGTACGCGTATTTCGTTAAAAGTCTCCGTGATAACAGCAATGAAAACGTTCTTCACGAGCCACGCTAAGAAAAATATCATTGTACTGAAGTAAAGGACTGCACGCCAGGCTGGCAGGCTGTCTATAGCACGGTACATAATGAAAACCCAACCCTCTTGTGACGCAGCTTGATAAACAGTAAAAATACTTGTAGCTGAAAAGAAACATGATTCCTTTAGCTATCAATTGTCAAGTATTAGAACTCGACTGCGGATTTTATGCATATAGGACAAAAACGAGTAATTGAAACACAAAACAGAAGAGTTGAATATTGCTGGTATACTATTCAAAGCCTATTAAAATTCTTAATCAATTTTTATGTAACTCCCTTTTGTTATAATCGATGTAGACCATTTTCATTTTGCATGAAGATCCGCAGTTTAATTATAACTAAGTGTTTTAACGCTTAGTGCGCATTATTACCAAATTCGTCAAAACCATTGAAACCCATAATATACTTTGACAATCCGAGTTTCATACAGGTCATGCCTTCTGGACACTGATATCCTGATTCAGGATCAGTTGAGCAGAATGTATCTGGAATAGCTATACTATTTATAGTTATGTGCTTTGGATGGGTTGTGTTGAGAACGCAGTGGTTTTTTAATTCTCCAAACAACTGAACACCCAGCAGGCCGTATAGGGACATGAAGAACAGAAAGAAAAGAGTCACATTGTAGATTTGTTGGCTTGAACGTCTGAAAGTATTAATAAACGACATGTAGACGTAAAATACGTAGTAAGACGTGCGGATATTATAAATCGACATGCATTCACAAAGTTTAAAACAATGAAGTAGTTCCTTACTTGAATATCTGATTAATTCTAGCTTTCGGCATGGAGAACTTAAGGAAGACTCTCAGGAAGCGTATCATAATTAAAGGTCTTGGTGCCCGTAATATTGAAACACAACTGAATTTTGAAACAAACCCTAGCATTTCGAACATCTGTAAAATTACGGACAACCAGAGGAAGACAACCATACTCCCATCAAATTGGCACCAATGGTCTTTCAAATAAGATTTTTCCCTCTGTAATCAAACATATTCAACATTTAACACCGGGTTTACCAATGTACAATCTATGCGAGCTATAACTTCATGTTACCTTCAGAATACCTCTAATGTGCATCTTGGCGATCATTTCAGCGGTAAATAAAAACGTAACAATTAAGTCGCAAATGAAGGTAACATACTGAAGGGGCGGATAATATTCAAAAGTCTTAGGAGTATTCAAGCAAACAGAAATTAATGATACCAGGGCGCAGAACCTCATCAATCTTCTAACCCACCGCTGTAACAATTAAGCAAACATTATCGTAATCTGATAAACATCAGGCTAGCTTTAAAAATGTGTTATATTCGTGCAGATATTACCTTGTTCACCCATTCTATGTCAGTGCTCTCATTGAGGGACTCCTCTGGCCCATAATCGGCCAGAACGGTGTCCCCCTTGAGGCTCTGCTTGCGCCCCAGCATCATAATAGGTATTATGTTTGCAATGGTGAGGCCTAAAATCAAAATATTTATAAACATGTATATGCATAAGAGACTTTTTGTTAGAGCATTCACACTACGTTTACGGGCTCCAATATTTTTAATTTACGGTCATTAAGATTGTAAAGATACATGAGGAATTATTCAACAAATTCATTTTTTTAAGTATATATTATAAAAGGAATGGCTAAAAATTTGAAGAGACACATTCTCGTTATTTTTATAAAGTAAAGTAAAATAGTCACTTTCAGTGCTTTCTAAATTTAGTGTGAAGTATTAAGTTATCGCCGGTAGATGAAGCGTTAATAATATCAAGATTGGTATTATTTCCCGATATCTTGTTGACAAATATTCTGAAGCATAGCAATTTCTTTCGTGGTATTGTCGAGATTGTTACTACATAAAATAGTAACGAATAAAAAGTATTTTGAGGTTTAAACTGAAATGCCGAAGAACATGCAGTTGTTAATTATGTAAATTTCAGAAACGTATATAAAGTTAAGACCTTCGTAACTCTTGAGTCAGAATTATTTCTAGTATCATGCTTGCTAAAGTGATTTAAATGATGGCGTTGACCCACCTTTTTTTTAACAGTTTGGACGACGACAAGTATTGCCTTTACGGCAATTCATATAGACTACATTTCAGTATAAAGCAACGAGAGAGCTTAACGTGTAATAAACATCTTAGCAGTAACAACAAGCTGGTGGCATGGCGGTGAACATTTTTTGGTCGGATTCTGCGAGCTTTCCAGTGATAGTGAAAGCTCCGCGAGCATGAGCAGACAGAGCCTGCCGCCGTGAATAAATCAATATTTCAAATCTTGAATGAAACGCGCGCCATTCGACATACTTCCGAATTCGCAAAATTTCTCTTTCTGTGTCGTATTATTCAATAAACTGCCTTTTTCATTAACATTAAAAGTAACTGTAACAATATACATTTTCTCTTTATTGAATAACAATTTGTTGTATCGAGTGACACTCACTTAAAGTCAGTATTTTTATTTAGAAAAAATACATATAAGCACAGTACATATAAGCCTATAGTAAAATACATTGCAGGTATAATGTATAAAAATATATATATATATATTCTTGTTTTACTATAAAATGAGGCATTAAATGGATGTTATCTTTTTACATTCGTTGAAAAACAATGTATTATAAAAAAAATTTTGGTTAATACTATTACTAATATTAATTGACTCAAGATTCTTTTATGGCTTTGTCTGCAGACACCAGCATTTTTGAGAATTCAGAGTCCTGATTGGATAAGAGCGTGGATGGTGCGTCAAATTCAATTATTTGCCCATTTTTCATAACGATAACGCGGTCACATGAGACGACAGTCTTTAAACGATGAGCTATCGTCAGCACAGTACAGTGCGAGAACTCATTTTGTATTGTGCTCTGCACAGTTTCTTCAGTCTCAGGATCAACAGCAGCTGTTGCTTCATCCAAGATCATTACCTACAATTAATAAAAAAGAAGATGATACTATTACTAAATTAATGTAACAATATAAAATAACTGATTAAATGCATGGACTAATATTTGGTGGCTGCATAAGGGATGTATAATTAACTTCATACCTTAAAATGGTATATAATAGATCTGTAAGCTATAATAGTATTTCTTGATCAAAACGCTTCATAATATTTGCATTCTAAAGTCGGACATTTTATATGCAGCAATCTAATATCTACATAATACTGTAAAATGAATGATATACTTTGGTATTGCGTAGAAGTGCTCTGGTCAAACAAAGTAATTGCCTTTCTCCAACACTCAGGTTGTTCCCTCCAACTTCAACAAACGCATCTAACAATCCTGGCAAATTTTTCACTTTCTCTTTCATCTTAGTCTTCTCCAAAGCACTCCAAATATCCGAGTCGTCGCATTGCTTAAATGGGTCTAAATTTGACCTGCGATACGCATTAATTATTTTTTAAATTACGTATCTCTTTGTTAAATCCTCAACTGCAGTTACCTTATAGTCCCGCTGAATAAAACAGGGTCTTGAGGAATTATAGCTAATTTACTTCTCAGTATGTCCAGGTTCATTTTTGCTATATCTATGCCGTCAATTTTAATCTTCCCGGATGAAATTTCAACTAGCCTAAACAAAGCAACGATAAGGGAACTTTTTCCTGCTCCTGTTCGTCCAACAATACCTGAAATTTGTTATATTGTGTTTATTATTATATTATATTGTGAAGTTAATAACTGAACAACGGATTTTGTGCAATTACGACAAAAATGAGTGGGTGTAATTTAAAACAGTAAAAACATTAGAAGAATTTAAAAATGCTGTTATATTATTTTCAACTTATTCAACATGTCAAGAAAGAACATAAATTTCTACTTCACTCTAGTTTGTAGCAGTCTAGGTATAAAGTTTTTATTTTCCGTAAAGATCCGCTATCTATTGATAACAAACAACGAATTCTACCAAATACTCTTACCTATATGTTCTCCAGCGTTAACGACAAATGAAATATTATTTAATATCGGCGCTAGCTCTTTCCTATAACTCAATTGGACTTTATGGAATTCCAGTTTACCATGAGTTGGCCACTCGTTGGGAGGATCTACCGGTGACTTGTTGGAAATACCTTCTTTTTGTAATGTCTACATGAATATACTTTTGATTATTGACAATAATCTAAATTTCGATTATTAGTAAACTGCGGATTTTATGCATTTATAATAAATATAATAGTTCGGCAATAATAGTTTACTGACTCTTATATAATGGCCTATCCTTTCGACACTTATAAAACGTGTCTCTGTCTCTGCCATCAATCGTACGGTGTACTGAAAAACACCGGTCATTTGGGTGGAATAGGCCATCGCCAAGCCTGCGAAAGCTGGTGATATGTGATTTTTGAGCGCGATCACAAGAAAAGAAATGATGGAAGAAGATGCAATTGCCAAACTATCGAGTCTCGCCGCTGACCACCTCATAATCGACTGACAAAGGAAAAGACACAAGTTGTTCAAGTCGAATAGCTCTTCGAATCTAACAAATTTGAATAATTAATAGCATCATCGATTTTCGTTCAGAAAGCAATTTTGACACTAGGTTTTTACGGAGCACTAAAAATGACTATTTTATATTATTTTTTAGAAACGACAAGATTGTGTCTATCCAAATTTTTGGCCATCTTTTTAAATGATATATACCCAAAGAAATAAATTTGTTGAATAATTCAAGAATTGTAAATTAAAAATCACTTTGACGCGTCCCGTAAACCTAGTGTTCAGTAGCATACTTGTCCGTAAAAGCTTTTTCCTTTTGAAACGCATGAATAGTATTCAGACCATGCACTGTAGTTGTAACGAAACTCAAAACAGGCGATCTTGAAGTACTCTCCATTCGCTTGAAATCCCTCATTGCCACTCTGAAAGCAATTTAACTTTTTATATACTTACATAGTAATAAAAAAATATCCTCCGATATTATTTAAAAATCTGTTACTCTTACCTGAAAATTCTACTAATGTAAAAGAACATGCAGCCGAGAATGATCAATGGTAACGCAAACCAGGGTATTATTACGCATATAAAAATTATTGGAAAACTACATGTGAAGAAATTCTGCACCATATTTTCCGCGGAGATCGGTATGTAATTATCAACTAAACCAAGAAAGTAATAAATTAAAAAATGAGATCCTGATCATGTGCAATGGTATCTGAAATAATTAATACACTCTTACCTTCGTCTATATCACGACTAAAAATATTTTGTATTCTGCCACTAGGCGTAGTTTCAAAAAATGTTAACGTGGACTCGATCATCTTTTTGAACACTTTATTATGCAGCGTTGTTGAAGCACTAATTGTAGTGTAAGTGATAATTAAACCACGTATCAGACTTGTGATCAAAATAGCTCCGATACAGGCGCCATAAACACTTCTGTAATATGCGAAGTCTGGATTATCATTTAGGTTCTGTGATACTATAGTTTCGTTAGTTTGGGGATCAGTGATGTTCTAAAAGAAAAAGAAACGATTATAAAATATATATATTGTACTAAATCAGGGTGCGAAAAATATAAAAAATATTTACTCTGCCACCGGCCTTGATCCATGTGGCTAACCACCAAGAACTGAACGCAGAGCTTCCAACATTTAGGAAAAGTGTACAAAAAACTAAAAGAGCCACAACGTAGCCACCTGCAGATTTGATGTACATGTGATACGTGTGTAATTTCACTGTACCAGTTTCTACTTTCTCTTCTGTGGTCAGAGTCGCCCCTAGAAAAAGTAAACATACATTTAATAAACCGTATAATACATCATAGATTTAATTTGCAATAAATTTAATTCGTACCTCCTCCGTGCATTCTACTTGACGTTTCACCATTTGCACGTTCGTCTACTGATTTACTTCTAACAGTTTGCGTCTTCAAAGCGTTGCCAGAGTTTTTACTTTCTAATTGAGCACCTGAAGCATTTTGTCTAGAAAATGAAATCGAATTAAACGACAACGATTAAACGATAATACAGTGATCATTAAATAACACATACTCCTTTGTATTGTCCTCAGTCTTTAATAGCGAGCTGTGCACCATTGCAGTATACTCCTTATTTAATTGCATTAATTCATCGTGAGATCCTTGTTCTATGATTCTACCATTACTCAATAAAAAGATTTGATCGCAGTGCTTCAAAAACTGGAATTGATAAAAAATTATGCCATTTATTCATGCTAAAGTAAATTTATTAATTTAATAAATGGCTAACAGTGAATATATTAATGTGAATCCGAAGAAACTGTAAGTCGAGGTATGACTGTATTACCTGAACTTGATGTGTCACAAAAAGAACACATTTTTTCTTGAGTGCTCCGAGAATCAAATTCTTAAAAATGTATGACCCCACGTGTACGTCTACCGCGCTCAACGGATCATCCAGGAAATAAATATCTCTTGAACAAAAAAAAAAAGAAACAAATAAATATTTTTTATAAATTATTAACTTGCATCAATGCTAAAGAAACCCGTGAACCTACAGAACAGGTTCGCCATTCTTGAATTCTTTCTTTTACTGTTTTAAATTGCACCTATTAATTTTTGTCATAAATGCATAAAATCCGTAGCCTACTTATAACATATCCAAAAATCATCGAAATCGAATAATAGTTCTGCAATTTCATTATAAAAAACATTTCTCACCGGTTGGCATAAAGTGCTCTAGCCAAAGCAACCCTTTGCTTTTGACCTCCAGACAGATTTATGCCTCTCTCGCCGATCTCGGTGTCATCACCACCAGGTAACATGTTTATATCTTCCTTCAAGTTGCATACGGTAACCGCGTGATAATATCGTTGTGCGTCGAACTGGTTGCCAAACAATATATTTTCTCTGAGCGTTGCATTAACAATCCATGCTTGCTGGCTAACATAGGCGCACGAGCCTTCTCTGAAAATATGTCCCTTGGTCATTTTCAGCTGACCTAAGGCAGCAAGCACTAGACTAGATTTTCCACTTCCTACGTGGCCACAGATTCCTATCAATCCATCTTTCGCAGCCCCAAATTTAATGTCAGAGAGTATTTCGACATACTGAGTCTCTTTAGAAGATTCGTTAAGCTTTTCCAATTCAACTTTCTTCGTCGAATTCTTTCTGGAATCAGATGTTGAAAACTAATTTAGACAAAACAACAGGAAATAGCGGTAATTATTTTGTTGTTAAAAGAAACTCACCTTCTTTCATTATTAATGTATCCTGAATCGTTAGCGTACAAAGTGGAGTTTTCATGAATAAATGTTCCATTAGCAATAACTACTGCTTGAGATTTCACTATTGGTTTTGATGCATGACATGTGCTCTCTTCTAGAAGCAATACGTTCTGCACAAATATCGCTAATTATTAAAACAGTGTTTGAAAGCTTAATAGTTAATGAACATAATGTTCGTTAGTCGCTAACACGTTCTTTGAAAGCCTCTTCTAGCTGTACCAACTATTAACATGTTTTTCTCCTGATTCATGCAGTGCACATTATTAACAGTTGTACAGAGTATCTCAATGTGATCATCTAAATTATCTTAAAAATTTATAAGAATATAGAATAGATTTAATTGACTACAATATTTATCTCTCAAGCCATGTTTCTCTAAATCATGTTAATTGGTAAACTCTGTACGTAACTATTATACACAAGATTAAAATTATTACACAGTGCTTTGTTCCAAACCCACAACCAAAACGAGTATCAAGAACATTAAATTTATCATGCAATTGTACATTTTAAACGTGCCGCATATGCTCAAGCGTTGATAACACATGCAAAATGCGAAATACAATTTGCTGAAGTCACCAGTATGCTAACTGTAATACTGTGGACATGCCCGTACCACTTATATATTCAAAATCATTGTCTGAGAATGTATTCAACACCAAATGAAATAACTCGCATAAGAAAAAGCATGAATGCTATCAACTCCTCATACGCAAAATTAACAAGGATCGTAGACACTACTGAAAATGCATTTACATCAATATCATTTTCATGATTCCGTTAGTAGTGTTAGTAATTACTGTTACAAATAAATACATAAAAATAAACACCTGTAATCTGTTGAGTGTTATCTTTGACTCTGCAATACTAACTAAGGCCACTTGTATGAACATGAAAGAGGAACGAAATTGAGAATTGAGGAACGATATGAATGGAAACACCTGGAAAAGTAACATATCGTAGTTTAAGTTAATTGCATAAGATACCATTATTTTTTAAGCAATTATTTCTACATATTTTTTTTTATATATAACTTCTGACCTGAATTCGATTACGGTTATATAACTGCATGTGCAAATAATAATATCAGAGGGAGGAGTAAGAGAAAAAGCAATTATGTTTTACTTATTTACACGGCATACAGCACTTTCCCTTTTACACCTGCGAAAATTATGAGAAGCTTCTAAACCTATGTTACACCACCTGACAACCAGGTACATACTATTAATAACACAAATCTCGTGCAAGTTCTATGTATATTTTTTCCATTAATTCATATTAACCCCTTCACGTCCACTCTAAACTTCTAGTTGCTGGGCCTAAACAGCCAAGTTAATTTCGAATAATTTTCGAAAAGATAGTAGTACAAATTGCTTCTCTTTTGGACTAATACGTATGAACATTTGCCTTCTTTAGTTGAGAAATAGTGGAACTAAAGAAAAATATAGTTTCATAAAAAATTTGTTCGAATGAACGTCATATATAGCTTAAAAAATCTCATGCGGGCCGACCTGTCATCATCCAATTTGGCTCCTAAACGTGATGACGGGTCAGGAGGTTACATTAAACGAATGTTACTGTAAAATGCACGAAAACTGGTTCGCTAATAATAGGTACAGAAATTGACTCCCATAAGTTTAACTAAATTCTCAAAGCGTAAAATTACGAGAGACGCGAACGTTAAATTGTACTTTAAACTTGAACTTTGGGAGACCTTGAATCTTCTAAGGGCTATACGAGCGTCGAAAAAATATCGTGTGGCGTCCTTAAGTGAAACGAGTGCCAGTCTCAGCATACTCCAACAATATGTTGTAACTGGGAAAGCCTGTAAAACACTTATTAATTATTAATCTTATTTCATGAATACCCTTAAGCATTTTGTATAAACAAAATTGTTTGTTCCAGTAGCTACCAAAGCAAAAATGTTTATTATAAAATTACTTATTCTAATATTCCTCCAAAAGAATCTGTCATTGTAATAGTACATTAACTCACTGATATTTGAAGGACTATACCTGTGCAGCAGTTAAACTACTTCCTGACCATAAATGAGCTAAAAGCGTAGTGATCGCCGTTATTACAGGTACAGCTGGCGTTAAGGAAATAGCAAGGCTTTGAAAATATACAGTCTTGTGCAACCAGCTCTTTTCCTTCTTTCGTATATCTAAAAGACAATGATTATAGCATAGAATTTCTTGCAATTGACTTGGAAAATTTTTATTTTGCATAGAGATCCGCTGTCTAGTGATAACTTAAAAGTAATTATACCAAGAAGTTTGCGGCTGAAATATTTCTCCCATGAACACATTTTGATTAACTTTATGCAGTCTAAGATTTCATTCATTAGTTTCACGCGTCTATCCGTAATGACAACCGTTTTTGAACGGAAATATCCCACTCCACGAGATATAAGATACTGTACAAATAAACACATATTAACAACGCATAAATATTCCTGAAAAATGATTTAAAATTATTGTACAGACCAAGCTACTTACTTGAAAAGGATAGAACAAAAGGAACACAAGTGTTCCGAGGAGGGCTTGTGGACTTAATATCCACAGTATATAAAGTAAACCGCAAGTAAAGATTATCGGCCCGTTGAGTATCATAGGTCCATAAATAACGACATCGAAAAGTCTTTGACTGTCGTTAGTAAATAAATTGATTAACTAAAACCACAAAGCGGCAATAATAAATTAAATACTTAGCTTAATGTACACGTAATCAATTTAGCTTAATGTACATCAACTTAGCTTAATGTACATTAATCAAATCTTACCTCTCCTGTACTCTTATTTCCAAGACTATTTAGTCTCATAATTTTCTTGTACAAAAGAGTGCCACAAGCAGATTTCAACCTTAGCGCTGTTCTAATGTTTGTGTTCCACGTCCAAGTGAAAAATACCATTCGTAAAAGATCACAACATGTTAATAATAATGCCCACTTTATACCTTCCCAATAATTGTTTTCCGAGGATTCAATATGTTCCAATAATTTCTTCATTAATATCATCTACAAGAAAAAAGTCATTCAATATCTCGCAAGCTATTCGTTATTAAAAAACATATTCGGAGCAGAGCTTATTTTATTTTGAGGGCGATATCTTGTGATGGTCTCGGGACCCATCTTGTGATGGGGTATATTTTTTTCGAATAACGAATAGCCTAAGAGATAAGCGAGTATAAAACTTTAAACAGAACTAAAAATGAAAGTCGTACAGGACTTATAAATCCACAAAGTGTAGTACACGTTAATAAGAACCAAGCAATGTATATCCTTGTTCGCACAAATCGCCAAGCGACGTTCTGGAAGGATGCCGAACTCGGACCGCGATTGCTCAATTCCTCTTGCCAAAGTACCTCCAGTCTAAATATAAAATTGCATTTTATAAAAAGTACATTTTCTGGTACCAAGGATATTAGTATTAATAAAGATTAGTGGAGATATCGTCTTATAACAGAGTTAGTGGGACACTCTGTATAATTTAAAAAAAAACTGATCTACATTTAATCTACATTCAAGATAATTAATATATTACCTACAAGCAATTATTTCATAGTTTCTAAAATCTATAATTCATAGCTAGGGAAGCGTAGTAGATAAAGTGTTAAAAATAAAAGCAAATCAAAAGGATAAATGTCACTTTTATCAATTGAATGTACAACAGTTACCTTTGTGCATTATATTTGCAGGTCTCATAAGATGAAATGCATGGTACATCATCTATTGTGATACCATTCTTATTTGCTTTCCATATATAAGGTGTTATCCAAGAATAAAATATGTACGAAAATAATCCGGCACTGTCTGCCGGCATACTTCCTTTTTCACTGAAACATAAAAAATAAAATGTACAGAAATAATTATATTATAAAGAAAGTCTTTCAAATACGTACGGTTTTCCAGTGCGTACAGGTATAAGGTTTCTCAAAGCTGGATTATACCGACTCACACTGGACCTCTTAATATATTTTATGGGTACTTCAGGCGTACGTGCATTTGGACTAGGAAGCAAAAAACGCTGTCCCTCGTAATTATCATTGTATCTGAAAATATAGAAATTTGTCAATCGACTTTAAAAGAATGGATAACATGTAAAACAAATTTTATATTACTATCAAATATTTTGAACAGTGAGTAAATATAAAAAATTTACTTTAACAACAGACTCAAGAAGATATTTAAAAGAATTTAACATTCTTGGCATGTGATTGCAGAAATTATCTGAATATTTTACATAAATTGCCATGCATTGTACCTTTCATTGGCAAAAGTCAGATTCACGTTATTCTCAATATCTTCACTATTGATAACAGCATCATCCGTTCCATGGCTTTCATCCATTCTATTACTTTCATCCATGTTTTCGGACACTGCAAATCAATCATAAATATTATGAAAAGCATAATCAGATGAAAGACGAATTTATTCTTTAAAAGAATAATAAATAATAATATGTATGTATATTCAGTGCGATGTGATGAATTCTATATACATCATTGCACCAATAAACAGATTAAACTATCAAACAGGTCATTAAATGTCACGCGTGCTTTATTATTGATAAAAACTGTTTAACTTCAAACCTATTAAGAAAAAAAGGACAAATAAACGTGTCGTAAAAATCCTACACCTCGTTTCGCGACAGTGTTTCTACCTTTATTGCCGACGACTAGGTAAGAAAATTAATTTAGTTGATAAAATGATACGATGTACGAACATAACGCGTCGCGGTGCACTTGACTCCAATAATGAGCGTCGAGTACGTTCGAGGGTTGATAAGGAATCTAATCTTTTCTAATCAACCGTCGAGAGTGAGCAAATATACCTGTGGCTTCAGTATTTAAATTACCGCGTCACGGTCTGCCCTCTATGCACTGACAATCTGACAATCTGATAATTCTCACTTTTCACCGCTTTGAAGTTTTTCATCAGGACGTTGATGTCCTATAATTTCGTAAATTCATCTCGAAACAATTGAACACGCCATACCTTGAAAATTGAACCCATTAAACTAAGAGTAAATAAAAGATTCGATTTAGATTATTCTTTCGCTTATGATAACATATCTAACACCGAATAATTTATTTGATGAAGCGGTAATAAATTTAACACTTTCACATATATAGGATTTTATTGTCTTTCTTTCTCGTGCACAGCTTCTTACAAGTCAGAGTCAAAAATAACAATGATATCGATCATTTTTAGTCACATAGAAGATAAACATACTACTTTATTTGAAGTGTGATTTATTGAATTGTCCTCGTTGAATCCTCCATCACTCTCACATTTACAGCATGCTCGGTCACATACAAAGCTGGGAATTATTAGCATAAATAGATTGACATAACGAAAGTATGCGTGAGTGACGTGTTTCTCTTTGTTGAGGTTACTGTCAGGCTGCAAATATTCTTGCTATATTTTCTCTTTACAATTCATTTTACGGAAATTTGAATAAGAATATATATATATATGAAAATGTTTTTGTTAAAAACACAAACATGAGATTTGTTGATCAGTTTTACTATATTTATTTCATGCTGTTTTGCATGTTTATATGTTTGGTGTATGCATAAAATTCACAGATTAATTTGTGTTCACATCTGTAAAAATGTACGATATAAACAGATTTAATGTAATTTATTCCGTTTATTTTTTTGCAATTTCCATACGTCCAACCAACTTCAATTTTGAATGCACATATTCAAAGAATCGTTGAAATTTGATCTGTAACTGTAAAAAGTTGTTTTTGCAACATATTAAAAAAATTATTGACATCATACAGGTATAGTATAGCTTTTTTATAGCTTCCTGTATAATTTTATTATATTTTTGTATTCAGTTCGGAGATGTACTGCAAGCATAAAAGTCTTTAATTATGAAGATAATATTTATTATTATACTTTATAAAACACAGGTCACATCAAACATACACCATTCCTATGAATTTTTCATGCACAAGACAATTTACGAGGATACAATTTTCGTCTTTAGCGAATGGACTTCTTTCACATATAAAATATAAGGCCCAAAACGAATACAAGCATTCCCTCCTCGTGTACAACATTCTTCTTCACAATGAAATATTTAAAAAAGTATTCTAACTCCATTCACTTAAACACAGTGAAATATTACATGTATATTTAAGTTGTTTGCTCTCCTACACTCATAATAGTTAAAGATGCTGCAAGTAACCGAGTGACCTACATGAAATTACATTATTTAACAAGTTCGACTTTATAATATAACAATGGCTATTATTAAAAAAAAAATTAGCAGGGAATTTAATCTTAATGTATGCAGTGACTAAATTGGTTTTATTTTCTGCTTACGTCCTTTAGTTAATTCATTATAAAATAAATTATTTTGAATAAAAAAGCCAAATCTCAACTAATTTTAAGGAATATTCTCTGCATGCCAGCCTAATTAAATTGAAGAGTTCAGAAGCAGATATACAATTTCATAAATGCCAAAAGTGGAATAGTACAACAGGATTTGATTATATATGCTGAATATTTTGTTTTTCTTTAAGTATCCTTTTTTGTACTATTTTGAAAAGTCATCAAGTTAACATAAACTATGTAAATGTAACTGTAAATTATTATTTAGATAAATATAATACAGTATGAATTAATCATTGAAGATTATTTGCATCCGATAAGTTAACTAACTATTGTTTTTGCACGAATGCATATATGTCTTAATTCTAGCTCTGCCAATAACTTTTCATCAAAGCTTTCATTACAGAATTTATATATATGCTTATTTTTATGATATTCGAATTTGGAACACTGCTCAATAAGATCTTAATGGAGTAGCGGATGTACAATGCATTTAAAACTATCTGTGTATGTGTGTGTGTGTGCGTGCGTGTGCATGTGTGTCGAAGAAAAGAAATAAGGAAAAGCTTTTAATAATTCGTATGACTTAGAAGATTTCTTCCTTCTTTTTTTATCGAACAAAAATGACATCATTTTTAAAACATAAATTGTCTTTTAGAAGATTGTTTGTAATTATAATTGAAACGTAGAAACAAAACGAAAATGGAAGAAGACAAAGCAGAACGTACTATAAATGAATTCTTATTTACTTTCTTAACGTATTTCAACTAATTAATATTCATCAATAATACTTTATCAGAAATGAAACATAAGATTTTCAGATGTTTTGCTTAAAATTAATGCGTACGCATTTCATTTAACAAAGAATGAAACAGTATTTCAATTTATAATCGAACGCAAAGTCGGAATCAAATTGTCAGTGATTATATATATATATATAAATATATATATAATTCATTGTTTAAAAACTTTGATTTGCGATACGTTTTACCGTCGATAGCGTAAGAAACGCGATACCCGGCCTCAAAAACTATTATAATTATTCCCTCCTAACTGAGAGCTGAAACCTCTGTTTGGAGAGTATCCTGGCCTGAAGTTATTGCCCAAACCTGGTAAAACAAATAATTAAAATCTCAATCTCAGTTCAATCACAAATTAAAATAGTTTTCCAATTCAAAAGCATACCTCCGCAGAAGTTTCCAATACCACCCAATGACATTCCGCTTGAACCGCCAGTGGAATTTAGGAATAATTCAATGTACCTGTGAGACATGTGACTTTTGTCCTGTAATGTACATTAAGTATTAGTTTTAGGTGAAAAAAGATTATTATTTTTTATTATAAAAATATATAAACCTTAGACATTGCTTTAACAGCCTCCTCGTGAGTCGCAAATTCAACATCAGCTTCTCCAGATGGACGACCGCCATTTTCAAGAATAATCCGCACGTTCACTGGCTCAATAGGTCTGAAGAACTGTAATCAAGTCCATTGTAATTATAGTATCTTGCAATCAATAATAAAGGGTATATAAGGTAAGCTATACCCCCGAACTAAATTGATCTCTCATCATATCGTTTGATAGAGCCCCCCAAAAAACCGTCTGTGTTTTGATCCTGGTCAAAAAAGGTTTCGCAGTCGGATGTCAGACAGAAATATGGAAAAAATTCACAATAGTGTGTGCTACTAGAAAGAATGTTCATGAATTTTTTGTTGAGTAGAACAGAAGGAATAGAGCATAATTCATTAAATGTGTTCACCCTATTACGACCCTTGTGGGAGGGGTACTGACTTGAAACTTGCCACAGAGGATTTTCTTAGATTTGACCATACTATCCGGCTGTATCTTTTACTTCAAACGGAAACTCACATCAGCTATATCTTGTTCTGAAGCTTTGAACGGCAACCCACGCATGTGTATACTATGGATACCAGAATTGCCACCCCATGTGTCTCCGCTACCTCTGAAGTTTCCACCCTTCATGTCTAGTCCACCACGCATACCCATGCTTCCTCCACGAGAGTCAAAATTGTTTCCGCTTCCCCAGGGCCCGCCATCAAAGTCTATAAGGTACGAGGAAGTAATGAAAGAATATCAATAAGGTATCTTACCTTCTGAACATTTGACAACGCAAAAACCATAGAATTAATTGTTACTTTGAAATAATGATTTGGATCTGGCTATTACCTCTGTTTCTAGAACCTCTGCCGTTATTGCTAAATCGGTTCATCCCACCGAATCGTGCGCCTCTATCATAGGGAGCGGGTCTCTGATTAAAGCCTCCCATTGGCCCACCTCTCATTTTTGGTCCAATACTAGCACGTACTTCTGACAAACTGCTTCGGAAGATTTCGATGTATCTGTTAAGATCGATATTAACATTATTAATATCCTCATACGGACGTTATTGCCGTTTGTAACCGGCTGCCTTCGAATAGGAAACTTCAATGCAAAAATATCAATGAGCATAAAGTTCGAATTTAGAAATAAAAACAAAAAAGAGATATGTTAAATGGGTAACGTGAAACCAAGATATAGAACTTCTGCGCGCTGCAGGTAGTATAGTATATGTACTCGATTATTGTGTGATGTGATGAAAGTAAAAAAAAAAAGAGAGAGAAAGAAATAAATGATTCAAAGAAGAGATCCATATTGAAGATTTTGTAACAGATTAACTGTTCATACTGCACCTCCACGGATTTATTAAACCTGTGTAGATACCCTCCCACGGTGACATTGCATTCTGTTGTACCTATGTCACCCTAGCCTTTGAGATGCTGATGATCCTCAGGTATATATATGACAATTACAATTGCACTTTATGCAATTCGATTATAAGAAACTAACGACCGCGTATCGAGAAGCGATACAACTAAACGAAATGTGTTCTCAGAAAATCGAACAATTTCACGAGCCTCGGAGAAAGCTAGAACGTCAGAGTTAGCGTATCGTACTACCATCATCACAGTGAAACATTTTTCGTGCAATTACGAGCTGTACTTTACCAGTGATACTTTGTTGAAACAAAAGAAAACTGTGCGAAGCTTTTGAGAGCTTGATATTGACTCTTGGTTTTGGTTTGCATAAAACGTACAATTGTGCAATTGTCAAACAGATGTGCCAGATTAAGATCGATGATAACTACCTCTGTAGCGCCCACCCATCCTGGGTTAGCCCTACCCACCTCCCATGGGATTTGGTGACGATGTAAGGGGGTACCTCCCGCCCGGCACCCACCCATAGGTTTCAGTTGGGCCAACAGTACTTTCGCTTACGTACGACTAACTTTCTTTTATTTGTATTTGGGTAGAGGCAGTTTCTTTATGCAACCAATTCGCATATAACGGTTAACAGAAGAACAAAGCGATTTAGAGAAACTGTAATACAACTTGGAGTATATTTACATTTTCAATGGACTTCTATTAATATTGGAGAGTAATAAAAAAACTGCATCTATTGACAAATTTTTTCCCGCTATTTACTAACAAAATTTATATACCTACATGTACTACGATCATAAAATGATATTGAAAAGTCATAAGTATACCCAAACCCAGCTAGCGTCAGTGCCCCACCTGTGTCCTATCTTTTCCTTGTGTTTCTGCAGAGCGCGCTCCGCAACATCTTTGTTAACAAATTGAACGTAAGCCTCCCCAGTACTGCGGCCCGTGTAGTCTGTCGGTAGTGAAATCCCGTTCGGCAATATCTCCAACCCTGACCCACACATAATCAAACATCGACATTGTAGCGTAACACCCATTATTAATTAAAGTATCGTCAGTTTATTAAAACCCTTATAAAGAAGCAAGATTTGAATATCCTTTGCACATTGCGTGCAAAACGTCTCGCTCCAAAAAATATACAGATACATATATTCATTTAAGAAAGATAAAAAAAAATATGTACTTTACTAGGCCAAAGTTAAGAATTAAGTTCTACCATCGATAAAAACAAAGATATATTTTAAACAAAATAGAAAGCATGTGGAAATTATAATAAAAATTTTTTGGTTCAAGGCTTAGTAGAAAATAGGAACTTCAATCTTGAAAGTCTTAAATCTTAACTTGGACAGTTTGATAATTGTGAAACACAGAGACTCTGCTGATTATGAATACAAGTATGAAATTGTAGAATGCATCGATATCTGTGTCAATGTTCCAAAACTATAATGGAAAACATTATCGTCAAAATTTTTAATAAAGAGGGAATACATTTGTTCTCTGTGATTCAAGATTACTTTTTTAATCAACAAAAATTGTACGAGAGGAAAATATTTTGATTAAAAAAAAAATTTAAGGATACATTGGTTATCAAGAAGGTTCAAGTGAAACTTTAATAATATATCGTAAGAAAAAATAGTTACACATACAAGCTGATGTATGTTGCATGAAATACCTGAGAAGAATTGTGCTATTTCTTCTTTGGAACATCCAAATGGCAGGCCACGAAGTCTGACACAACCATCATCCATTGCATTTTCTAGGTTCAAACCACTCCTTTTGACTACCCACTCCATTTCACCTCTTTTTGCTTTAAAGACTATAATTAAAGGGAAAATCATTAAATATATACATGTATATTGTGAAAATTGAATTAATTTTATAATTCTTAATAATTTACCTTCAATGTAACGATGACCCATGTGGTCTCTGTCTCTCTTACAAGCTTTTTCAATATCCTCTGGTGTATCCATTTCAACATAAGCCTCTCCACTAGGGCGGCCCTCTCTAGACATAGTCATATGAACTCCATTTTTGCCATTTGAAATTGAACAATCGCTGAAGAATTTCATAATCTCGTCAACAGTAGTGGACCATGGAAGTCCACGTAGTTTGACAACATAGCCTTCATCATCATGATCTCCACTACCATTTGACATGGCTGCAAACTAATATAAGATGTGTTACAAGATATTCAACTGATACATTAAATTGGATTCCACCCTTGGGGTTTGATCGAGTTTTTAGATAGATTATGTAAAATAAAAATCTGAGTATATTATGAACAAATTTTGGTTCTATCGAGTTCTTGAGTACTACAAAGATATATTGCTTGCTTATATTAATTAGATAAAAAATAAACAAAGAGAAAGTACTTTTATCAATTAACTGGATAATATTCTAGAAGGCAAGCCTTTATATCATATTAAAGTGCTAGAGTCTTAAATGAGCAAAGGAAAAATATTGCAAACATTTTTGCATTAATCATATGAAACACTTGACCATGTTCAAGTACTATCATTTGTATATGTTATTCTGTTGCTAATTTTTATTTGAAAAAGAATTAGATACAAAAAATTTGAAGGTCACAAAAAGTGAAAAAAAAGTTTGAAATAGCTACATATGACGCACATACTTTATAAGGTATTATTAATCAAAACATTGAGTTAAGTTGAGACTAAGAGGAAAAAATGAAATGCAGGGAATAATAAAAGTGAAATTTATAGAAAAAATTTCGTTTTCGGAGAATGCATAATGTTGTTATAACTATGCTATAGGCTTCTTCTGGTAAATATTTTATTATTGTTTAAAAACCAAACATATTGTTTATACTTACAAATATTCTGTGTTGAAATATGAACAAGAAAAATCACAAAATAATTTTAATTGACAGCAAACGCTCGGCCAACACCACGCTCTACGAGGCTACCAGCAAAATGGCGTTCGCTTCTACGATGTTTAAGGCTAGTTCACAATTACCTAGGTGATCCTGCAATTATTTATAAATAACGGCTGTAATAAATACATTTTTTATATTTTACAATGCATAAAAGATGCTATTTTGTCTTATTCTAAAGTACTATAAGAATATTCAATTTTTTAATCGCAGAAATTAAAAAAATACGTATTCCAAACATAAAGATACAATACATTTGAAACTATATAGAGCACCTAAAATATACTTGTATATAAAACGAAAGGTGATGTTATTAATGTATAAATTATATGTGTAAATTCATTTTAAATATAGATATATAAATATAACGAACAGGAAATACCTATTCACACGTTCCTAAATGCATCAAGTTTAAGTTTGATTATGCTCATAATTTGTTGTCTAATGAAATACTAATCCATATCATATATAAATATAGTTAAAAAGAATCATATATATAAAAAGAATATAAACTTATTATTTGAAAAATCTTCTCAGTAATTAATCTTTATTTGGAACGATCTCGGTGTTGATGTTTAGAGAAGAAAGATTTTCATTACAAAAACAGGAAATCATAACAAAAAGAAAAACGAAAACAAAAGAAATTTCCATAAACTATATAAATTAAACACGTGGTTTTAACGGTAATAACAGTATACGTCGTATAGAGGTTAAAACTCATTTTCAAACGATGTCTCACAACCATAGAGTATATGAGAGGCGAAAACCCCAGAATGTTTGCGACTCCGAAATTTTGACCCACATACGAACAGTGTTGCCGCTTTTTAAAATTTACATTTCTCTGTCGGTAACATGTGAACGGAGCTTCAAGATTCTGCCACTAATGGCGCCACTATCACCCGTAAGAATTACGATGGTATACAAGTCTACTCCTATACCTCGTCCGTGCCATAGACCAGAGGGGTACTGTTCCGTGCTAAAAATGATGTAGGTTCTGTTCCATACTACGGCATTGAAACTGAAGAGGAGGAGGCACTAAAACTCCGGATATGAGTACTCTCATTTCTTCTCTGTTAGAAATATAGATTGTTCCAGATACAGACGCGTACGCATTGAAAATTGTTTATCTAAAATGCGGAGATTTCGCAATTGTAAGAATGCCGTATGTCATAACCTGCGTTGGAAATAATATTCAATGTTTGTAGAGGGTGAATCTCACTTGGAAAAGAGATCTCGCAAGATTTGCGTTCGGCACACTAGCGCCGGATTCCGGCGGTACTTCAATACGTTTCTGAGATCACGTCGGGGGGTCGTGGCAGGATTCAAAGAGATCGTCTACCGTACGGCAGTGCGGAAGATTGAAGTCGAGTGATCCCGGAGGAGGTAGTTGACAAAACGTCTATTGTGGAATCGTGAGAGAGTGTATGGTGGATACCGAGGAGTACCGTCTACGTTCGAAGTTGATAGTGTCGTGCGACTCGGAGGGAATCGACAACACGTGCGGCCGCGTAACTGTGAATCGAATATCAGCGACAGGTCATCGCACGGCCGTACAATGAGCTTCCTATTGTAAGTTGTTTTTTTCTCCCGTCTCGTTTCGAATGAAAATCGACTTTTCCTCCGGGAGTGCGGTCCAGCGATTCCGTTGTCGCGCGTTACGATCCACGAAACAAAACAAGAAATCGGCTCCGCGTATCGGTGGCCCGATGTCGCGTTAATACTGTGCACGAACGACGAATGACAACGTAGAACAGAATTGGCAATACGTTTTGGCGAACCGGGTCGCAAATATTGACAGAAACCGCCTCCGCTAGTTTCCGTTCGTCTAAGCTCGGCTAATTTGGGTTCCAGATCCATTCCGCTCGAATTCGTGCATATCCCGATCAACCAATCGGTGGATATCTAAAAATAGCGCGATACCATAATTTCTTTGAAAAATATCATCGTTTCTTTCCCTTTTCTTTTTTTTCCCTCTTCCTCTCTACCGATTTCTTTGCCCTCTCCTTCTCTCGCCGCTTTCACCCGTGCCCCGTTGCACGCGCACCGTATTCGTCATACGTCAAGTTTTATCGCGTAGACACTCGTTATCTCAGAAAGAAATGCCTTTTTCTCGCCGCGATGCGCCTCCGATCAGGGTGGAGGGCTTCACGCGTGATTCAAATCGATCGATTTTCTCACGTACGCCCTGATCGGGAACTGACCAACATACAACTTTTAGTAAACAGTAAACAGTCTCGGTTTACACCCATGCTCGATGCATTCTGCTCCAAATAAACCGTTTGCGGGTGTTTATGAACTCCAATTTCATGTAATGTCCGTCTAAACTTTTCATAATAGCTCTCTTAACCCTTATGTCAATAATCGGGTACCCAGATATCCACTTTCAATTTCTTTCATATTTTTGTTGACAAATTGCAAAAATTATTAATTTATTATATTTATAATTTATTATAAATGATTAATTTACATTTCAGGCATAGAAATATTCATTGAAACTATAAACTGTAATATCGTTGAATATTGCAGGAAATTTTGACTATTGACATGAGGGTTAAATCGCAATGTTTTTGAAGCATTCTTTCAAATTTAAAACAATCTCCAATAATTTTTTGACAACACTTCATTTGGTCACCACTTGTGAACAGAATTAATTCAATACCACCGAATGAATCATGCTGTTGCTAGGGCCTAGTATAAAAATTTTATTGGTTTGCATGCATGGTATGTCTTTGCTATTTCTTTGTTCGTATGCATATGTGATTCATATTTGATTTTTTGGAGAACCATTTTTGAAATATTTCCTGGAATTTTTAAAGTGGAAGCAGATCTTCAAAAACCTTCAAGCCAAAGAAGAATATCCCCGAGGGGACCCATCAGTATGACTTGATGAAACATGCTGCTGCTACCCTAGGGTCTGGAAACTTAAGACTTGCGGTTATGCTCCCAGAGGGCGAAGACTTGAATGAATGGGTTGCGGTGAATAGTACGTAAAGAATTACATAAATTATTATTTATTCTCTGCAGTAGTTCATATAATCCTTTTATTGTTTCAGCTGTTGATTTCTTCAATCAAATCAACATGTTATATGGCACTATCACAGAATTCTGCACGGAAGAAAGTTGTCCTATCATGTCTGCAGGACCAAAATACGAGTACCATTGGGCAGACGGGCACACTGTCAAGAAGCCTATCAAGTGTTCTGCCCCAAAGTATATTGACTACTTAATGACCTGGGTGCAGGATCAATTAGATGACGAAACATTATTTCCTTCAAAGATTGGTAAGTGACATTACCTTGCTGGATGAAGGTTTGTTTTATAAAACGTGACATTAATGATAGATCTGATTTTTTAGGTGTTCCCTTCCCAAAAAACTTTCTGTCCATTGCAAAAACAATATTAAAACGACTGTTTAGAGTGTACGCCCATATTTATCATCAACACTTCAGTGAAGTGGTGCAGTTAGGAGAGGAGGCACATTTAAACACGTCTTTCAAACACTTCATATTTTTTGTTCAGGTAAATCAAGGTGCTTGCTACCATTCTAGGCTTGTACATCATCAGGAGTAGAAACAGTTTCATAATAATGATAAATATTTTATCCTGGATCTTTCTGTTAACACTTTGAATGCCCAACTGGCAACCTTAAAAATCAAAGTAGTGTATTTAGCGAAATAAAAATTAAAAATTTGTGATGTATGATCCTGAAAATATTCTTTCAACCTTTTTGCGGTCTGTAGACCCTAAGAATTTGCTACAAATAAGGTTAATATTGATTGGAGGTTAATATTAATATTGAGATAAATATTTCCATCTCCCTTTTTTGGGAGAAGTGGCACTCAAAGTGTTAATTTAAAGGACATTGTTCTAATTCTTGTTTGTTTGTCTGCGCGATAGGAATTCAATTTGATTGAGAGAAGAGAATTAGCGCCGTTGCAAGAATTAATAGAGAAATTGACGGCGAAGGACGCCCGATGAATGATCTCGTCTCGTCATCCGAGAAATAATTCCTCCAAAGAATCTCACCCGTGCTATCTTGTAACGAAAGTGTAACTGCGCATGTTATTTAACTAACTTAATCATTGCTAACGTGACCATTGCCTCTGGCCAGGAATCACTGGCTGCATAACATTCTATTCATTTGTACGAGAAGTGACTGATTATAAATTTTCTAACGAACCGCGGACATCCGATCGAACGGTACGATACTCGACAAAAATTTCGGTTGCTCGTGAAAACCGAAATCGGTGATACCAGAACAATTAAGGGGGTGAGGATTAGTAATGTAGACTTTTGTAAAATAGTTGTACACCCGATACGCGTAGTGGCGCTCGTTTCCTCTTACGTTTTCGAGAAAGATGGTAAAAAACTGTTGTTTTTTTTAATTAGCGGAGGTTTCCTCGTGAATTGTAATTTATTATGCGTGACAAGTTTTCATACTTGGAATTTACACTCTAGTAGTGTTCAAGTCGGAGTACGCATTATTTTCGCATGATTCCTGCCGTTAGGATCGTAAGCGAACTACTCTCTGGTGGCAAGAATCATCGAAGAACGTGTACAGTGTGATTCATACGCGAAGAGATTAATTCATATCGGCTATAGAACGGATATAGCATCGTGAAGTGTTCGAACAACGATGATACTCGGTCTTGCGTTTCTATTTTTATCAATTTACCTTGTCTCAAGTATCATGATACGTAATTTTAATTGTTGTTTCGAAAGTATCGTCGTTCTTCAAGGACGAGATCGACAGACACAGTTTACCCGAAAAAAAAGAACGAAAAGAAAAGAAACAATAACGTTCCCGATCATGATGTGTTTTTAATCGACGAATCTGTTCAAAACTGTTGCGTGTACACTGTCGAACGAATCGGACGACACGGTATAATGTTTATATCACGATACTGCACATTGTTGGTATATAAAGTTATTAAGTTAATATAATGCTATTATATTATATTCATAATATGTAATTAGTTTTTAGACGATTACCGTGTTAAGCGCTTAATAGAAATTATTTAATAGAGTTTAGGGATTTTATGCGCACTATATTTTATCATTTATACGAGTGAGTTTTTGAGTCTGTTCTACTTTAGAGACGCATACTGTATTTAAGTCGTTTGCGTGTCGTGCAACTGGGAAGGAAATTCGTTTTTCTCTGTGAGACAAATTTTATCATGATTAACGCTCGTGTCAAAATCGTCTTCGTTTGTTAATACGTTTAACGCACATCGGCCGAATGGCGTTCCCATTTCGGGCGAAGAAATACTTTCGTTTCTTCGACGTTCAGTTCGCGGTTTAGAGTTTATTCGATAGGTACAGGGTATCCCAGAAAGAACGCAAAGGGCAATTTGGCATACATGCGATAAACAGCGAAGGGCTCGTGTATGTATGAAATAGTACTCGTGCCCGTCGGTTATGTCGACGTTAACCCTTCGCGGTACAGTCTAATTTCTCTGCTAGAGAAAATTACAATGCCATTGAAACCGGAACACTTAACACTTAGCTATAAGCAGATAATAATTTTCTCTTAAATAACTCATTGGTTTACGAATGAAACTCCTATTGCTACAGAACGCTTCATTAAAAAATCGTACTATATTAATACGACAGTATTTCTAAATACTTCTAATATCTTTACTGTTTTACATTACACCTACTCATTTTTGTTATAAATGCATAAAATCTGCTGTCTAGTTAGCATAACATAAATTTAAAAAAATTATGAGATAATCGCCAGTAGATAATGTGTTAAGTAACTAGCGGTACACAAACTATTAATCTCAATCATTGTTCTCCTATCCTGTACTGTGAAGGGTTGATTAACTTGATAAGAACTCCGGATAGGATATAATTCGTTTTTAGCGCGTTCAGCTAAGTATCTTCGTTTTTTCGCTTATAGATGAGATGTTAATATATATAGATACATTATACAGAGATGCTTACTGTTTCCACGCGCGGCGAATGGCACCGTTGCAAACCAAGTATTAAATGGACGCGTTGTGTATCCGCTTGCAACGATAGATACGCTGTTTAGAATTTTTTCTTTCGTTCGCGCTGTTTCTCTCTATCACGTTCTATGCCCTTTGCTGTGATGAACAGAGTTTGCATTTTTGCGGAACGCGCTACGCTTACATGGAGAAGGGGCGATTTAAGGGAAGACGTTTCTGCGAAAAGGAAGTCATCGCATACGACCGCCGGAAACGAGTTCGCTTTCGTTCAGGCTACACGGTAGAATTATAAAAGGAAATCGAGGCATTTGCAGGCGAAGGAAACCGCAGTGATCTTTACTATGACTTTGCGCGTGCGTACCATCGAAATTTTTATTGCGTACCCTCTGTGAAGGGGATACTGTGAACTCTTTCGGACAAAAAGAGATGAAGTGTAGACACTTATTGAATCGATGAATTTTTATAAATTTTTAAAAGCTCGTATCTCCTCTAATTATTATATAGCGTAGTAACTGGACTGCAGACGTTCATGCAAGTGCAGATTTTTTAGACTGATTTTGCTAGAATTCGAATCGTGCGAATTTATTACTTCGATCAGCGGACTGCGGAGCTTTATGCAAAATTAAAAATGTTGTGCACCAATTATAAGCAATAGGAGCCAGAAAAAAATTCTTTCTTCCTTTGATAACTTTAGTAAGGTAAAAATAATATATCGATGTTTCTAAATGCTCTTAATCTTTTCACCATTTTGAATTGTACGTAATTTGTTAATTGTAATTTTTCTCATAAATGCATACAGTTCGTAGTTTTTTGATCAAATTTTAAGAATTGGAGCTTTTGGGGAAAAACCGTCCGGGGGTAAAATTCCGAAATGGGCGTTGCCAACGAATGGAATGGGTGTGGTATAGTGCTATGGTGGGGGTAGTAGTATCCTGGCCCTGGACGTCCACGCAATTTGGTACAGGCTATAATGCAGAGCTGTTCAACATGCTTATTAGCGGGCAAGGGCGCCGTCCGATGCCCGTGGGCACAGCCAGTGTCGCCAGAAGCATTGGGGAATAGTGGTAGGAGGGGAAATTAGAGTGGGGGAACAAGTCTTGATCTGGCAACTCTGAGCACAGCTACGGGCAAAGTTACTGGCAAGTGACTTAGTGAAGTGGGGATAGGCCGCAGCACAGCTGTAGCTGGCTACGTAGCTGTGACGATACGTGTGACAAATACATGCAGCCTTGCCCGTAGGGGCGTGGTTTCGCGCACGCCCACGGCAAGAAAACTGCTGCCCGCACGGGCAGACACCGCTCTGCCATAACGTCTAGAAGCTGTGAGTCGAAGAGTTCACCGTATCTCGCACGTATGTTGTACACACGTTCAGAGGGAAAACGTTTCGCGTCCGCATTTATGAAACGAGCGGATAAACAAATGATATATTTTTAAGTGGGCCGTAATACGCGAGAGTGGGCGGTGTTCTTTTATCTTTTTCGTTACATACCGAACGAACGTGAACGTCACGCGGCGACCATCGTATGTAATCCATGTGATAATAATTTTTTTCGTGTCTAAAGCGTGAGGTTCAAATGCGAAATTTCACGTGGTCCAGGACTAATAATAAATGTATTTTATTATACACGCAAAACGGAGTAGCTTTGATAATATCGATATTTAACGATTAGAAGGCAAAACAAGACAAAAACAAAAAAAAAATATCGCTCGTCTGTAGCAACGATTACGCAACAACAAATTTACTGTTTTTTAGTAATAAAGAGAAACTGTTCTGGAGAATTCGAACCCCTCACGACGATATTGCAGTACTTTTAACCCAAATTCAGTGTTATTAAGCTGCGGATTTTCATACAAATTTTCTCAAGAACCTTCATCGTATTCCAATGAAACTAAAAATCCCGGTAAAATATTTTTTCTTTTTATGTGAAGTTTTGAACATATGAAATCCGCAGTCTAGAAAATAAATCCCACAAAATGCAATAAAATTTCTTACAATTCCACGTAGCTTTATTTGAAAAATTGTCTCTCTTTCTCTCTTTGAGAAATTTATTTTTTTCCTCTTCTCTTCGAGAAAAGCTCTCTTTTAGGAATTCGTTTTTAAACTGTGTATCGATGCGGCGTTCCCAACCCTTCGTGCGCGAAACTATTTCAACTGTAGCGTCCCAGTAATTGCGTTGAATCGGAGCATTTTTAAACGAAAAGAATTGCAAGTTTTGGCAATTTTGAATGGCGACTCGCCGAGGGGTTAAAAAGATTTGAAACGATGTAAGACAGACAATTATGATTTTTGAGTTATGACATTGTTTTGGCGAGTGAGCGATAATGCGAAGTGAAACGTTCGTGGCAGAAGAAGAAGAAGAAGAACTGTGTAGGGGGGTGTAAACAACCGTAACGAATGATATCGGAAAAATGGATCGCGGTGTTTAGAGTGGCTGGCGCTGAATGTAAAACGTATAAACAATTAACAATAATAATGGCTCGTAACGACGATAAATATGAAACTTGTATTCAGTACTTAAGGATGAACACGGGAGCCGTACCTTATCAGAGAACGTTGTCTCACCGGAAACGGAGGACACACGATCTAGTTTCCGTGTGCTTCCGGAAGCAATCGCGTTGTACAGTGGTGTGTGTGTGTGTGTGCGTGTGTGCGTGCGCGAGCGCGCGCGCGCGTGTGTCATTCAGTGGTTGTTTTACAACAATAACACCGATTTATCGATTACAATTAGTATTATTAACACTATTAACATGTTTATTGCTATTTATACGCATACCATGTCGCAACGCTAGACGATATATCATCCGTCTCGATGATGATTCTCATTCATTTCACTTTTACTCAATGATTTCGCACCGATTGCACACTGTACGCTACCGCTCAATGATGCAGTTTCGTCGCGTATACGATCAATGAGAGGGTAAGGGACATAATTACTGTGCCTACATTAATTATACTTGTATTTAAAGCGTAGTGAATATTGAAAAGGGGATACATAACATTTAACCGATTTTAATGGAAAAATTTAATATCTTTTTCGTACTGTTCATTATCCTTTAAAAGTAAGTGTAATTAATATAGGCACAGTAATTGGATCCCTTGTTCTACAACCGTTTGCCAACAAAACGCGCCTAAACTTTTATATGAACTGTCAGTCGCATAATACCACGATATTGAAATCGGAAATATTTGTAAGAAGAAAAGGAGGATTTCGCGGGCATTCTGCGTTTGTTGGAAAAAAAATTTCGAGACAATTCTGCAAAGACGACGACGTCTTTGTGCAGGTACTCGTTTGCTAGAAAATATTTTGGAAAACGGGGAGTCGCGACTGATCAAGTGACGAAGTCAACCTATGTAATTGGACAGATGATAAAACAACAATTATACACAACCTGCGTTGTCTTTTATTCACTTCTGTTTTTTTATTCTTTTTTTTCCGCTTTGAGTCGGGAGTTCCCGATGGAGTAATTTTGAGGGGTAGTGTACTGTGTCGTGTTCTCCGGACTGGATTAATTGAGCAAAAAGTGCACCGGTTTCTTATGTTCGTTTCACTCGTCGGGAGTGCGTCCCCCTCGCTGGAAGCTCTTTTTAAATCACCGGTTTCGAGCACTTGTCGTCATTGGACCGAGGTTTCTATTGTTTACTGGCAACGGCGTACGTGAGCGTTTCTTTGTTCCTCGTTATATCTCCGAGCAGGACGATTGCCAGAAGAAGATCTTAATCATTATGGGAAACTGTTAGGCGCTCAGGAAAAAGTTTCGCATAAAAATTATATTTAAGCATTTTTCCTATTCACATCTGTCTTTTTATTTTGTTTCTTATCATAAAAATTCCAAGAATTATAACTCTAGAGAAATTGGCAAACATTTTCCTGGACGCAAGGATATCAAAACAATACACAATACAATAACACTATAAAATTCAATACTTTTTTCCATAATTACAGATTGCAGTTTTGATGTGAACTGTTAATAAAAGATTGTAGCAGCGAAAACAAAATTTTCCGATAACGATGGACAACAATATGTTTTATAAATTAAGACTTTCCAAGATCACCGTACTTTTCCAAAACAGTCAGAGAACACGAAAAGAAAAATTGTTATCCTTTTTTTGGAAATGAGGAAACGCTCGTAGAACTCTGTTCAACACGTTCACAGTCTCCATGGTCATAATTTGAAAGAATTAATTATTTTCCCATATATATATATACAACGGACTCAGTTACTGTGGGGGTGTTAATCACTGTGCCTACATTAATTATACTTATTTTTAAAGCACAACGAATATAAAAAAAGAGATATATAACATTTAACTCATTTTAATGAAAAAATTTAATATCTCTTTTTTAATATTCATTATGCTTCAAAAAAAGGATAATTAATGTAGGCACTGTAATTGACGCCCCCACATTAATTGGGTCTCTTATCCCAGGCTCAAAGTTTGCACGACTGAACTGTGAACGTGTAAAAGACTCAAGCATTTAGAAATTTAAAAAATAGTTAGTGGGAAAAATGTAGAGTGGTGGTTCTTAACCTGGGGTGCGTGCACCCTTGGGGGTGCGAGTGAAGTTTCTAAATTGTCGATGGAAAATTTATTTTTCAGTAAATAAATTATCAATAGATATAATTTTCGAAATAAAGAAATAGAAACACATTTTTTCAAGGAGGTTCGAGATTTTATTTTTAGATTGAAGGAGGTGCCGATCACCGAAAATGTTAAGAATCACTGATATAGAGGAATCAAGTATAGTTTGATTGAGCTCACAGGAAAGGTTGTTTTATCGAGCGAAGCGAGGCAAAGTTGGTTGTTCATTTCTCAAAAGGCCTTCGTCGTGGAAAGAGCTTTCAGAAAAACTGATTGTTCATTCGTTTTTAACGACGCTAGTGATATACATACATATAAATATTTAAATATTATATATATATATATATATAGCTGTGCAATGTAAATAATATTTTTATCAAATAAACGGAAGCTAACGCGTAACCAGAACACACTGTTGCATTTATTCCGGTTTTCTTATCTACAATAAATAGATTGCGGATTTTGTGCATTTAAAACAAATTTGAATTAGTGGAAAACATACTCGATGAATTCGAAACGAATTATTAAAAGAAACTGTCAGATTTTATTTAATTTTTGTTCCTCAAAATTTACTTTGAATGTGTCCATTTTGCATAAAAATCCGTAACCTTGCATTTTTGAAAGACTATTAAATCGTCGAGTTAAGTTTGTCGGGATTGTATTGTTTGCTGTTTGCAAACAGAATCTTTCGGAACGTATTTTTAATTTCAGGATTTTTGCAATTCTTATGTAATTAGATGGTTGCATAATTTAACGGGACCGCTTCCTGAAACCTCTGAAGAGGCAAGTTCTCAAATTGTTCTTCTGTACAAATTCTTTAATTTATTTGACTTAATATGATTATTTGATTATTTGATATATTACATATTAAATATTATCATGGTAAAATATTTTTTCATCGAGTCGGACGCAAAGTCTAAATATCTCGAGGAAATAGAACACGACTTCATTTTCATAATCACCGGCGCATATATGTATTATGATAAAAATGGCTAAAAATCTAAATGATTGCAATCTTGCTGTTTTCAAAAAATAATGCGAAGTAGTCACTTTTGGTACATAATTAACGACTAGACAGCGGATCTTTATGCAAAATAAAAATTTAATAAATGCGAAAGTAATTTAAATTTAATATTTAAATTAATTTGAATGTTTCATTTAAATATTAAATTTGAATTTTAAATTCAAAATTGTTTTATTTAATTAGATCTAAATTAAATTAAATTTATTTTTATTTCGACTTAATTTAAATTTAATTGCAAGACATAGAAACCAAATAGGAATTTATTTTCCTCTCGAGTTGATGAAGTTGTAAGAAGTTGTAAGAAATGCGTTGGCCCGATATACGGTTTCTCGGCGCGGTGTATTGGTTGGTTACGAGAAATGCATTTCTGCCATAAATACATAAAATCTGCAGTCTATTGATGACCATAATATCGATTTCGATAAGCGAATTGTCAGCCGGAGTTTCCTCGATCGTGTTCTCCGCGTGGTGTGGAAGCTTCCTACGATGCAACGTTCGCTCGCAATGTCCTTTTTGTTCTGCCGCCTAATGATTAGCTGTCTTTGCGAAATCTTGGCGTGCAATTCCCGACGTCACGGAGCGCGCTCACCAGAAAGTTTCGTGTCGTGTCATGACGTTGGAGCTGGCGAGCACTTATCCCGATTATTTACGAATGAATCTTGAACGGTCTACTGAAATGTAAATTTCAATGTAAATGTAAATGTCGATTACCTTCACGCGATTGAAGATTCTATTCACTTACATTCTGTACGCGTTGCTTCGCAGCTATTCGACTTTATATTATGGAAATAATCCTTCATTAACCGATAAATCAAGCCATCGAATAAATTTGCTGTTAATTTACATAATCATTAATGTAATACCCAAGCTTTTATTTGCCTTTAAGATTTCTCGTACGATTTTGCCGAAGTCCAGCAAGATTGATAATTAAGATAATTATCGATTAGTTTACAATTGTGGAACTAACTTGCTTGTCCCGTAATTAAACAACATCGAGCAACTTTTTTTTACCGAATCATTATGAGCTAATAATATAATAATAATCTTAACAAATGCCATAGAAAATTAAATTATTACTTGTCAATGTCTGATCGTCAAAATACTGTAAATAGAATGCCTGTGTAACAAAAGGATTAATTGCATTGGTTCGAGGAACATTGTAAGTTTGGAGTTACGGCTGTATATGTCAAAATTGTATGATAGCGTGGCAGTAACGTACAAACATGTTGATATGTACAATAATTTTTTACAGTTCAGAGAATCCAGTTGGTAATTTAAAAATAAATTCAAGTAAAAGAGGGATAACATCTTATCGAGCGAAATTTCCAAGAGAAATTAAACTTACAGAACAGGTTATACATAAGAAAACTCGAGACGATCAAGAGAAGAGGTAGAAGACCTTATGGCAGGTCGAGGACCGTTCATCGGAGTATTTTGCTTCGTCTGCAATCACCAATCGCGAACCATAAAAATAAATAGCTTGGTAAACTGTTAAAACATTATTTGTCCGTGCCAGCGTCGATGTTATAATTTAACGTTTCGCACTCGAAGCCATTTTAACTCTAAAATGAAACATTTCGTCCGACCTAGAATATTTATTAAATTTATTAAATACAAACAAAGTTAATAGTGTAAAAAATATTTAAATAATGATACACCAATTTTTAGTGGCGTTTTACAGTCGCCATTTGAGTGCTACGGATTAAAAGTAATGTTCTTACTGTTTTAAATTACCCTACTCGTTCTCGTCATATGCGCATAAAGTCTAACTGTGAGACAACGTTTCCACATCTCTAAGTTTGGTAAAAAACTTCATGACCATCATACACAGTGAACCAGTGGGTTAAGGTGTCCACCGATTGGTAAAAATCGCGGGAACGCTTGGAACGTTCGAGCGTCGTAAAATGTCCGCAGAGAGGCGATTGGAGAGAGGAAACGCGGAATTACAGCTTGCTAAAAAGAAAAAGAAAACAAAAGAAAAAGGAGAAAATACTGCGGACGGTAATAAATGTTTTTTTTTTCTATCCAAAGAGTACCGACGCCCGGGTAGTAGCCGTGTATTTCGACTTGTTAACGATATCTCCGTTGTGTCAGTGCCCTTTTCATCATCGGTATCAATGGTTCGCCACCGACGAACGCGTGTCTCCTTTTTTCTTGGTCGGCGTTCCGTAAAATTCTTCTATCGCAACACCGTTATGTTCTCGACGGTTGCATCAGTGCACCGACACTATAAACAGCAGTTGCGAAAGTTACCGGCGAAAAAAAAAGAAAAAAGGAAAAACAGTGTTGAACAGCCGAGAGGCATGATTATTTTTCGGCTTTGGAACCAGCTTTCTTCAGGGTCACTTCTCGGAGGATGGGCATAAATACAGGGGGAAGGAATTTCTTCGAAAGAGTTTCAGAACTCGGGAACGCGAGTGGGTTGAAATAAAAATTGTACAGGCTACGTAGTAAATTCAGAAGAACTGGATTCGACGGCAAGAATGTGATAAATTTGATTTGGAAGTCGCCATTTTGCGTGTCTCCTTTTAAGCCCGTGGAACTCGGGCGTAAACATCTTATTTTTGGACGAATGCGCTATGCATACGCAATAAATTCAGAAAAAAATATGCTCCGAAGAATGAAAGAAGTATGCTTTAGAAGTGGCCATTTTGTTGTCTCTTCTTATTTTCAGATCGCGAACTTTGGGGATAGAAATCTGCTACGGTAAAGAACTCAATTACTGTGGGGGTATCAATCACTGCGCCTATATTAATTATACTTATTTTTAAAGTATAATGAATATTAAAAAAGATATATTAAATTTTTTCCATTAAAATCAGTTAAATGTTTTTTCATATATATTATGCTTTAAAAATATGTATAATTTATACAGGCACAGTAATCGGTTCCCTTACCCTAACTGTTTCATAATTTACATGTTTTTTTTTATGCGAATTCGGATTCGCGATCGTTCATTCCTATTTTCATTGCGTAGCTTTATTTCGCGAAATTCAATGAGTTTTTCGAGCTGCATTGAATTTTGGACGCAGCCGAGCACTCTCAATTCTTTCGAAAACGTTCTGGTATCTTCGTTGCTTTTATCCTCGTGAATTTTGAAAAGTTTTGTCGAATTTTAGACTTCGAAATCGTATTTACAGATCCGAGAAACGTGTTTCTGAGAATGCTAGCTGTTCGTGCAAAAGGTTGTTTGCATGCTGAGACGATCGTGGTCTAGCTGTAGTTTTTTTTCCGTTGGAAGCTGAGCTAAGAACGGCAGTGTGATTTAAGTACGGTTAGATCGGAAATAAATTAAACACATCAGGGGTCGAGCGAGATAAATTAATTCATATAAGGGAAATAGTTTTAGTGGCTTAGATCGCGAATGTCACGGAACGGGTTCAGAGAGTTTGCTTGAGATTGTTAAGAATAGATAATGATCTTCCGCGATCCTGTCGGAGATATTGTGAATACGTGATTATGTACTTTACTGATTGGTATCTAACTGGTTGTCTATTTATAAGTCAGCGACGGATGATTTAGTTTTTATAAAAATGCATATCGACGAACGAGTAGTGGAGGATTTAGAGGGGGGCTGCAGGGGCCATAGCCCAGGGCGGCAAAATCCAGGGACGAAAAGTCGATAAAAATAGTGACTTTTTGGCATTATGCGTGTCAATGCATTTAACTGACTGGCGTCCCTGAATCTTCATAAATCGGCAATTAATGATAATTTATTTCCCATAAAAATGCATATCGGTACACGAGAAGTAGATATTTTAATTTACGCTATCTAAAATTAGAAGAAGTCGATAATAATAGGGATATTTTGGCGTTGCGGCTGCGTGTTAATGTATTTACATGCTGGGTGACCTTGACATTCCATAAATCGGAAATGGACGATGATTTATAGCATATTAATGCACGATAGGTAGATATTTTAATTGACACTATCTAAAATTGGAAGAAGTCCATAAAAATAGGGATATTTTCACGTTACGGCTGCGTGTTAATGTATTTACCTGCTGGGTGACCTTGATATTCCATAAATCGCCAATGGACGATGATTTATTTCCCATAAAAATGCATATTAATGCATCTTTCGATTATACTATATAAGATTGAAAGAAACTCATAAAATGGGCATTGTTTTGGCAATACGACTACGTGTCAACGCATTTGACTGACTTCGGAGTGACTTTGACACTTCAAGAATCAGCGACCATTTCCCATGAAAATGGATAACAACGCGTAAGAGGTAAATAAATTGAATACACTATTCAGAATTGAAGGAAATCGGTAAAGCGAGGAATGTTTTGTGGTTTGACCATGATCGACCTTGACTCCCGAGTCACTGAACGGTTCAGACATCTGTCAAAAATCGAAAATTCAAAACAGCCGTCGCAGACGTTCGGGACGCTAACGAATTATCTAAACAGAAGCGAGTCTTCGAAGAAGCTGATGATTTACTGCGCGATTTTGACATGTTCGACTAAATTCCGCGACGGTACATAAATCATATCGTATCATATCATATGGTTTTGAATTTTTTAATCAGCGAAATAAATCCGTTTCTGCAGGTCTCAAACGTTTCATCGTTTAAGAATAATCACTCTGTCGTGGATATTCAACTAATTACTAGAAAAATATGTTCCCCTAATTTCAAGACAGCGCCATTTTATCTTAATCCTCTGATGGGAGGTCATGCTGCCACTTTGGAGCACGGAAGTCACAGAATCGGTGAAACATAATCTCAAAATTGTTTCTTTTTGGGGGAGACAACAGATTTCTTTGCTGCTAATCAATATTGATCGTCAGAAACTGAGCAGCTAAGTGATGATTTCTTGGACTTGGGCATCACCGGGAGATATTTTCCAGAATTATCTTTCCGTTCTGTGACGTGCGTGTCAGCTTATTATTTTCGTTACACGATACGAGAAAATTGTCATTATCGTCTTCATTAACAGAAGTAAAGTTCAGTCGTTTGTCAAGATTAAAATGAACATTCACAATTTTTATACTATTCATGAAGTATGTATCATTATTTATTGCAGTCGAGACATCCGCCAATATCTTTGCTAAGCAAAGACAATGATGTGGCAATGCTACTATTTTACTCGCTCATTCAACACTTGAATTTTAAGGGATGTTTTAGATGAAAGTAAATAGTGGTTTGAATATTGGTATGACAATTTTTAGCGACATCGCAGAGTCGTCATTCGAGCGGAAAAGATTGACATTCTGTTTTGTTTGGTTGCGTACCGATGACGCGGATACTACTATTTATTCGGTAGCGATTTTGAGAAACGTCGAGGATCGTTGCGTGAGATGGGCAAGGTCCTCGATACCGAACGGATCTAAAATTGCAACGATCATGGGGAAAAAAATCTGCTTGAAATATCTTTAATTATCTCGGCAGACGATGCGCCGTCGTCATCGGAAACGGGTAGGGGTAGTGGAGGGAGGATGAACGCGACAGCTTCTAGAGCCCAGAGGGGCAATTAATCCGGCCCCCTCTCGAACCGACGGGGGAATAGTTTTTCTTTTCGTACCTGACGAGTTCAGTGTTAGTCTTCCTCTCGCCGTTCACCGTACCCCGGCACGACGCCTGTCGATCGCGAAATCCACGTGGAGATCACGTCCCGGATCGTCTGTAGAATGGTAAACATCAGAGCAGTGCCAAACATGCAGGTGTTTCGGACAATCTAACGGTTACTATCCAATCGTGCTAGATTCCAAAATCTCGTGCCAGTAACAGCAAGAAAACATTTCGCAAATTTGCAACAACCCACGACGGTGGTTCGGATAAATGAGTATCAGGTTCCGAAAGACGGTTTAACCAAAAAATAATTCACTCTTGCAAACGAATCGAGTTTAACACAAAAAGTAAAAATATTTACTGTAACGCACCGCCAGCGTTGTACGAAAATAATTTAACAAAGGAATAAACGGTGCAATGATTTTTAAGAATATAGAAGAATGTACGACGGTAAATAGTTGTTAAAAATAATTCCTAAGACCCAAATTTACAAAACTTTACAAAATAATTTACCGGAACACGCGACAGTACATAATGTACAAAAATGTATTATAAAAATAACTCATGGATGTGCGCGACGATAGTTTACAAAAATATATGAAAATAATTTAGTGGAGCACGTGACACAATGTACGAAAATGTACGAAATAATTTCGAAGAATCAACAACGGTGATTTACAAAAATTAATTCAATATAAAAATAATTCATAAAAAATATGTGACGATAATTTACAAGATTATACTGAAACAATTTAGAGGAACGTGGTAAAAATGTACAAGAATAGTTGTAAGGAACGTACAACGATAATTTCCGTTAATGTTCCAAAACAATTTACGAAATGCTCGTTAAAGATTTCTACTGTTTGTAAACATTTCGTTCAGTACATTGGAGAGTGCGGGCGTAATTCAGTGTTAGCTCAACAGCTATACGCTGCACGATTTCCAGATTTACAGAGAATTGCAGATGCGTGCTCAGCTATCAGTGCAGGGTCATAGAAAGTGTTAAACATTTTTTTAAGTGTTCCAATGTACAGAACGAAATGTTTATAAACAGTAGGCAAGAGCTGAAATCAATACTTTCGGTCTATCAACAACATCGGAACGCGTACAATGGCGTAGCATACGATACTCTTTGTGACATTACAGTTCTATTTTAGAATATGTATTTATTTAATTTTTTCGCGACCGAGATGATAAAAAAAGTAACGCATGTTATGTTATGATACATGCCGAATTCTTCTTAAAATCCTCTAACCGATAGGCGTAAAGTAATTATAGGTGTATTTGCAAAAAATGTAAGGTGACCTTGAACAATCATGAAAAAAAAGCAGGTGACAAAAAATTTGTTATGATCACGTGAAAGCTCTCTTGAAACCATGCTACATTTGATAAAAATATTTTCGATGGGGCTGCTAATAACAGAGTAATCTGTACTGGTCACGAGTCGTCGTTCACTCTGTATATTAACTGATTTTAAAGAAAAAATCTAATATTTAAATAATCTAATAATAATATTTAAAAAATCTAATATAGACAGTATTTGTCGCCCCCACAGCAATTGGGTCCCTTATCCTACACTGGTTCAGGAGTGGGAGTCGAGAATACTGCGGAACAAGTAATTTATTTAAATGATAGCTCGATTCGAGATTTCGTCGATTAATTTTTAACAGTTTCACGACCACTTACAGAGTTTAGAAATCGGATCCTCCGGCTGCGATACAATTGCCAGAATTGGCAAGACGAGTAGTAGCAGACGCTCCGCGTCTCATCCTGTTGACCTCATTATTCCTGACCAGTTTGAGCGGAATATGTTCAGTATCATCCGATAGCCATTCCCAGCTTTAATTTACCTAACTCGTATACTGTTTTCAACGAATGCAGAATTTTCTAATGTGTTCACGAAAAGAATCCACTAGTTTCTCTTTTACGATCCCAAGCATCGATTATGCTATTAAAATGTTCAATTTAATTCCTAACGACAAATGAACAATTGTATTAGACAAATTTACATCAACTACTCTTCTACTTTTCATATAAAAAATCGTTGAAGTGATAACCTATAATTGTCCACCAGCGCGGCGACATATATGCAAAACTGTAGATACCAATTGCGATAGTAACACATTTAATTTGAGCGATAGATAAACAGCTTTTTTAAAATGAATTTACATGGACGCAAGTTAGTAGAAAAATTGTATACTATTCCATGTTAACAAAACAGATTGTTGAACCCTAAAATTATTAGAAAAAACGCAAGACAGTGGATGTCAATCTATCTTAACACGGAGCCTCGTTATACTCCCCGTTTTCCGACGACGTTTTTATTAAAAAATTGGCACCGAGCGTTGTTACGCCGTCGACGCGGAAAATCGTCGAATCGCGTAACATAGCGATCCTCTCTTGTCGGCCACCCTCCCACGCGATCAATTTCTGCAGCTCGGCGAGCGGAAGTCGAGGGCGTTGCAAGTTTATAGACACACTTTGGGAATCACTGCATTAAAGAATTCAACTGATAACAGATCGAGGCGGTTAAGGTCGAGGTCGAGGTCTTTTGGATCGCGATCTTCTGAATCGGAACACATTCGATCGACAGTTCGATCATCTGTTCACCGAGTCTCGTTTTCGACGTCGATCGACGATGGGCGACGAGAGAAAGAGGAGGAGGAGGAGGAGGAGAGGGAGAGAGAGAGAGAGAGAGAGAGAGAGAGAGAGAGAGAGAGCCAGGGAAGAGAGAAAGGACGGTCGTCTCGGAAGTGGCTCGAGAAAGTATCGGAAAGCGAGAACTGTTGGCCCGGATGATGAATTCGGCTTTTGAGAAAGTTGTTGTGTGCTACGCGACGCGTTTCGTTTTTCTCGGCTGCATGCCGCCGCGGCGCCGTGGCCAGTCGAACATTCAGCACGGTGATTCTGTGACCGGTGGTGTGTCCTGGTGATATTTACCGGATCGAAATGGGCATTTACGTGGTACGGCAAGTAGAATTTCGTTTTTCGTCGAGCTCGATCGTTTTCGGATCGTCCGAGAGCTTCAGAACGCCCGCGAGTGCTTTCGAAATTCGAGATGTATCTCGTTTAGTCGCGACTTTTCCGCAATGCGTAGCTCGTCGAAGTCATTCAAGATCCATTCACCCCTCGTGACATAATACCGATTTTCTATTCTGCTCAACAACATTAGAACTACGGATTTGCATTGGAAATTATTTGATTAATAATATTTTGAGAAATTGTCAATATTTGAATTATAATAATTTTATTTAAAAAATAGTGCTATTTGCAGCATTTGTATTTAATAGTGGGTATTGGACTCGTATCGCATCATTATTCCACGTGTAGTGATCGAACAGAAAAAGAGTATTGCAGCTGCAAACGACTTTGTCGTCGGCCGTCGCAAAATACACAAATCCCGCAAATTAAATCTTTGTAATTGTTGTTTCGGACTTCGCGACAAGTATGGCTCGTCATTGTACACACTGACGTTACACCATTCTGACGCAAACGTCGAGTCGCACACGTTACAGGCTGAGGTGTTAAAATACATGAGTAGAATATAATCACCTATTTAATTAACATCGAGTTTTATAAAATATATAATTATCATCGCGAGATAGTATAGTAGATTTTAGGGTACCTACATTACTTTGCGTGTATGTACGAGCTGTATTCCTGGATATACTTCGCCAGCACAGTTTTTGTTCAGACCAGTACGAGACCTGTATTGCTTGTCATTTGCTTTTTGCGCTACTTTGTTTTTTTGTCGTCTCAGTCGTGTCTTGCCTGTTTTTGTTTATTTATATAAGTTGGATACTATCGTGCATAAATATGTTTACTATTGACAATGAAACAAATCATTTTTAAAATCGGCCTCATAGTTCACGTTTTTCGATTTTAAAATCAACTCCATTGTTCACATTTCTCAATATTAAAAAGGACGACGTAGTTCGCATTGCGCAATTTTCAAATGTTTCTACAGTTCACATTGTTCGATTTTAAAATTGACTGCATTGGGCAGATTTCCCAATTTTCAAATCGACGACGTAGTCTACGTCGCGCAATTTGAAAATTGCGCAACTCGTTTTTTTCAATTTGTAAATCGACTGCGCAGTTCGCGGTTTGTATCTCGATGGGCATACTTGACGTCCCCGGTGTAACACGCGAATTTCAATTTTGCTCCGACCTTCTTTTTTCGAACGATCACAATCAATGATCCAATCATTTCCTAGGTAATCAGACATTGGACGTAAATTCCGAAGCAGTATGCTATTTCCTGTAATCGCTCCCCTCCTCGATAATTCTCGACTGACTGGGTCTTCTGCATTCCTCTGTCTAATACCAGACTGCTTGACGATTCTCTGATTAGGATCTCTCGTCCTCTGCGCTTTCTATTCGATTCGCGATTATCGTTGACATTCATTTCCGCAGCGTTCCTCTTCCCGATTCGAACCGTTATTATTTCGTTGCTTATTCCGAACAGTTTTAGTATTAATCATATTTTTAGCGCAATTCTTCAGGTTCCTTATTTTCAACGGTCTTTTCTCATTCTTTAAAATCAATACCACACCGCGATGCGACTAATTGAATTTTAATTTCAAGAGTTACACGCTCAAATTTTTTCCTTTAAAGTATTCAAAATTTTCATTCCACATTTAAAGGATGTATGCTCATTAATGATTCTGTACTTGGCCTAAGCATTATGTCATTCTTGCATCATCGCAAACTGACTCTGAACTTGAGGAACGGTGATTGATTAGCGATTTACTTTTATTATTAACTCTTCCTTGTCGAAACACAGGTCGCTCGAAGACAAATACTCTTCGCTTGTAATCATAGTGCGATCCCTGTATCAACATTTTCGACGTAAGATAGGTAGACCATTTTCAGAAATTTATTCCAAGGAAGCTAATATTGTTATTGCACAGCTCGACAGTGTTTTGTAATTTATGCGAGCACGATTCAATGTTATAGCGTGTTACAGTTATAAACGCTTAAAAGTGGAAAAATTGCCATTTTTCACGATTTTCGACTTAAAACCACACTTTTAATGGTTTATAACTCGTAAACGAATTAACCAATATCGATGAAATTTTCAGCGTGGATATAATTTATTCAAGCGAATCAAACGCATTTTTTAAATTTTCAATACAAGCTCAGATAAAAAAGCTAAAGAAACCAACTTTTACTATTTCTTTTGCGATTCCGACCAATTCAAACTTTTTTCAAAAATTGTTTACACCTCGTTTAATAAACTAATCCTCCTAACTTCTCAATAACATTCAAGTCATTTGATCTACTTTTTAAAAAGTTATGTTGCTTCAAATAGTGTAGACTCAGTTTTGCTCGTTACTGTATCTTCTGTATTAAATTTCAGCAACCTATTTTCGTTATAAACGCATAACATTCACAACATTTGCATTCGAAAATCGGGCGTTTCATATGCAACGACCTGATAAAAGAGGCGAACTGAATTGTTATCGTTCCCGAATGATTCATAGTGCTCCGAAACGGAGTCAATGCATTGTGCTCGATTGCGAAATCCCCGGCTGGCCGATTTTACGTCAATGGCTGTGTTTCTCGTTCCGTTCGGTCGCCCGTCGAAGAGGATTCTCTGTTCCGTCGATGCGATGGGCGGCGCGTGAAAAGAATTTCCTTGGGCACTTCGCGGCTCCACGTGGAATTGCATGTGCACGGTTGCGCCACAGTGCACTCAACAGGGCCAGCGCGTTTTCACACGTTCGCTCACGTGTTTAACTCAAATAACTCGCCGCGTTACCTCGTTCCTGTTACGTCGATCGGACACGACACGCAGACGATACTGATCGCGGGAGAGTGATATTTTCACCCTTTGCTTTCGAACGGCGACTCTGGGGCGCCACCACAAATAATCTCAGTCCAGTGAAAGATGATATTCAGAGAGCATTTTTCCATTGAATACTTGAATTTTATAATTTTAATATTTATTTATATATACGCAATCAACGTGTTACGCAAAATTCCCAAATTCCCCGGATAACGGCATGCCTGTCGAAATGGGTATTCATAAATTGTTGTTGCATTTTTTGAGTGCTATTTGAGTGCAGAAAACAATTCTTCGAACAGAATTTTTTTAAGTCCGCAGAGTCGCTCGAGTTCGTATAATTGTTTAGTACCAATTTAAGGTTTTCTACTTAATTTTTTTTTCCTATGAAGACGTTTTTGAAAATATTCAGTTCAGCGGCGTGAAAGTAGAAGCTTCACTCTTTAAAATAAGTTCAGGTGGGCTATTGTGCGATTTTGTTTTACGAAGTTATGGTGGTTGGAAGGTCGAACGAACTTATTTTGCACATGTAAAATATGTACATGCGATAAATGATTAGGTAAAACGTGAGAGTACTAAGTAAATATTACAGCAGAGCTGTTCAGAGTTTGCCCGTACGGGCAGCGATTTTCTTGCTCCAGGCATACACAGAATTTCCACTTCTACCGCGCTATTCCCCCACTCTTTTTCTCCTTCCATTGGTGGCAACTACTTTGCCATGTCGTGCTTTTCTAAACTATTTTTTGATACTCCTCCGTATATAAAAAATAATACGCGTAAATCAAGTGTATTTTGCATTAATAAGTTGTTTGCTTTTCAGTATTACTTTTCAGCCGATTAAGTTGTCGGATGTGTTATTTATGGTACGCGATGAGATACGTTTTAAATTAGTTTACATTAATCACTTGCAGGAACTAAAAAACAGAACCAGCAGAAATCCGAATTTATTACCATAAAATTATTACCGATAGAAAGAATCTAATATCCTGTTAATAACCGGTTGATAATAATTCGTCGCGAAAATGTAGAAATATGTTGAAACCCAAAAATTGAACGTCTCATCTATCATGAGGAGTTCCTGTGAATCACAGGCACCTGTAAGACGAATGGTTTTTATGATCATAAATTAAAGTTTCCAGATAATACTCACTAATTTTTTAACCAAATCACTTCTTAATGTTCGCAATTTAGTTTTCCACAATTTTGTATTACACCTCCTCTTTTTCGTCTTAAGTAATACAGGGGTTTTAAAAATTTTGTACTTCGCAAAGTGATCCTCCAATTATCCAATAATCCTTCAATTAAGTCGTCGTTATTAAATAATCCCATGTTTGAAAAACAGAAATAATTAATAATTGATACGCAACGACCTTTGAAACAGTGCTCAGAATACCCCTCAATTTCGAATGAGTTAAAATGTAATATTTTAAATTTCGAAGACTGTACAGGACACCGAACAGTATAATCTTTTCTCATAGCTCATGAATCACACACGTACTCAGCAACGATGGATAATGATTTTTTCACTACCCGGTACATATATAGTGCTGGAATGAAAATGACTGACAACCATAAGCGAAACGAGCATTTTCTTATTTGCTGTCTTGCAACACAGCCGCTTACTATAATCTGTAAACTGTGTTAAAATGGCGGCACGGCCGACCTACACTTTTTGATTGACCGTCTCGCGAGGTGCTTCCAACTCTTCTCGCATAATAAGTTGCCACTAATAGAAAATCCGTGTGAGTAAAAAAAAGTATTTGCTTTTCATGAAAAAGAATAGATTTTCTATTCAGTAACATAATCTTCGATCACATCGCATTCTTCGCCAATATGGCGGCCATTGAAGTTTCTTTAGCGCGTTGACTACCGTGAGCTACCACCCTAAAAATTCTACAAAATGAAAGTAATTTAGTGACTTCTACATTTTGGAAACTCCAATAAAATTCGATTGACACGAACCAGTTAAGGCAAAAATTAACTTTTAAAAACGCACGTCAAAGTGTTAATAAGAGTACAAATTAATGTGTAGCCCGTTCCTCGCGAACGTATTGATTATTTGCAAACAATTGAAAGACATTCGGCTGTCTAAAATAACTTCACGATTTCCTATGGATTTATTCCATCGTATGCGTAATTAATGAATCTTCACGCACGACGAGTAAGAGATTCGAATACAAAATTAAGTTAGAATTGACCGAACGTGAGAGCAACGAATTAATTCAACACCCAATTTATTCACAATCCCAATGTAGCGAAGTTATGTCGAATTTTAACTCTGAATTCTTCGCTTATTTGTTAAATGTCAGCGTGTTTCCAGTATTTTTTGATGGTACCAAAGGTCGTTGCAACGGACCGCATTCGGCATATCGACATGTGCTAAATGCAAATGCGACTTCGTTCGGTGGTCACAGAGGAATTATTTGCAAACAAAAAGAGTCGCGCAAGGCAAACGCTAAATTTATAGCAATCGGTGGTACGACGTTTGAGGATCGACGAAGACTCTCAATCTTATCGATCGTACGCTACGACACAACTGAAAATCATCTGAATCGAAGTGTTCGAAGCGGGAAAAATAATTTGACGTTCTAAAGAGAATTGTGCGTATTGTCTGTTCGATTTGCGATAACTTTCAGAGGAAAAGCGACGCCAACTTGATTGGAGAAATAAGACCCTCGATGAATGCAACAGGCAGAGGGAACAATTGGAAGTCATTTTGAAAAGGTCAACCCATTTCCTCCTCGATTAAAATTGGAATTTTAATCAAGACCAACAACAGGTAGATTGGACTTGAAAAACAAAGCAAAAAAATAAACTAAAATGTCTCCTAAAACATATTAAAATCATATTAGATATTTACATCTTGCAGTAAATAAACGATTCCAGTTTCTCTAAATCGTAACGAATTAGAATGATCCATGAAAATGAGAGAAAGATGAAATCCTAAATCTAAAAATAATGAAGAATGTGTCTTCGATATTCGGTCAGGCCAAGAAGATGGCCTGGTTGTTCGACGTAATAAGTCTATGGTAGACCAATGGAACAATTGAATGCCAGAACAACGACTCAATAACGTCAATAACTCGGTAAGCTCGTGACCATTAATCCGTTTGATGGCCGGGTACGAGAAGGTCGGGCTGCCGGTTTTACGAATCACCCCACCATGCTAGTTTTTCATTTAAGTATGCTGAAAGCGTGTTGGGTCCGTTTAGTGTGCGCCGCGACTACCGAATGACGTACGATATTTGATCGAAAGACATCTTCCAAACGTCTTCCTTTTTTCTTTCTCGTGTCATTGCTCGTCCACACTTTTTTGCGAGTTGGTCACCTAGTTTCGCACGAATGTCAACATACTGACCTGTCCCTGATCGAGTTTCACGCGAATCTGCACACTCGGACCGATAATGGTGAGACCGGCGGGGTGTTCAGGAACGGAGGCGGAATAAATATTGACATTAACATTCCGTAAAACCCGTTCCAACGTTTGTGGTGAAACATAGATATCCGAGTAATAATAACGATGATAATAATTGTTGACTCCTCGTGGAGAAAATATCAAAGAAAAATATAGATACGGCAAATTTGATGGATTCTGCGAAATATAGAAACATTTTCTAACCAAGAATAATAATAGCATCTGTACTAAAGATGGTAAAGTTGATAGAACAATTTTAATAACAATTGCATCGGTGTGAGAATCGTGTCGAAGATATACTAATTCAAAGTGGTGGAAAATTAATAAAAAATCCAAACAATCGTCTAGAATAAAATCCAGAAAGAAAAGGTGAAAGAAGACTGAAAACTTCAACAGTTTCGTTTCTAATGCATCGGGACGGACTGTAATCGATCAGATTGTGCTCCTTATCAAATCAGTGATAAGTCGATGATTTAATAACATTCTTCTCCGCTGTACAAGACTTACGATTTATTTATAACGACGCTCAGATTGATCAGCAACTAATCGTGAAGCACTTGGATCGCATCGAAGATATCTTCGAGAAACAGTTAACAAAGACAAAGGCAGCATGGAGTTCGTATTGTATACATTGCCGGTATTTTACACGAAGTATCTCCACACGAACTCTGTGAGTTATGGTCGGCCTGTATCCGATCGTCGGAATGAAATATACATTTGAAAAAACGCAAATTTCGAACGAGTAATTACAAAAAAAAAAATTTTTCCTTTCACACTCAACTACTTTCTGCAGACGGAAATAGCTTCAGAAATTGTAACGGTTACAGCACTCCAATTAACGTTTTCGTTCAAGCAATCAATTAATTTATTATCTCGTGTGACTTTTTCATCGTGTTTTCTTCACGATGGAAGTGCACGATGTCGTCTTCGGGGTTTATTATCGCGGAATGACAAATGTCTGTTGTGCTTTCGAGAAACATGGTGGAAATGAAGATATCAATTTGCCGTTGCCATTCAATTGGCAGAGCACAGATAACATAATTAGCGTGGCGAGACTCTCGGAGTTTATAAATTTTCCGAGCTACGTGTTACACAAATTGAGATACAATCTTTATTTTCCAAGCTTTACTTCCCTGAAGAAGAGACAAGTAATAATTTATTGTTTGATTAAACTATTATCGGTGCTTTCATACGTCGTTCAGAGAGTCTGTAATTATTGTATTCTTCTTAAAAACAATTATCTTTTACTTCTTCTTTTAATTTAAAATAAAATATACGGACATATATGTGTCCTTGTTTGTGATTATCAGTTTTAGGGCCACAAAATTAACAAAATTTTATTCGTAATCTTATCACTATTTCCCCAGTAGGCTAGCAAACTTTTCTTCGTGAATAATTCTAATTCGAGAAGAAAATATATGCACACGTGTGTGCCAATGTCCCTGATTATAAATTTCAGAGCCACATTAACAAAATTCTATTCCTGATCTTATCACTGTTTTCTCCTTCCGGCTACAACCAACTATTATACAATTTACCCACGATCATTACGATGAGCGGGTCTTATAGAAAAAAGATAAGCGGCTGTGATGTTTTCTCTATTCTTTCTCATTAGCAAGTCAAAGACCTCTGTGCAATAGATTGCTTTAATAATGCCAATTGGCGCGATCCTGCCGATTATTAGATTGAACTTTTCCCGACACTTTCGAGGAATTAGGTGAACCGTTGTCCGTTGCGTGTGTGTCAACGATTTACTGCGGAAGATAGTGCCATATTAGTTGCACGTGAATCGTTTTATCAATCAAACCGGTCGTTTCATAAATTCGAGAATTGACGCAATAAATATTTCACTATCGTGCCTGTGAGAGAATAAAATATTTCAGGCAATTTTTGATCCAAGACTAATTATGATAATGCGTTTCTTCTTCACATAATTCTCAATAACTTTTCACCAACATTCATTAGCACGATAAACGATGAGATGAAAGAACTTCGAAGAATTTTAAATTAATCAGGAAACACTGAAACAGGAAATAGCAGAACAATATCGATTGTAATTAATCGCTATCGATTTAATTGAATATTCTGTTATTCGCTTGACTCTGCTTCTACACTAAACGTACAGAGCTATAAAAGTAACAAGTTGCCTTATAAAAACGACAAGATTTAATTTATTTAGACTTTACTTACTGTAATGCGTGCTCTACTAAGGATATTTATTACATCATTTCTTACAAAACCATCTTTGTAGTTTTAATAATTGTAAAATAAAAAATCTAGAATCGGTCACTTGGTGGTATTTTTAGTGTTAATATATTTACATTGTAAACGATTCGTCGTCTTTTCCGCAGGACACGTTCGCTTTGGTGCTTCAGAAGATACTGAAGTTTCTTCTGTTCTTACTGGAATGCATCCTCATGCCGCTTATCGTGCTACAGAGCTTCTGGAAACGGAAGCAACTGCCACCGATCAGGAATCATTTGCTATTGCTCTCGGCGACAGAGCTGGCCAAGCGTATTCGAAGAAAACAGGTACGGATACGACCGACGTCAAATTGCGTCTCTCAGCATGACGTGTTCGCCGAACAAAGATTGATTTTATCGCAACTTTGTTCGTGGGACCTACAAATATACAGATTGGATCAAAATTAGTATCACGTGCACTCAACGTTCCTCTTCAACGTTCATCTTATTCTTTGCTCAGATAAAATCATGTTACCCTGTTTATAAACTAAACTGAATGAACAGACCATCAGTTTTGCTTTTGGAAACTGCGACTCCACTTTTGGAACGTCATGTACCTTTGGAATTTTGCTTCACGTTTCGGTGATGATTCGAGAAGTATTTTCTACGGCAGAGAAGTATTTTATGCCTTTATAGACAGAGTTTGAACATTTTCTCTGGACGTTCTGGTAAGATTATAAGTGTACAGAAAGGTTCAAAATTGGTGGTCCGAGGTGAAAGACATTTTCAAATCAATTATTTCTGTTCTTTTCGTATTGGCGACAATTTGAGGAATATTTTCTACAGACAGTGATTACAAATTCTCTCTGGATGTTTAAACAAGACTACAAGAGTACAGAGAGGTTCAAAAGTGGTGGTCCAAGTTAAGAGGCATTTTTTCTTAATTCTTTCTGTTCTTTTCGTATTGGCGACAATTTGAGGAATATTTTCTACAGACAGTGTTTGAAAAATTTTCTCTGGATGTTTAAACGAGACTACAAGAGTACAGAGATGTTCAAAACTGGTGGTCCAAGTTGAAAGACATTTTTAAATCAATTCTTCCTGTTCGGTGTTGTATTGGCGACGATTCTTTGAAGAAAGACTACAAAAGTACAGAGAGGTTCAAAATAGGTGGTACAGGTTGAAGGATGGATGTTAAATAAATTCTGTTCTTTCGTCCATTTTCTACAGGTCAGCAGCGAAGAGGTGGTCAAAGCGTACATAGAAAGATGTAAGGACGTGAACCCAATGTTGAACGCTATCGTTGATACGAGGTACGATTCAGCCATTGAAGAAGCGCGGAAAGTCGACGAATTTCTGTCGGTAACGACGAAAACCGAAGCAGAAGTCGCACACGATCTGCCTCTCCTTGGTGTTCCCATGACGGTCAAGGAAAGTATCGCCGTGCAAGGTTTGTGCAATTGAACAATGTCGTAATCCTGTGAATACTGTATTCACGTTACGAAACCGAACGAGGTTCAATTACGTGACCGTGTTTGCACATTATTGTACAGTGTGATTCGAAGATGTCGAACGTGTCAGGTAGATCAAATTTGATCAGCCGAACTTCCTCGTAGAATTTCTTATTTCAACGAAAAATTGATTCTATTGACATGAATTTAGTTTGGAACTTATTCTACAGGGATTCATAAACCACGTCACGAACTAATCTATTCGATAGTACTATGATTAGAGGATTTATATGCTAAATAAAAATTGTCTGTACCAATTGTCAGACACAGTACACGTTTGTTTCGTCCTTAATTTTTGATCTTTAAATTTTTACAAAAGCATTGGGTAAAATAACAAACGGGAAAGACAATGGGAGAGATTAAACATTAGGTTGATGTCTGCATTGTTCAGAGTAATAAACGATGGGAAAACATATGGAAATACTGCTGTGTGTCATTGGACCTAAGAGCATTATGGAAACAAGATTTCGAGGAAAACGAGCGTAGTATAATATATTATGTGGGTTACTACTGCGTAACGTTATGAAGCCCATGGTCTCCCACACGTTACAATCAAGAAATCAAACGAACGGTTCCCCTCTCTCGAAACCGGTTTAGCATACTGCAAACGAATGGGTTCGGAGCACCGTTGCAGGTGTATAAAACTTATCAATCAAACGTACCCCGGGCTTGTTTTATCCTGCATGCGAGTTTGGGATCTTCTGAAAGTAAGGCAGAAGGATAGAATCACCGAATGAGTACTGAAAGATGGAATAAATTAATTTGAAATCAATAACAAAATTGATCATCTAATTTAAGTGAAATAAGTTCATTATTTTAGAATGTTAGGATAAGTTCTAGCACGATTCGCAGACATTAGTTAATATTTAGATTTTATGTGTCTATTGATACATCAAGTTTGATAGAGTAATTGCTGTTGTGTATTGACACATTCTCTGTCATATTAACTTCGGAATTGCCGAAAGACTTAATTCATCATTCAGATACGCATCTAAGCATTCAAGTCTGTTCAGTTCAATCGAGAGAAGACGAAAGACGAAGACGAAGTCTGCTTCTGTGATCAATGATCCTCGACTTAATTAATTGCCAACCCATAATCGTTTTCATAATGTTATATAATACCGCAGTATATTATACTAATCCGTGCGCGATTACCAGATCAAAGTTCATTATGCACTTATGAAATACACAGAACTATACAATACAAAGAGATGTATGGGTCAACAAAAATTAATAGAATTTGCATTTTATATGAAGAGACTGTCGGAAAAAATACTTGATTTTCGTTAAATGACCTACGGGAATGGGAATTTGCATAAACATTTACAGTCCATTAATTAATGGATAAAAATTGTCTACCTCAATTGCAAAAAGCAGGAGCCAAGTAGTTTTCTATCTTCACTAACTTCAATGAACTGAAAATAATGAAGTTTTTTAATTCTTTTAATCTTGGAGATCGCACCTACCCATTTTTATTATAAATGCACAGAATTTTATAGTTTATTCGTTATTGACGAAACGGAGTATTTTATGCGTTGGAAAAGAATCGAGAATCGTGTCAGCTTCAAACGGCCGACTCTCGAATATTGAAGTGTTTGAACTTTCTACGTCCTAACGAGCTACCATCTTAGCACTTTCGGCGTCCGTAAACGTTCTTGTAACACATTCCCCGACTCTTTGTTCCCTTTGTCAGCTTCCTGCAGCCGAGAAGCATAATCCAATCTCCGTTAATCGTTTCTCTAATCTCTCTGCTCGCTCATACTTGAATCACGTACATGGACACGCTTGTCTCCTACTGCGTCATTTATGCACGGGTTATCGCTGGGTTACGGGTTTTATAGAAAATCACATCTTTAGAAGGTGTAAATATAAACGCGGCACAGCTGCGCTCGACCGACTTCGATAATCTCTGAACCGGACAATGTCTGATCTCAATTAAACTTTGTCTGAATTTCTATATGGTGCACCATGTCACAAAGTCCAATAACACTGACAGAAATCATCATTTTTCGCAGAATTATTAGAAGAGTCTTATTGTTAGTTTAGTCTCGCTTCGTTCTGAAACAATTTCGCATTTTCGGAAAGGGGAGTTTATGTCGTATTGATTTTTTCAAAGGACGGTTTAAGGCGTGAAAAAGTCAAGGATGATTTTATAGAGTTAGAAGCATTCGATGTTTAGAATTTAAAAAATTCTGATGCAGATTCTCTTCAACTTTAATATTTCTTTTCAGGAATGTCTCACACGGTCGGCGTGAACAAAAAGACTTTGGACAAAGCGAACGAGGATGCAGTGGTCGTGACCAGGGTTAGAGGAGCTGGAGCGATTATTCTACTCGTCAGTAACACACCTGAAATGTGTCTAGCCTGGGAGAGTAACAATAGAGTAACCGGAACCACCTGGAACCCTTACGACACCAACAGAATCGCAGGAGGTTCCTCCGGTGGCGAGGTTCGTGTCACTCATCATACATAAACTAACACTAAAAATTATTTTACAAAACCTTGATTCTGCCACTTTGTAATTAACTTCATTTTTGTATAAACTTCACCCCAAAAATTATTCTAATGTTTTGTCGTTAAAAATTCTTTGGATTTCCATATGCAAACCATGTGTAAATAATTATTAGATAGTCAAATGTAAATTGTTAATGATTAGATCGGAGATAAATTGATAGTATCGATCGATTCTCTGTTTGAAGTCTCGTAGCGGCCGGTGACTTCAACGCGCGGTGAAGCGGTGCAAGTCGCGAAGCGTTCGAAGACAAATGCAGTTGTCAAGCAAAGTTGTTCTGCTTGCAAATTGAATTAATAAAAATATTGCCTAGATGGACATAGAAAAACGTTCATTATTTTTCATTTTCTTTTTCATTTCGTTTCAGGGTGCTCTTTTGGGTTCTGCCGCGTCCGTTGTGAGTCTCGCATCGGATATTGCAGGCTCAGCCAGGTACCCGGCTATGTGTTGCGGTGTTTTTGGTCACAAACCCACAGCTCGTGAGTATTTCCTCCATATTCCGATCCGACCCAAACCGACCAGATATTTCGAGTTTTCGCACACCCCTAGATATTTTATATTCTGTCACTGAATGCGCTATGTTCTCTGTGGTTGAGGTATTGAGACATTTTTCCCTGTAATTATATTCTGCACGAAGTTTAATTTGAGATGAAACAAGACGAGATCGATTACAGATATGATCAGCTGCAGCGGTCACAAGCCGGTATCCACGGACCAGAATTGGAACAATTACTTTACGATTGGCACGATGACCAGATACGCGGATGACCTTCCCTTGATGATGAGCATCATAAGCGATGCGGAGGATGTCCGTCAGCGTTTCAATCAACAGGTAACACTTCTTCGAAAGTTACAAAGTCCTGTGGAATCTTATTGGTATTCTGTTTTGTGAAAGTTCCGTGAAATTTTATCATTATTGCGTTGTGCAGGTGTCTTTGAAAAATATTAAGTTCTTTTATCTGGAAGAATGTTGTGGAATAACCACCGCCATCGACAGCGATATGAAGACAGCTATTCACAAACTAAGGAAGTACCTCGAAGCAACGTATGGCGTCAAAGTGCAACAGGTTCGTAACCACAATCAAAAATAAATAATAAATATGTTCGAAGAAATATCGGTATAAGAAACTTTGTTGCAGGCAAAGTTAAACGATATGAAGTACGCTTTCGACATAGCAGCTCGTTCCCTGTTGAACATGAACGTGGATGACGTCACGAACGAATTCAAAGCCATGGTAATTAATTCTCCATAAGGAATTCTCCATAAAATTCTTCTCGCCATCTCTCGAAGTTGTTCGATCGAATAAATTAAAGCCTGGCCATTCTTTCTTAACACCGCAGAGAATATTTACGTTTGTTCGTTATAAATGGGCTGCGGATATTTATGATTATACCGATTTTCATAGCCCAATAAATAGAAGCTGGAATCAACGAAGATTTGTTGACAACTGATGAAGCACTTTATCAAGTCTCAAGCGAAATAAAGATGCCGCTCGGCTTTATTAAAATTGACACATCGCGTAACTTTTCCGAACCGTATATGTATTCATAAAATCCGCAGTCTAGCCATAGATCGCCCGATACACAAAGCGTTCCGAAAAATTAGTCAATTATCTCTTGAATATTTAACTTTACAGACATCGATTAAAATCCTATTGGAGGCTCTGAAATACGCCTTCTGTATTTCGAGATACTCTTTGTCGATACTGTCATACGGATTGGTGAAATGGGCGTTCCAAAAGTTACCGAAAGGTTATCGGCACAAAATGACGTGCAAGATAGTGTCGTTGAAGAAACAGTTTGAGGTAAGATTACACAAAATGTATCTTATCAACGACAAACCTTTTTTTGTTTTTAATGATTTTTTTTAATGAAATCTTTACCGATGTATCCTTGACTCGGATTTAAATGAGACCAGACTGATGTATATTATTCGAATATGTGTTTCAAATATTTAAATCTAAAACGATCCATATACAACATGATTCGAGGTTCTACTGCAACGTGGATCAAACGATTAAGCATGGTCCAAACTGTGTCATGTTTGGAGTCGTTTCAATCAGAAAAATGTCACGAATACGCAGTTAAAAATTTCACAGAAAAAAAGGAATTCAAGGAGTTTTATCATTGAATCAATAAGATCTAACAATAAGATTAAAAATTGACGATTGCAGGACGTTCTAGGCGACAACGGCGTATTAATTTACCCGTCGTTCATCAAGGCGGCTCATTACCGTTACCTAATGTACCCGAGGGTCGCGAATTACACTTACATGATGCTTTACAACGTGCTAGGACTTCCGGCGACCCAATGTCCGATGGGATTGAACAGCAAAGGCCTGCCCATCGGCATTCAAGTAATTATTTTCCCGGTCAAGTTGATCAATAAGCGCGCTGTTGTTCCGATAAACAATCTCGCTCTGCTCTCTGTCGAATATATACACAGTTAATACCCTTTTGATATCACTTTTTCTTAATCTTATCTTCGGCTTTTTATGCCGACGATTCCTCTCTCTCTTTCTCGTGCCGTACAAACATATTAGTGAAGCTATTAATTGAAATGCTTTCTTATGGAGTGTGTTTGTTACCCGATATAATTGGCAACGGTATTTTTTCCACAGATTATTGCGAACGCCGGCAACGACCACCTAACCATCGCCATGGCGAAAGAAATCGAAAGAGCGTTCGGAGGTTGGCAGCAACCACCTGCCACCGAAATATCCGTCTGACGATCTTGTTACTCGTTTTTAAAAAAATTAGGACCAATGACTCCACCGTTTGTGCAACAATCTGTCACCGATGCTGATAAATATTCGATGTCAGCTAATCAATGTTAGTTTTTAAGAGAAGATAAAGAAGCGTCTGATAGTATCGTGATACTCCACCGGACGTTAAGTGTATTAAGGTGGAAAGTTGCAAGTATTAACATCGAATTAGGCACAACGAGAGTTTGTTATAAAATCGTCGATGCTTGAAACGAAGGGACCAATATAGAATGTCAGAGACTTAAAAACCATTCAACCGATAATGCAGAAATTGTATTCTAGATTCTAGATCAACGGCTCCTAATTCAAAACCTAGGAACCTCGAACAATTAGGTCGACGCGCTTCCTAATTATTTTTAAACGTTTTTATAACTTATTTAAACATAATGGATTTTTTTAAAATGACCTTGTCTTTTACCTTATTCGTCTGAACACATTTAGGGCATCGCTTCATTAATAATTTAATTCTGCTCGAAAGAATGCCATTTAATGACACTATTTTTAGCTATTTGTGAGGAGTATAGCAAATTTAGATCTTACGCAAAGTATGTCAAGGTTGAGAATGACCGCCGTTCTGACGATCTTTACACATCGTTGTCGAATACCACCCATTTAGATATATCGAATTGTATCAATGTTATCCATACACTTTCATCTACTTGTAAGAGTATTATTTTTTATATGTATATAATGAAAATAAACACACGTTGTCTGTTGAAGGAAACAGTTTGCATTCGGATTTTCAGCAATTGATACCCTCATTAGTTTAAACATAAGATATTAGTGTCTTTCGTTTGAGAGATGTCACACCGAAATATGAAATAAACTTTGGGAATATTTTTTCCTATATGTTCTGTAGAAAAAGAAGAGATTTTCTGATATTTTTGGCAGCGAACGGATAAATCGTTCTTCCTAAAACAATTGCCACAATGATTATAATTTTCCTCTGACGATTTTCATGTTAAACATACTAAACATCTTAAACTATATACTTCTACCTATGAATTCTACAAATTTGATAGAAAAACTAACAATATCAGACAGTGAGTTGATAAGTCAACTTTCTTAAAACAGTTTCCAAGAAGGTCATAACTTTTCTCCGACGGTTTTCGCGTTAAACGTACAAAAAGTCTCTCGTGAAAACAACAACAAGACACAAACTGTTAAAAAAAAATATAAAAATCCGATAAAATCAAAGCAATTTATTTAACAAGCCGAAGACTGAGAAATTAAGATAATGGCCGATCAAATTGTACGAGAAGTATATTTTTCTATGTGACACATAAGGTTGCCAACATTGTTTCTGAACGCATTTCTGCAATTAACAATTACCGTCACATCATACCAAAATAATAAACTTTCAATGTACCTGATTCTTCATTCAATGAAGAATCGCTGGTGCATCTAAATGTGTCTTACAATTCGATCAGCAACGATCAAAATTTACTAGCCGTCTAAAAATTCCACCCAAAAGACCATTTTTCAGTCTACAAGAGCAATCACATGCGTATTTTTATGCAAAATAAAAATTGTCTGCATTGGTTGCAAGACACAGGAGCTACATATTTATTTTAACAAGTCGAAAATAATACAACAGTCTCGTTGAGTTCATTCAATATTTTCGCCGTTTCGAATTCTATCTGCTAATTTTTATCATAAGTACGTAAAATCTGTAAACACTCAGAACGTGCCATAATCGCTCAGTTCAGTGCCAGCAATCAACGTGTTAAATAAGACGGGTGTCGTTTATCTGTGAATTACGGATTTGCAATGACAAGGTAATAATTACGGCGTCCTTCTACGAAGATCGATCGATCCCGATTACGAAAGCATTCGCAGTCCACCCTCGATTAGGCAACAACTAAATTCTCAACGATGGTTGCTGCGATCACGCGAGCAATGATAGCACAGACAGTAACCCGGTGTCAGTGAGTTCAGCGAGCCGGCGATCGAAGGAAGTCAATCGCAAGCTTCCCACCGAGATCCTAATCAGTTGTGAACAGTCGCCGAAGAGGACTTGGCCAGATCGGTGGTCAATTTTAGTGAGATCGATTTCGCGCGATCTTTCGCTGGTTCGGGGCGTTTCGCCTAATTTCTCCCGGGAATTCCGTGCAATTCCCGAAACTGAGAATCGTTGAATTTCTGCTCGGAAACGGAAGAAAACATCGCGAGGTAAGAGTGACAAACCTTCGATGAAAACGATGACACTATCATTAATAGACATTCTTATGTTAATTCCCATTGTGACAGATGGCGGACCTTCATGCAAAATAACAATTGTTTGTAACCTTTATGCAAAATAACAAATAGGACTTCATTCCTTCTATTAGTAATTTTGTTAAGTTGTAATGAGTGTGTTGATTTTGTTAAACTTTTTCAATCTTCCTACTGTTTCGAATAAAATAAGATACAGTTTTCACCCATTTTTGTTATAAGTAAATTCACAGTCTAATCATGGGTTACTTCGGTGTTTCTTTTTCTTCTTTTTTTGAACGAGAGAAAATTAAATTTATTTCCTTGAAATGAACATGATACGCACTGTTCTTTTCAATTTCACGTGTCATATGTAATTACGTTAATATTAATTATGCATAAAATTTTCAGTCTAGTAGACTATGCATTGCAATTTTTAAAATGAAAGTGAATATTGGGTTGGAACGAAAGTTCGTAGCGTTTTTAAATAAAGATTGATGGATAAAACTAATAGCATGCTAATTGTAAGTTAAATCAGAAATGGAAAAAAGTAATATGACAGAATGGAAAATATGTTATTGAATAAATCTATGTATAAATATCTTAATTCTATCTATTTTTTTATTCTATTTATTGCATCATAAAAAATTAAATAAAAGATTTCTTCTAGTAATTTGAGAACTTCTGGTAAAAACAAAATGATCATTAATTTTGGTTAAAGTATTTTAAAATGTGCGTACAACAGATGCGTGAAGAAGTACTATTATACTACGCTCTTAGGCCGGTTTATTATTGGTTGTACAAATAACGATAATTATTTTATTTTTAATTAAAATTGGTAATTTAAATTGATAATTATTTTGTATAAAATTGAAACACTGACATTGTTTTGCAATGTTAACTTTGCCGTTTTATGGATTTCTTGTTTGGAAGACGTTACTCGGTTTCCAATTAATATTCCCCTCGCAATACGAGCCCTGAAATTAATTTGGCATTTACATTGCATGGTTTCCAACAGTGACAAGACAATAACTTCTTTTTAGATTTAGATTGATATTTTTCCAGTGCCACTTCTTCCTCTTCTTGTCGTGTATGCACAAAACCCGCAATCAAATCATTCGTAATGTGTAATCAGATTACAATTTGTCAATGTCGTAAGTTAAAAAAAAAACATTTTAATCGTCACGAACGTTGTTGTTTTATAACGTACATAGGCTCACGAAAGCATTCAAACGCCCTTTAACACCCGTCGGATCAAGACCAAGATGGATCTTAAGTCTGTGTCCGAAGGCTGTGAATGGAGATTATTAATTAAAACAGTATATCTCTCTTTAAGTTGGATCAAACGATCTAACTTCTTTTGAGCAATTAGAAGAACTGGTTTACCGAATGTCGCGCAAAAAAAAATTTTTAAAAAGTTGTAATTGCGAGGAATTATAAGAGTAAATAATTGATTCGCGCAACTAGTTCATCAATATCGTTTCGCTACATTGTCGTTTATATAATCTGCTTTAATACAAAACGATCATTGCTTTTGGCGGGGTTACACATCATTATTTTGCTCCTGTTATCTCGATAACATTCGGTATTATAATTGTCTTATAATTACATTGGAACACACCTACTGATACCGAGATTCAAGGTCTATGAAGGCTATCTTATGAGGGGCTCCTTATTCAGCATTCATCTTTTTATTAATCAAGATACAATGCTAAAATTTTCTGTGAAATACAGATCATACTTAGACATTTATTTCTTTCCTTAACAATTTCAATGAGATAAAAATACAGTATCATATCTTATAACATGTTATGAAAAATTGTTTTGTTCAAAATAATTGTAAAGTTGTTTTAAACAATCTATATAGATTTATTACCACACGAAATGCAGTTGTTTTAAAAGTACGTATTCTGTAATAGGTTTTACATAAGAGCTTTTCGTAATACAGCAGTTCGTTTTACGTAGTTTAAATGCTTCCACTGGTCACCACTTGGTCGACTAATTTTTACATAAGTGCATAAAATCCGCAATGTGCTAGTGGGAGTATGCTGTGCAATGAAGATTCTTGCAAGCTTGCAAAGCTAAGAGATTGTAATTTTTTAGATAACACTTTCTCGTCGAATCAACAAAAATCATTTTCAGTACCGAGAATGTCGGACAATCTCCATTACAATGAGGCTGGAGATGACTAGTACGAACTCCAGCAGGATAACAAGTTATCGCCACAAGAAAAAAGATTAATGCACACGCGCCTCGCTCCCGGCACAATTAGCATCATCCTTGAAACGTATCCTCAGTCTCTTAGCCAGTTGACTCTGAAATTGAATGTAAAAAATCTCTTACGGCGCAGAATTAAAATCAAGCAATGACGAATATACACGTCGAACGGTGGCCAAATGCGGCTATTATAAAAGCCAACGCCCTTGTAAAGCTAAATGAGAAAGAATTACTTTTTTTATTCGATAAGAATTTTACAATTTAACACTTAGCCGACCGCACGCGCCGCAGCAAACTGTACGGTTTCCACCGCGTAAGTATAGGTAAACGTATAGGTAATAAGGTGGGGAGATCTCCCTGATCGGTCGGCTAAGTGTTAACCTCTTCCCGTGCCATTTAGTTCGACAAAATCAGGGACAAAATCGTTCCACGCAAACACTGCGTTAAACGACGCCTCCAGATGTAACTAATAACACTCTGCATGAAAGACGATGAAGTTCTTTCATATAACACATGATTATTTCGTTTTAAGTGATGTCTTATAGTATTGTCGCGGATTGTAAATACCTGTCATACTGTCCTTTGTAAATCATTCCACGACTCTGACTCGTGACGTTTACGTTTGTGCCAAAATCTTCATCACGAGTCAGACTAGTTAAAGTACGGGAAGCGGTTAAAAAGGCGACTGCAACTTGTCAATCGACCAGTTGCGATGCGCTGGATTTGTAGTGACAATAAAATTGAGCAGCTTTATTCACGTTGGGTTAATACCACCTTAACTTCCGGTACACGATTGTATTGTCCTTGCGAGATTATTACCAGTCAAACTGAATATGTTAATCACATACCGCTGTGTCACGATTGTGGCATAAATTTTGTTCTGAATTCATTCTACAGGAATTACAGCGACAGCGTTTCACGATTTTCAGATCATTTTTGCCGATCTTCAGCCATTTTTTTTCAGCCACTTTTCGCTTACAACTCGTAAACCAATTGACGAATTTCGTTGAAATTTTCAGCATGTATACACCTTACGTAAATGCATTTCTTCAATTTTCGTTAGAAGCCCAAATAAACATATTGTGAGAAGCACCTTTACTATAATTTAATTTTTTTTATTGTATTTTAACATTTTTATTGAATATCATCTAGTAAACTAATCCATCTAGCTTGACAGAAAAGCTGAAATCGTTTGGTCGATTTACAATAAAGTTTCGTTTCGGCGCAGACACATACCGGAAATTAAACGAAAGAAATATTATGCAGGAGCTCGGCGTCTGTATGAGTATTTGCAGTGTTTATAACTTTATTGCAACTGCGACTTAATGCCTTTACGCATTTATTATCTTTCGATTACACCTAATCATCCATAATAGTCTGCAATGGACAAGTTTATTTGAATGTGATTGACATTGAAAGGTGACGTTAAAAGAACACGTTGTGTAAGCAGCCGATGGAATTACGCGAAATCACAACTGTCGTAAAAGGATTTTCCTGTTTCTTTTTATCAAACGAGTTTCGCGTACATTTGTAGGTTTACGAATAAAAAGGAAATCAAAATCTATTTTTCACAAATTTGCACTCGTTAGTAGACTGCGGATTTTTATCAATTTATTCGATTACAGCTTACATATACGGTAAACTAATTTTCTACAAAGTAACTGACTGCAGTGTTTCTGGATTGTATAATACATGTAGCTTAACAAAAAACAGGAATCTTGACACCTACTCGCAGTTGTTTTACAAAAAAAGGCGCGTTATTCGCATTGATTAATTGCAACATTGTAGGATGTCATTATGTAAGACTCAATTCTGCAGAACGGAGAGCTGATGTAAAACAGCAGACCAGAGGTGCCAGAGCTGTTCTGATCTGTAAATTCTTATGAACAAACAGATCCGACGTATGCAAACCTAACATAAAAATTAGTAATATTTTTGTTTTAATGAGTTAGCTTGATCGACGTTCAGCGACGAACGTTTTACTATTTGTAAATTCTATTTCTTTGGATGCTGTGATGTTGTAAAAATTCAATATACATAAGATAATAGCTATAAAGTATTTTTGCAAGGATGTCAGTTCTGCTAGTGTCAAAGGTTACATTTCATCGTTGGTAAAATTCGTTGGTAAAATCACCGGCAGAGGAATGACCGAAGCTTGTACACAATGCGAAAGTGTTGTACAAGCAAACTGCTATCATAAGTATACCAAACCTTGCCACAAACTGAAGCTCTTCAATAAATCATGAATGCGAAATCGCGGGAAATTTGAATTGCATATTCCCTGAGCAAAAACGGGATCTACCGACTAAATTGACGTTAAAGCTGCTAATTTCAATGCAAAGACATTTATAACTCGGGGTAAAAAATTTCGATCACTTTGATTTGCAGATAGCCGAACAAAGTTTCTTCAATATGCAACGCTATTTTCAATTTAACCCTCGGACTCCTGCGAGTTCTATGCCGGAGTCATTTCTGAGCCTCACCGATATTTCACCACGGTTTTCTTTCGATGTAAGGCGATGGCTCGGGACCGGCTTTGGTCGTATTTCGGATGAAGAGCATATTGGTCGTTCGAGCTTATCCCCACCGCTACGGGTCACGAATGATTCCGGCATAGCGTACGGAGGTTTAATAGAATTACTAAGAGAAGAAAGACATTTTTATTTCGACTTCTCGTGATGGATGCAGACAATTTTCAGATGATCGTTTCGGGTTAACGCGCTTTTCGTCCCCTTGATATGGTACAAATTGAGACAAACCCGGTTGTAAACATAAAAACCAGTGTCCGCAATAATACGTAAACACATTCTCATTCCCTTAGGGTCTCTTTTCATTTATTTTTCCTACCCACAATGGAAACTGATCCGATATGTCCGGGGCATTCGGGAAGAATAAACCAAACCACTTCGTGTTACGTTTCAAGCAATAGCTTCTGTACTATTATACCCGATTACAGCATTTTTTGTTTTTTTTTTGGTTCTTCAATTTATTGTATTAATTACCTATAATACATATATGATTTAGTAGAAGTTTATTTTCTTCGTCGATGAGATCGACGAACGAAACATGAAAAGAGACGACATCGGAAAACGCAAAAATGTTAACCATTACAAATTCTTTATTCTCAGTAAAAAGTTTGCAAAATCGACTATCTAGCTTGCCAATCACATTGATGTTCTTTTAAAATGTGCCATCAAGAGTCAAATTAATTTTGAAAAATCAGAGCACATTTAAAATTTTCTTAATGTTTAATATTGTTTGTACATATTAATTCTCCTTTAAATTGCGCCAGTGTGGCACCATGAGTCATACTAATTTTAAAAAATCAGAGCCTATTCAAAATTTTAAAAAATACTTAATATCGATTCTCTTTAAAATTGCGCAATTGTGGCACCCAAGAGGCAAATTAATTTCAAAAAGTCAGAGCTTATTCGAAATTTTGTGAAATATTTACCCCAAATATCCAATTAAATTGCGCGTCAGCGCGGCATCTAGAGACAAATTAATTTTAAAAACTGAAGGGTAAGTTCCACTGAAGTTTTCGTCTAGCGTAATTATTTTCCAAGGAAAAAATTCTATTTCAGATCAGTTTGCCGTTGTTTCGATTCACGAGGATTTCCCTTGTGCAATGGAACGCCACCCCGCGCCTAAACGAAGTAGTTGCACGGTTTCACGAGCCGGCCCAGTTGCCCGGATACGTGATCCTTTTAGATATAGTCTCTCATTTTTTGTCAATGTCCTGATCCATACGAATCACGCGATTACTGGTGCACGGACAGGTGATAGACCCCCAACAGCGGCGAGTAACGACCACTGCGTGCCGATTTCACGAATCGTGATGGGACGCTCAATGGCAACGAATCGTTCTCGATGGAAACGACGCGACTGGCACGCGATTCATGATTTCAGAAGATCATTCGAACCGTTCTGTAATCCGTTATATTGAGAAATGCATTATCTTAGAAACGCGTAGAAGCTGCCTCTCAAATTGGAAAGAAACGTATCAGAATGTTACTTCGAGTATCGTTCACACATCAACTTGTCAATGGTGTTTTTTTTTATTTTAATCGTTGGCATGTTTACAGAGTGTTACATAATGTCTATTACGTGCCTCTGTTTGAATATTTATTGTACGTGCGTAGAAACGCTTTTTTCTGTGGGAAACAATAGTTTATTACTTATGACCTGCAATTCCGCATGAATTGACGAGTCAGCATTAACAGAATCAATTTTCATATTAAGATTTAGCTACACAGAATTTTCAAAATATTTTTATGTATTACGTGTACATATTCGTTTTGTTATAAAAGTTTGTTACACATGCTATAAAATTTGTTAATATCTCTAAAACTTCATTCGATAGACAAACCTTTAAGAATATGCGCACAAAATGTTTCTCGAAGGATATGAAGTAACAATAATAAGAGACTTTTCTGCAGGCATCGACTAAATTGTAAATATCGACCTACTTCATGACACGGATCATTGAAACTACGTGATACTTAAACAAACGCGGTACAAGTGGGTTAATTGGCGAGTTAATGACAACTGGCAGAGCAACGAAATCGAAATTGTTCAATGCAAGTAAACGATAGTCTTTGCATTGCCTTGTCGCCATACTTCTTTAGGATGACAGAATGATTCAGAGTTAAGAATGTAATCGTATGTGTAAGCGATAAAATGCAAAGATTCATTTTGCGAGCCTACCTTTTGCAAGACATTTGCAAAAAATGTTCAAGATCGTCAGGTTAAAACGATTCCAAGAGTTTTTAACAATTATCTAATGCTTGCTCATCGAGTGCTAATTTGAATGTGCAAACAATTCATTACCCAGTTTTACCTTCGTTTTCCATAAGAATTACACATTAGTAGGTTTTGATGTAAAGTAAATATTTGATGTTTACTTCGATCGTTCTAACGTCTTGAAAATAATGCATTGGTGTTCTTGAACCATTTTGATTTCTCTACTGTTTTTGTCGTAAATGCATAAAATCCGCAGTCTACACATTAGTCTCGGAGACATGTATATTAGTCTCATGATTACTTTAAAACATACAATATTCGCAGTTCCTAATGAGAAATACGACCAATGTTTCTCATTGATTCTTTAAACATGCTACACGTGCCGGACCATAAATAAGAAGATAAATTTAAATGTCTTTTTTGCAAGATCAACTTGTTACGTTTTTAGAGGCTACGTGACGAATTTCATATTCTAGTGCCCGACACGTCAAAGTCCAATGTACGAAGCGATGAATGCAAGGAAAATGAAAACAGATGGAAGACAACACTGTTTCCATTTTTTTTTTTTTGTAACAGGCACGATGCTGATAGGTTCGATCTTGATCTTACTGTGGATGCACTTACAGAGCGCAATCGCCAGACCTATCTTCGCACTTATTCATTTCTTCCAGCCACGCCGAATACCACCGATCACCGCCCCGATATTGAAAACGAGCGCGAGCACGGTGGCCGAGAAAATTAGAAACGGAGAGGTAGGATTGCCCTATCTATCTGCAGTAAAGTATTGATCTAATTAAGGCCAATCCTCCATGCTTTCACATAGATCGTGTAGGGCTACCATTTGTAAACGCGGACGGAGGGGCCGAAGGCGCACTACATACCGGCAATTAAACCACTAAGTGCAGTTCAAATTATATCGTGTTTGGTGTCATTTTAATCTTAAAAATGCCGTAAATTAGTTGGCAAAAGTCCTTTAAAAAAATAATGGAAAATAAAGAAGATTTGTAATTGGATTAGTAGTGGTGGAGGGAATGATTATTATTACTATAGTAGAGAGCTCGAGCTTCTTGGCCCCTCGCGTAGTATGCTCCCCAGTAGAGGGATACGCGAACCTACTAACAAGGGAACATATTCAAGTGCGACACGCCGATTTTGATGAAACTTATGGGAG